>VWZY01009846.1:80952-160695 GCA_013399075.1 Chloroceryle aenea | reverse complement strand
GCCTCCCGGGGCCGGGGCGGTCGCCCTGGGCGCCGGAGGGGCCGATACCGGGGCTGGGGAATCGCTTCCAAGGGCTAATTAGCGCTCGCTCTCGAATTGCACCAGGGCGCAGGGGTACGTGAGGGTGCGGTGCGAGGTAAGGTAGGCAGGGTGCTGCTCTGCAGGGCTGCAGCAAATAGAAGAGCAATTACTCAACAAACGCGGGGGAGAGCAGCTTTCGCCTCTGCCGTGCGCACGGGCTTCTTGGTGCACTTAAATTTAGTAGACCGCTTCCCTATTGATTATTTCGGTAGTAAACATACCCATTATCTCGTCTTCCGGAGCTCTGAACATCTGGAAAGTAGTGTACTGACTTTGATTTGCGGCTCTGGGGTGGCCCCTTGCACTTTAGAGGACCAGCATGTTCTGCAGAAATTGTTTTAATCTCTTTGCTAACAGCTTTATGTAGTGCTACATTGTTTATTTTTTCTCTCTTTCCTCTCGGGGATTCTGTATCTATTTTGATTTCTTTTATACTTTTCATTTACTTTCATTTAGTAAGGGTTTGTTTGTTTGGGTTTTTTTTGTATGTGATTTTTAATACAACTTCGTCAAGAGGAAAGTTCTGTATTTTTCCCAGTGGCACATATAACATGTTGACCTTGGGCTACAGGAGCATTGAGCTGTTGGCAGCTTCAGGTACAAAAGCTGCCTAACCTCTCCAGGTTATCTCTCCATAGTTTATCACTTCAGGCTCTTGACAATTGTTGGGGTTTTCTGGCAGTCAACCTTTGGTCAGCTTTAACTCTCTCTTCTGATAACTGGAGGGTAAGGTGGCCGTGTTGCCAGAGACTTGCATTATCACTTTACCTTAGGCTCTTCCTATAGTACTTCTGGGTTTGGGTTGGTTTTGTTGAAGGTCAGAAGACCAATTTGCCTTCCAGGTGTGGGTGCAGTTTGCAGATGTCAGGGAGGCCCAAACCAAAATCTTTTTAACTTCCAAGAAAAAAAAAACACCAACCCAGGGAGACATAATGATCTTTTTGTAACATGATTTGCTTCTGTCTCTCTTCTTAGTTTGATACAATTTTATTTAGTGGTTACTTGTGAACTGTGTACCTTACCTTTTCTCACTTGGTTTGGGATTTTTTTGCCATGATTTTTCAATGTCCTGTTGCAGAAACAAACAATATTTTAAAATGAAACACTTTGAAACAAAATTACTTTTGACTGTGCCTAGTTTCAGGATTGTTCAGAAGAGCATCTTGTTGATGTTGGTCTCCCTGTTGGTCCACAGGAATTTAATTTGATGGTTTGTATCTCTGTTGTATGTGTGGATCAGAAATAATTGTGCATCTTATTTCTTAAATCCATTCAAGATGTTCAATGTCATGTCTTCCCCTGTGTTGTCACGACAGACCAGTTGTGACAAACTAAAAGGTGATTGGACAAGGTCAGCAATTTGTCATCTGCTTTCTGGAGTGTTGAGCACAACTGCCTGCTGTTTCCTTGCTTCCTAGATTGCATCCATCCCTTGATAGTGCTTGATGGCAAAAGGGTAGACTGAATATTCGAAGTTCTGCTCAGTGATTAAAGCAGGGCAGATTAGATTGGACTTTAGGAAAAAGCTCTTGGCTCTGAGGGTGGCGAGACACTGGAATGGGCTGCCCAGAAAAGTTGTGGATGCCTCATCCCTGGGAGCGTTTAAGACCAGATAGGGCTCTGAGCAACCTGCTTTAGTGGGAGGTGTCCCTGCCTGTGGCAGGGAGGTTGGAACTGGATGAGCTTTAAGGTCCTTTCCGACCCAAACCATTCTATGATCTTGCATCTTGAGCTTCATGAATGCTTCAGGGACCATGCTTCCAAATTTGCTCTGTGCACGTGCTTTGCAATTGCTGGTGCACGTAGTCTGATAGAAGGAATGTGTACGTAGTGCTGAACAAAACAGATGCTCTGCTGATAGTAAGAAACCACACCACAGAGTAACACCTTTTGTTACGAGTTGGATGATACCCTGCATAAATTATTATCAAAGAGGCTTGGAAATTGCATATTTGGGGTTGCTGGAGAGTAAGGAATGTAAAATATGGGTTAAAATGGAATATACCTTATGGTGTTTTGCTAAGAGGCTATGTGTTAACAGGCCTAAATCGAGTGTAAGGCAACGTGTAGCTTTAAATGCTTTGTGGCTTCTGTAGAAATCTGAGCCAAAGCTTGCTTCTCTTGATGTAGAGGTGACAGAAACCTTTATATGTCAGGTTCATCCATCACTAAGTACTAGCAGAAACCACTTGTAGTACCAAAGTCCCTGAGAGAACCAGTAATATGCAGGTTACTTGTGGAGGAAGCATCACTTCAAAATGCTTGAGTGCTGTAGTGAACCCACTTCAGAATAGACTTGGAGTGGAACCACGAAGTTCAGTTCACTTCAGCAGCTATGCACCTACTCCCTCTGGCTGGTGTAACCAGGTTGGAAATAGACTGTTAAAAAAGGCCACTGGAGCACTGTGTTGTTAAATGTCTACCTCACTTGATTAGTGTGGAGGCAAACAGTGGTTTATTCTTGTCTGTTTTCCTCAGCTCACCCAGAAGACACAATGAGCGTTAAAGCTTTCAAGCTCGTTTCTGCTGTTGAACGGGAGATGTTAATGGGAGACAAAAACTACATCAACATCGAATGCCTCGAGTGTTGTGGAAAGAACCTCTACATTGGAACCAACGACTGCTTCATCTACCACTTTCTGTTGGACGAAAAGACCTCAACAGCCGGAAAAACAACTTTTGCCGCCACCAAGCAACTGCATAAACACCTGGGCTTGAAGAAGCCCGTCAGCGAGCTGAGAGCAGCCTCTGCCCTCACCAGGCTTCTTGTGCTTTGTGACAACACCATAACGCTCGTCAACATGATGAACTTGGAGCCCGTCCCCACTGGTGCTAGAATCAAAGGAGCCGTGACATTCACGGTAAACGAAAACCCCGTCAGTGGGGATCCCTTCTGCGTCGAGGTCTGCATCGTCTCCGTCAAGCGGAGAACCATCCAGATCTTCCTGGTGTTCGAAGACAGGGTCCAGATAGTGAAGGAAGTCTTCACTCCCGAGCAGCCCTGCGCTGTGGCTGTAGATGGCTATTACTTGTGTCTTGCACTGACTACTCAGTACATCATTTTGAATTACAACACCGGCGTCTCCCAGGATCTGTTCCCTTACTGCAGCGAGGAAAAGCGGCCGATCGTCAAAAGGATAGGCAGGCAGGAGTTCCTGCTGGCTGGCCCTGGAGGACTGGGTGAGAATAAGGATTATCTTTTCTTGAATTTTATTTTTTTTTAACCCTTAACTAAGATTTGCTTTCCAATTTGAGAGAAATTGTCTTGTGCATAATGATATTATTTTGTCCCCAGGAATATACTGGCATGTTGAGATCAGAAGCTAATATGGTACTTTTTGGTACTAAGTATTATTATAACTCTCTTTTATTTTTCTTTAATGCACAGTCTGGTTATTTCTATTTTTATCTTGTCTCTAAAAAGCTTCATTTCTGTACAGACAGCTAAGAGTAGTAGTACCTTGAGTGAAAAAACTGGTTGAAACTTGAGTGAAACTTCAGAGGCTGATAGCCTCTCTGTAGTGACTAGCCCAGCAGGGTTTGTGGAAGCCTCTGTTACTATGAAATCATTCAAGTGCTGTAGATGAGGTAATTTGTCTTCCTCAAATGCTCCTCTTTGGAGGAGTTCATACAAAGTATGTTTTATAGACAGTAGCAGATTCATAAATAGGTGTGTTGTTAAAGTAAACTGCATCCTAACTCACATAGAAGTCAGCTGTCCTAACCATAGGTGTTGTCAAATATTACTCAGCCTTTGTGCTCCCATTTGCTTAGCTTTTAATAGCATTTTTCAGCTCCATATTACAGAAAATGACAAAACTAAAGCTAGGTGATGTGAAACAACATTCTTGCTTACCAGGCAGGTGACTGTAAGAACTGCAGCTGCTGTAATCTGGCTGAATCAATAACATGCTGTGAGGTCAGTGATTTTGAGCTTTTTTTCTGTTTGGAAAAACTGTGATGTGGCAGAGCTGGCAGCCCCCAGGCAGAGGCTTCCCTGCTGCTTGCCCTGTGACTCCCCCTTTAGGAGGTGCAGTTTATGTAGCTTCCCTGCCAGGCTAGGAATAACATGCCATAAAAATCATGGCTGTTTAGGCCCTTAATTTGTGAATCTGCCTGGGGTTTGGCTTTCTAACATAAATTCCATAGAAAAACAGGAATGCAATTGGTTGTTTCTATTGCAGTGTGCAAAAGCCATGTAGATGTGGTGCTTAGAGACATGGGTTAGCAGGGGACTTGTTGGGCTTGATTATCTTGAGGCTGTTTTCCATCCTAGATGATTCCATGGGCTTTGTATCACGACCAGAATGCAAGACATACACCAGCTCACCAATTTTTCTTGAAAGAAGTAGAGACTTGTTACAATATCAGTTTATGTAAATTAATGATGTTCCAAGATGAATTTTTTTTCAAGTTGTCCTCATAATACAGGCAAAGTCTATCTTGTACTAGCTCTGAATCCTTACAGAGACTGCCTGTTAGGGACTCTCTAATATTTCCTTGCCCAGCTCAGCTTGTGCATCGTTTGGGGTTGTTTTTAATGATCTGCTCTCTCCCCACGGGTGCTTTGCCTGCATTATCCATCTTGCTCTCCTTCCTTGTTAAAGCTTTTAGTGTCTTTAATGCTTGTGTCTCTGCAGTTGTGGGGATGGTTGGGCACCTTGGTAATGTATAAGCAGAGTGTATCTTGGTATTTGAGGTAGGCCTCTGCTGTACAGTGAATGGACTTGAAAAGGCTTGATGTCAATATTCAGCTCTAAATTTGGCTTGGTTTTCTTGGTCTTAAGACACATCCATTTGGCACTTGGTAGAGCATCTGTGCTAAATTTAACCTCTTCTACTGAAGTGGATGTATTCTGTATTAATACATTGAGCTTTATAATGTGTGAAGTGACACTTATTTAGATTAATTTGCTTTTGACTTAGGACTGGAATTTAAAACACCAGAAAGCAGCTACTTAAAATGGTAATTGTAAAACAGAACATCTCTGAGTGGCCTTTTTGACCTTTGAGTGTCCCCTGAGAGGCCTTTTCCCTTAGCTGGACTCCTGGATTTAAAGCTGATGGTTCACAGCTGACTTTGCCTTTGGGCACCTTGTTGGCTCTACGTCCAGTGAATCAGTTTGCATATAGGTCATTCTTTCCAAGGGGGGGAGGAACTCAACTGTTGATCTATCTTCATTTTCTCCAGTAACTAGTCCATTCAGAGTTCAAAATGAATTCTTTCTGACTATATATGAAACTATGCTTACCAAAATTCAGCTTTGAATTTCTCAAAACTCTTGTTGCACTTTTCTAATTGGAATTCCTGCCATGCAGAGGCTTTAAATTTATAACACTTCAGCAAACTGTTCTTGCCTGCTGTCCCGGGCTGCGCTTCCTGACATCAGCTGGAACAACTGCCCCAAAACATCAGAGGCCTTGACTGGAACCAAGCTCCCCAAGGGAGGCTACAGGCACCTCTCCAGGCCTCGAGCTGAAGGGAGCACCTGATGGCTCTTGCTGGGACTGGGGCAGGGGGAACTGTTGTCCTTGCCTGCAAGAATCGTGTCCTTCATTGAGGTTTTGTTGCCAAGGAAAGACACACTGCACTCTGCTGGTCTCCTGCTGCCTCAGAGGTGACAAAAAGGAAGCTGAATCTTCCCCAGGAGCCAGGCATGAGCCTGAACCTCCAGCTGTACTGAGGGAAGGGCAGGCTGAGCCTCTGCTCATTCTGTGATGGTAAAGGCTGAGGACTTGTGACTTCTAAAAGGAAGAACTGGCCTCTCTGCCTGCAGGACTGCATCTGTGGAATATGTTCAGTGCTCAAAAGTAGCAGATGAGAAGCAGGAAGCTCTATCAAATCATCTGAGCCTGTGCAATGGAGCAGCACCAGGAGGAATTAGTGAGTAATAGTAGTGGGAAACTCCCTCACCCTGGAGATGGAGGCTTTCTGGTCAGTCCTGCTGGTGAGGAAGAGCAGCTTGAGGAGGAGGGGGTGAACTGTGTAGGTCACCAACTGATTGCACAGCTCAGAGTGACAAGGGAGTTGGCTTTTATGGTTATGGATCCCTGTTTAAGGAAGAGATGGTGGTGGTGGGCTCAGCTGGCAAACAAAGGGTGCAGGATGATGTGGGTGAAAGACTTTGTCATCAGCAAACAGGGCACGTGCATGCAGTGAAGTCTGCACAAAACAAGAAGGTGATGAAAGCCCTCCTGCTTTTTCTGGGAAATCAGCACAGTGGTGTGTTGGAAGCTGAGGTGGGGGGTCACCCTTTCCACAAGAGCAGCTGGAAGATGTGGTGGTGTGCTGTGGGACAAAGGAGGAGGCAGCTGAGAGCTTATGAATTAGTTAGAGGGACAGATTACTATGTGTGATGTTGTGGTGAGTGACTGCTATCCAGAGGAGGAGATAGGGAAGGCCTTCTTCACATAACAGAAAGCAACCTACATTTGCAGGCCCTGGTTCTTTGGGGGCACTTGAACCACTCCAGTACCTGCTAGTGGGGCAGCACAAGAGGACACAAGCTGTCCAGCAGACCTCTGGGGTGAACTGATGCTGACCAAGGAGTTGAGGACAGGCTATGTTCTGTTGAACTTGGCTAGGGATGTGAAAGTCAAGGGAGCAGCCTTGCTACAGTTTCCATGACATGGTGAAATTCAGGATCCTGAGAGAAGACAGCCACAGGCCTGGACTTTGGGACAGCAGACCTTAGTTTGTTCAGGGACTTGCTTAGAAGAATCCTCTGGGATCTGGTCCTGGAGAAAAGCACTACCTCCTCCAGGTTCTAGAATGGTCCACCCCAATGAGCAGGAACACAAGCAAAGGTGGCAGGAGGCCTGCATTAATGAATAAGCAGCTCTTGGCTGAGCACACATTCCAGCTGGAAGCCAACCATTAGTCCTGTACCCCCGGGACAGCAAGGTCAGTACCAATATCATCATGAAGATGATGAAGGGTCAGAGTGCACGTTCAGCAAGTCTGCAGGTGATGCAGAAGTAGGAAATGTGGCTGATACACCAGGGGATTGTGTAGATGACTGGAGCATCTCACGTGGAGAGGCTGAGGCAGCTGGGGCTGCTCAGTCTGAAGAAGAAAAAGCTTGCAAAGGTCTTGGCGTGGATGGGAGTGTAAAAAAGACAGAGGCACACCCTGCTCAGTGGTGTTCTATCCAGTGAAAGAAAAGGCAGGCAGTACAAACTGAAATACAGGAAATTCTGCATAAGCATAAGACAATAAATTCCTCATTGTAATGCTGGCCAAACCAGGAAATGGTTCTTGGAGAGGATGTGGAGGCTGTGTTCTTGGGAGATACCCAAAGCCTGGCTGGGTGACCTTTGGAGCAACCTATTCTAGCTGACCCTGCTTTGAGCAGGGAAGTTGGACTAGACCATGTCCAGAGATCCATTCCTCCTCCAACTCTTCCAGAACTTCAGTGAGTAAAATATGACAAGTTTTAAATACCTAATTCCAGTTTATTCCTTTTGCTTTTTCAGAATAAACTCTTCTCAGTGGTGTGTGGCTCAAGCAGTTGAATGATAACTGAAAGCTTTCATCTTCCTTCCTAAACAAGTATTAATAATAACAAATAGCAACCTCTGTGCTATAAAAAGGCCACTGTTTCTGACTGTAACCATTACATTTATTGTTATCCTTAGGTAAGAGCTGGGAGAATCCAGAACATGCTTTTAATTTTGTGTTGCCTTCTTAGTGAAGGGAAAGGGCAACTCATGTCTAAACTGCTATAAAGGATCCCAAAGCTTAGGCTCTATGCTCTACTTCTGTAAAAAATCTACAGACTTCTGGTTTCTTTTCTTTTTTATTCCATGATGGGGTCCTGCTCAGCTACCCTTGTCTCATTAGCCTCTGGTTGGAAGGGGTTTGATTTCCATTAGAATGGAAGTTTACATTGAAGTTTACATTGTGGCACAGCTGGCAAAGGGTTACTGAACTACACCTGAAAACTTCTGACTGCATTTTCTAGTCAAGTAATGTCTCTTTAGATGTTGGACACCACGAGGAACAAATATATATGCCTGGACTGCAGCTAGGTCAGGCAGTGCAGGTCTGGGGCTCCTGTGAGGGTAGTGGTGTGTGAATGCTGGGTCTCACTAAATATTTGTGCTTTGAAATGAATTCAAACTAAATTGCATACTTCTTCTTTAAAAAAATATCAGAAACTTACTAAACTTGAATAATTCTTGCCAGTTTCTTTCAGTATTATTCTCCTCTTTTCAGTTTTTGGTGGTGTCTCTGTTGAAAGAGATGGGAAAAAAAAAAACCCAACCAAAAAACTCAACTAACCAACAGCTCTGCAAGGTCCAGGGAGGTGGGAGGTGCTGTCCCCACTCTGCGTCTATGCTTCTGAGACTTTATGCACCTTGGTGCCCATGCTTTGCACTGGGAAAAGAACAGTCTCCAACTAGCACGAGCCTCAGGCTTTCTTTCTCCCTTTTGTAGGCATGTTTGCAACTGTGGACGGCATTTCCCAGCGTGCCCCCGTGCACTGGTCAGAGAATGTGATTGGAGCAGCTTTGTGCTTTCCTTACGTGGTCGCTCTCGATGAGGAGTTCATTACAGTGCACAGCATGCTGGACCAGCAGCAAAAGCAAACTCTGCCTTTTAAAGAAGGTCACATTCTCCAGGACTTTGAAGGTATTGAAAAGGACACTCTCTCGAGTCAGTAAATCCGGAGTAAGAGCTGCTGTGGGCACTGTCTCTTTGGTTTGGGTTTTAAGCAGAATATCTAGCAAGCATGTTAGCTGTTGAAACTCTTATAGCAAATGCTTTCCTGATGAGATTCCTGCAGTCTGTCACAGGTAAACTTTAGGAATCCAAAGTTCCATGCTTCTAACAAATGTATGCTTGTGAAATGTGAAGTTAATTTAATGCTACGAGTCAGTAATTGGGAGCTGCAGGTGTTTGTCCATTGGCTATCCTGACAAAGTTCTAACATCTTAAGATTTTTCTGTTGGATTGCTTTCTAGAGTGTCTATGTAAAAGGCTTAAAATGGGATATTTCATAAAGAACTGTTGAACAAAAAATGCAAGCACTTCTCTTGGTCTGCTCTTCAGTTATGAGCTCATAAGCGTGGAATGCATTGCGTTGCTGTTTTTCCAGGAGTGTACAAACTCTAGCACAATGACCTGTATGTTGCTTGCTACCTCTGATGTATAGCCTACAATTTTCTGGTTGTAGTTAGAAGTCCATATTCTCTGGAATCTGAGCAGCAGGTTTCAGTGGTGGCCTTTACAGCTTAGCTCATCATGAGAGATTATAGCCAGTTTCATGTCACAGAATTGTCGAGTGGTTTGGGTTGGAAGAGACCTCTAAAGACCAAGTTCCATCCCCTCTGCAATGGGCATGGACACCTCACACTAGACCAGGTGGCTCAAAACCCCATCCAGCCTGGTCTTGAACACTTCCAGAGAGGGAGCATCCACAACTTCTCTGGGGAACCTGTTCCAGTGCCTCACCACTCTCTCAGTAAAAAAACTTCTTCCTAATATCTAATGTAAATCTACCCTATTTTATTTTGAAACTGTCACCCCTCATATTATCACTACATTCCCTGATAGAGGCCCCCCCATCTTTCCTGTAGGGCCTCCTTTAAGTACTGGAAGGCTTCTATAAGGTCTCCCTGGAGCCTTCTCCAGGCTGGACAAGCCTAACTCTCCCAGCCAGTCCTCGTAGGGAAGGTGCTCCAGCCCCTTGAGTATCTTTATGGCCCCTCTTGACCTGCTTGAGCAGGCTTGTGTCTGTCGTGCTGGGGCCCCAGAGCTGACCATAATACTCCAGGGGGTGTCTCATAAGAGCAGCCTCGAGGGGGAGAATCACCTCAGTAAATAAAAATATTTACCATTATAGCTGCATTTCTGATGTGCAGTTTACAGGCAGACTATAGTATTGAGTAAATATGGTAATGCCAAAGATGAGTTGGGGAGCTTAAATACAGTTTAGGTGCTTGTATCTTAAAATCTTATTTCTGAAACGTGTTCTTTTTCTCTTGAGAATGTAAACTGCATATGTCTTTTTGCTCTGTCCAGGAAAGGTGATTGTTGCTACTAATAAGGGTGTGTATATCCTGGTGCCACTACCTTTGGAAAAACAGATTCAGGATCTTCTAGCTAGCCACAGAGTGGAAGAAGCCCTTGTTCTAGCAAAAGGAGCTCGAAGGAATATTCCAAAAGAGAAATTTCAGGTCTGTCCTTCCTTGAATTTTCATGAAAATATAAATTTCCCAGAGTGGCCACATGTACCAAGGTGACTCAGGAGGGGGGAGGAATGTGCCTTGAAGAGAAATCTAATGCCTGATACAGTCTCAGGCTGAGGAAACGGGTGTGCTGCACAACTGGCTCCTGTTTGCAAAGGCTGTGGTGTTGACAGGGCTGAATGCTGTTCCTCTCACGGGGTTTTGGTGTTTGATTTGTTGGTTTGGTTTGGGTTTTTTCATGTATGTTACTTAAATTCAAAAGAACATCAAAAATCAGCAGTAGAAAATCCACGGTGATGCTTCTGCAGTACCAGCTTCACTTACTGTTTGGATTTCCAGTCAGAACTTGCAGGTTTTACTGCCTTTTTTTGTTTGGTTTTTTTTTGAGGTTGTCACCATACACTAAACTTCACAGTAGTACAACTTCAAAGATAAGTGGCAGGGTCTAAAGCAAGTGTGTCCTATTTCCAAACTCATACCAGTAGTACTTGTACTGCTATGTCACTGAATATTTAAGACTTTGTGTGACAAAGCATCTTAGTAACTCCTTGATTAGAGACTTGTGTTTGTTTCCTTCTCCTCTGGTTTATATGGCAGTACACTTCCTACTGTCTTCCTTCCACTTTCTCATTTAGAGACTGAAACTTGAAAAAAACCATGAATTATCTACTCCCAAAGTAGGTGAATGAGTATTTGACATCATTTCTTTGCTTTTGGAAAAGAAAAAATTTGACCTGTAACCTACAGAAAATCTGGCTTGCTTGTATTTTATTATCCATTGGAGCATTTTGTCTCCATTAAAATAGTATCTATTACATTACTTTTTGTTTAGGCAGCTGTAAAGGGTGGCATGTGACTGGATATTGCTGACCCGTGATGGTCCAAAGTTATTTTTCTTTAATTTCAAGAAGTTTTTAATTCCTTGTCATTTGCATGTTGGTCAAGTTGTTAAATTAAATGAAATTTATATCAGCTTATTTCCACTTTATGTCAGTTCAGTGTGGGAGATCTCTTTCTGCACTTTGCCACAGGGTTTCCTTATCTAAAGTACATCACAAAGAGTCTCATCTTTCCCAAGTTTTCTTGCATGTAGGATTTTTGTGTCTTTAGGATGTTACTTTCTGCTTACATGTATCTTATGTGCCCAGTGCCTCTCTTCTTGAAATTACTGTTTCCAAGAATATTGTGAGTTTTCTCCAACTTCCCCTGTTTTTAAGGGTGTTCAGTTACTTTGAGTCAGTGTTACAGCTGGGAAACAGAAAATGATTTATTACTTGCAAGAAAAATAACCTGCTCTAGTTCTGGGCTGTATTTGCAAACTGATAGTAAGCAGCTTAAATTGATGGAGTCTCACACAGACTCGTATTCAGATGGCTTAGTTGTTGAGAGGTTAGTCAGAATTGTCAAAGCTGCTCTGTAGTTGGAAACATAACATGTTGAGCTTGCTTTCTAATGTGCCTCTGATACTTAATGCTGTCATTGCAGGTTTGTTACAAGCCCATCAGACTTCCTTTTACTGTAGTCTCATATAATAGAAATCTGGTGGAGTCCAACCAAATTACACGCCCTACACATGTCTTTGGCCTGCTTTAACTGATCACAGTCACTCCTTCCTAACTCTTGTGCAAGAGGAGTCTTCAGATAACAACCCTTGGATAGATAATGGGTAACTCCTGATAGATTCTCTGGGTATCTGTTCTGCAGGATTTACTGATTCCTCGGTAGCCAACGCTTCCCAGGCCTTGTTTTTCCATTTCCCACCAGCAGTAGGAAGGAATGTGTAGGTAGTGCAGCACCCTGTGTCCCTTGTGCTGCTTTAACTTCTGCACTCTGCAGCCACCATTGCCATCTCTCTCTCTAGCTGTGGTATTTTCTCAGTGTAAATACCTACGCTGCTGTGTGCTGGTGGGATTGAAACAGCAAAGTCCTGTACTCCAGAATTATTTCTACAGCCAGTCTTTAGTTATTGCAAGGAAGCAGGTCATGCACTGGTAGCTGCAACCTGTCATTTAACCCATGATCCCTGCAGACTGCAAACTTTCTCTGCCCTGTTAGGTGAAATGGAATTTGTCTTTAAGCGTCAAGAATTGCTGCTAGGTGAAAACCACCAAGCAGAAGTGTTGCAAGGAGATGGCTTTGCTGGATATCAGTTTGGATAGAAGAATAAACAGGCCTTTCTACCATGCTACCATGAAATGACTGAATGCTAACTATTAATTTTTCAGGACAGCTGAAGTTTGCAGAAATCATGGTTGATGGTAGTGAAGACCTTGATTAGATTGGCACACATCTTGCATAGGTATCTCTCTTTTGGTTTTTTTTTCTCATTTCCTTTTACTTTCAAAAAACCACATTAACTGCACCTAAACCTGACCAAAGCCAAAGTGACTTTATTAAAAAAAAGAAATCTGTTTGGTAATTCTGGCCATTTTAGAAAGGCTTTTTCTAGCAGTTGTGAGAATTCAGTCTTCACTTAGTTACTGCAGCTTCAGCAGTCATCTTACTGTTTTCTAGCACTTTTTCAGACATGAAATAATAAAAGTCTTACTTCATGTTTTAGTAGCTAGCTTTGGGCTGTGACTTCAGTCTATGTTTGCCTAAAGCACTTTAAGTCCAATGCTGGTTCTTCAAAAAATGACAGGGGAATAAAAATATGTTGAATTAAGACTGGGTGTAACTAAGTACCTTTTAAAAAGAAGCCTACTGCAGTATTCTGGCAAATGGGTCTGGAAATCTTACTGTCTACTATTTATCTTGTCAACTAAAAACCAACTTGGAGACTCCCTATCTCATTATTGCATCTTTAAAAAGTTGTCTGCAGACATTCCACAGTTGCTTTTGTAGTGTGGCTTTAAGGGACAAGTGAAGATGGGTCAACATTTACATGAAAGTGAATACCAATGAACCAGTTCAAACCTAAAACTGATTCCTTGGGCCCACAAGTTCACTATCCATGAACTCCTTTCAGATTCTAGTAAAAAATGATTGTTGTGCAGACTAAGGTCTCCTTAAAACCCTATTTTCAGTGTCTTGAGATAAGTTCAAACTTCATTCCAATATCCTGGTTTACTAAGTACATAAAAATTAGTGGTCAGCTCCCTGCAGAGACAGAAAACAGGCTTCAAACAGCCAAGCCAACCTACTTCTGATGCTAGTTAGCAGGGTGAGAAATAGTTGTACTTCAGCATTGCCTGGGCAGTCTGAGGATGGATTTTGAAGGTTTTCTGGTGCCACAAGATGCAGATAGTTGCAGATGTAAATCCTTTATGAGCACCTGTAAGCATGCCAGCAGACAGATATTCATCAGTTCACAGATTACCAATTATTGATGTAATAACAGTCATAAACACCAAATAATAGTTGGGGTATTTGGTGAATTGATCAGCTGAGGTAGTTTTGTTGTAATTAAATTCCTTTTTAACTTCAGTTAACTGTATTTTGGATCAGTCACTTGGATGTAAAGCATAGTATTAGTAACTAAGACACAGATGTTATGAAGTATTGTGCATTTATTATTTTTTTTACTGTTGTTTGTCTGAAAAGCTCTACCAGAGAGCATTTCCTTCCATAAATCTGTATGCTCAAGCTGAAGGGAACGAGGGCACACGTATGTATCTGGGTGCATTTGCAAAATACCACTGTTGTCACAAACAGCCAATCCTTTGTAGAGCACAGTTTAGGTTCTTGGCTTTTAATAGTTCTCTTCTGCTGTTGGAAATATTCTGGGCACAAGGGTTTCATTTAATCTCCTGGTAAGTAATTGATCATTCAGATTAAATAAATACCTGGCACTTAAAGTACTCTCGTGGGGTTTTTCTGCTGAACTTCTCAGAGTTGTTTCTGTCTAGGCAGGACCTTAACAGTAAAACCTCTCAAGTCTGCTTTGTGCTGCTCTTTGTAACTTTGATGTTCATTGGATAATGTGTTGCGTGTTGGATAAGTTGAACTGCTTTGGAAGTTCTTGTTGTTGGGTTTTTTTGGTGGTTTTTGTTGTTTTTTTTTAGTTGTTGGGGTTTATTCTTTTAAAACCAAACACAAAGTAACGGGGTGGGTGGTGGAACACGTGCAGAAAACCTCCCAAACTGCCAGAAATCAGGAACCTGCTCATCAGCTGGGGAGGAGATTCTTAAGAATCACCACCAAGGCTGCTGCAGAAGTGAGGTGAGATGGGGAGAAAAGTGGCTGTGTATGGTCAAATGGGACCACCCTTGAGTTTAAAACCTTTTCTTTTTGTGCCTGCTGAATCACGAGGAGCTTCAAAGATAACTGTTGACTTTTATGTCTGAAAATGCCACAAGTGAAAACTCGAGGCAAGTCAAACTGATGTCAGAGAAGTCATCCTCTGATAAGAAAAGTTAAACTTGCTATTTGTTGAATTTCCTTTTAGTAAGTAATCACAAACAGTGTTGTGTTCACACTCTTCTGCCTACAAAAGGGAGTTGGGCAGCAGGTACAGCATATTCAGGTACATACAATTGACAATGCAGAGAATCAAGGCATGTAACTGTGTTGAAGATCCCATGTTCAGTGTTTTGGGCAGGTAGTTACTGCAGCAGTCACTAGCACTGTGTTAAGTGATTCCTCTCAAAACTAATAAACCTTTCCCCCCCCTCTTCTCTTTGATAGGTAATGTACAAACGAATCCTGCAGCAAGCAGGTTTTATACAGTTTGCACAGCTTCAGTTCCTTGAAGCAAAAGAACTCTTCAGGTAATTGTGTGACAAGAAATTTCTGAATTTATCTGCTTTAAATAAGGAGTTATCTTCTTAGTTTTATAAACTTAGTTATTTGAATGGGGTTTTGATTCAGATGGGAGTTCAATGTAATAAAATTATTTTGCTGGGGGTAAAAACAGTGGTAATGAAACAACCTTATAACTGAAGAGTTAATAGGCTGATTTTTGTTGTTGTTTCTATGCTAACATATGGTAGTATTAAAGGTGCTGTCCTGTAATCTGAGTGTTGCATGTGTGAAGATTTTTTTCTGACTTTATGCCCATAAAAGTCAAGGCTTTATTACTGAGCTCATGCTGAGATCTACAGTGTGAACATTGCCTGGGAGGAGTTTTATTCCTTGTTTTGTTCATTGGTTTGCCTAAGGAAAAAGCCCTTTTTGCTAAAAGCTAGAAGTTTAGTTACAAATGAAATATTATTGGCATTGACACTACTGCACTCTTTTTTTATATTTTATTTTGAGAATGCTGATGCTGAATTAATCTTTTAACACTTTTCTGTTGGGCCTTTCCACAAGTTCTCAAAGCTTGCACTAACCTTCCTGGTTTAGCTGTTTCAGCAGCCACTTGTTTACCAATTGACCTTGGTACTCCACTTTCATTCCAAACCTGCTGCTCCTTATCTTTATTTTACCTGATAATTTAATTTCTGCCAGCCACGCTTCATTTTGTGATGGTGTGCTGTCCAGAGTTAGTGTAATCCATGCTGACCACATAAAATGACCCTTCTTCTTATCTGCTGAAATCTATTTCAAATCAGCTTCGAGTTTATGGAACAGGATTAAGGTTAGATGATTTGCTGTAATTGTGAGCCTGTATGCTGTAGGAAAAGAGTTGGCCTTGGCTTTATGGAAATGCATCTAGGAAAGGAAGGCTTTGGGAAATGTTAGGACTGATGGGGGGCTTTGCCATTTTGTCTCCTGCTCACCAGGATAATGGGAGATACTGGGCTGGAATGGGCAGTGTACACTGAGGGAAGATGAGGGAATGACAGGGAAGGCCTGGACAGCATTTAGTGGCAATTTGTTTTGACCACAGCCACTTTCTGTATCGCCTTGTAATTTTTGGCATTAGTGAGCAACCTGTAATCTTCTTCCTCCCTGTAATCTTCCCAGCACTAGACTTAATTGCTGCTGTGGTTTGTATCTGAAGTACAAGCTGTACGTAGCTGGGGATCCTTTACAGCATTCCCATAAAGCCTTTCTTTGTGGCTTTCCAATGGACTGGTTTTCATTTACTTCTTCTCAGCGTGGCCAGCTTTGGTACAGTGGCTTGTTGAGGTTGTGCTGGCTGTGATGTGTCTTCATGGTCTAGGTGTGGTTAGGTGGCCAGGCTTGTGTGTAGCTCTGCAGCCATCTCAACAGTGGCCTGAGGATCTTTTGGAACAGTGAAAAAGAGGCAAATGTATCCTACAGGGAGCTCTAGCACCTTGTGGAAGGAGCAGGGATTCATTCTGCAGGCTTCATCCAACCAGCAGTCCATCTGACAAAGGAGCTTTCATGAACAGGATTGTGGGAGCTCCTCTACAGACAGAGGCAGACTTCACAAGAAAATCTGCTGTCCAGGCATGAATGTTGGAGCTGAGTTGGCATCCCAGGGTGTTCCCTTCCTCAAAAAGTTGTAACTTCAAAGCAGAACACGTGAACTGCTGAAGCCTGCTGTGGGGGAGAAAGCAAAGATAAGCATTCTGTGATTTTTATTTTAGTTATTTATTTCTTCTGGCCAGCCATACATAAGCCACTCAGAGTATTTTGGTGACTCTGAAAAACTCATTATGGAATCCAGGTTCCCTGATTTTTCAGCCCTGGTGAGCACACCCAGCTCAAGTAATACCTGGCTGTACCCAAATGTATGTTCAGTCAGTCTTGTTCACATGACACTTATTAATGCTCAGAGGAAAAATGGGAAAGGTAGCAGCAGTCTATGCAGACAGCTCCTCCCCTTGCTGTGTGGTGCTCTGCAGGTCTTTCAAGCTCGTGTTAGTCAGAAAGAACTTAAAATCCCCAAGGGAAACTTGGTACCTGAGAGAAGATGGATTTAGCAGTGAAACAGTGGCAGCAGTACCTCCAGGAACGTGGTGTGGCCTGCTTCTGGCCAAAGAGGAAGGGAGATTGTCTCACTCCTCAGAAAATCTCTCTCGGTTGCAGGATAGAGAGGAAATTATTATACTGGACTAAATGCCTCATTTTCTTGCATCAATAATCCTTCCTGTTTAAGAGGGATTAAGATTGTCAAGATACATTGTGTCTTCCAGTTAACTCTGTGCTTCTCAAGCAGTGAAACTTTTCAGAGGAATACTGTCCTGCCAAGTTCCTTTTGGTTATGCTGATAATTCTGAATTCTGAGAAAGGTTGGCAAAGAGGAAGGAAGTGGTATCTCTATTGAAACTCAGCTCAAAGGGAGGAGAGCTTTCTTCAGCTTGATCCATTAAGATCTGAAAACTTAAGGGTCTAAAGACCTAAGCTTCCTGAAACTTGTAGACTCCTCCTGTCCCATAGTTTGTATATATGAAGCCCCAAAAGACCTCCTGCAGAGTTACTCAAAGGGAAGTTGCCTCTTAGCATTGACAGCTTGACTTGTCTTGAGAGCTGGATTTCTGCTTTGGGATAAGTTGCTAGCTATATTTTTTTCTAAGCCCAAAATGCTAAAAATTGAAGACACAAATGTGTTTTTCAAAAGACACGAGGTCTTTTGTACCTGCACAGGTGGTCCTTAAGACCAGAATCCATGGAGTTCAGAGGTGAAGTAGCTGGTTACTTCATCTAGGAAAGCTGGATGGGAAGGTGAAAGGACACAGAAGCTACTGCAGAAATTAGAAAAAAGTGTTTTAAAACTTACTAAAAGTGTCATGTTAAATACAGACCTTTTAACTTCTTCCTCCATCTCAAGCTTAGGCCACCTGCAGATGCTGACTGCACAGGCAGCAAGGGAAGCAGTGTTTACACTTGAATTTTGGTGGATTTATCAAGACTCCTTGCTTCTGCACCAAGTGCATGGCCTTTTGCTGTTAGTCAAGTTAGGGGCTAGCTTTTGTTCTGAAACAAACCAGGGGAGCACCTTGCAGGGGTGGAACCTCCTCTTTCTTTAAAGAGGGGGAATTTGCTAGTGTAATACATCAGCTCACAGAACAGACTTCATCTGCTTCCTGCTAGCTCTGATTTCCTTCGTGGCTTTGGAACTTCAGCAAGAAGTGAACAACCTGGGGCAGGCCCCACTGCTTTAGCTTACAACAGTAGGGAGGGGATGAGCCTGCTTGTGAGGGTCTCTCACACTTCACTGCCTCAGAAATCTGCTGCTTCATCTAATTCCATAGTTAGAACCTGCTGCTCTGTGGAATTCTCTCCAGCCAAGGTCGTGAAGGGAAAGTCTCTTTGAAGTTGCTGAAGACCAGATAGATAAGAACTGGTTTTGAAAAGTTTTACTTGCAGCAAAATAGTAACTAGGTGGGGGTTCTCTTGGAGAACTGTCAGATCATTTTGATTATTTTCAGCAGCATAGCTGAAGGAGGAATCATTTTGGGGTCGGGGGAAATGTTTTCATCCTCCTAATGTGTTCTGAAAGCTTCAGTTTTCTACAGGAAGCTGCTGGTTTCTACAGGATTACAGTTGCACAATGTTTGCAGCTTGCCTGAAAGGGTGCACTCTCTCCATTATTTATTTTCCTTGCCTCCCTCAGCAGACTAGCTCCTGGAATGTATGGGAGAAGTCTAGGAGAGTACTAAGAACTGCACACAGGCTATTCAGCTGTTGGGGTGGGGGGTTTGTGGATGCCCCAAAGCAGCTGTGGGATGTCAAAAGCAAAAGCCTGGCCAGTCTCTGAATTCTTAGAGCTTTCAGTATCTAGAGGAGGACAAAAGAATGCTAAGTTGGAATAGAAACAGCAAAAGCAATTCCACGTTCTTTCTGAATATATTTTCTCCAGCATAGAAGGCAATAACTTTCAGAACCTGCCCTGCCTCTAAGCATATGTGAGCACACATGCCCAGTATGTTTTTTGTGCCTATGTATACTTTCTCTTTCTTTTTGCTTCATCTAGTTTGCCACTGTAATTGCAGAAGCGGCCAGCTTGATGTCCGGGAGCTGATCTCTCTCTACCCCTTCCTGTTGCCTACTTCCTCTTCATTTATACGGTCCCACCCCCCGCTGCACGAGTATGCAGACCTGAACCAGCTGACCCAAGGGGACCAGGAGAAGGTGACAAAATGCAAAAGGTTCCTCATGAGTTACTTGAACGAAGTCCGCAGCACCGAGGTCGCAAACGGCTACAAGGAGGACATTGACACGGCCTTGCTCAAGCTGTATGCAGAGGCAAATCATGAAAGCCTGCTGGATCTCCTGGTTTCAGAGAACTTCTGTCTTTTAACAGATAGTGCTGCCTGGCTGGAAAAGCACAAAAAGTGAGTGGAATCGAGCACTGCACCTTTGAGACCAGAGGGAAAATTCTTCAGTGCTGTTGGCTTAGAGCAACCTGTGCTAAAGCCTTGTAGGGCCTTCAGATCACAAGGACAAATTGGCCTTATTTGTCAGCAGTTTAGAAAGGTGTTGAAAAGGTGTTACTTGGCAGGCAGAGGTAAGGGAAATACCTTCTCTCGTGGTGGTAGATACAGAGTTCTCCCTGGAAAATTTTCTGTCCAACACGAAAATAGGGAATTGATACAGCTTTGGAAAAAGAAAAAAGGGTGAGAGTTAAACAGAGGCAGTGATGGTACATGAACAGAGTAAGATGACACCTTAAAGCACTCTCTACCTTAGAAGTTATTAACCAGCTAGTGGCTTTGAAACTGTTGTTGCTTTTGAATTGTGTCTCTGTCTTCAATTTTAATATCCTGATGTTTAGGCTGAGTGGAGGAGTAGTAGCAACAGCTACAGTGGTCAGGAGAAATCTCTGATTTAGGATAGTGTCACATTTCTAGGACAGAGCTTGATTCTGAAAGAGCTTACAGACATTTGTTCAAGTGTAGAGATGGCCATGTACATGTTGCTGTAAGCTTTATCTGTTTATGTTGTGTGCTAATCAAACTATAGTGTAACTGCTAGGAAAGATCTATCCATTTTAATATTATTTTCTCTCTCTTCTACAGGTATTTTGCCCTTGGTCTCCTGTATCACTACAATGGTCAGGATGCTGCAGCACTTCAGGTTAGAACACAGGAACATCTCCTGTGCTGATTAGTCTCTGTACCCGTGAGAAAGCAGGATTGTCACCTCTTGGCAGATACTGACAAGAGTCAGGAGAAAAGGACTTTTACCAAAAGCTTCTTTGTAAACAGTGTACCTCCTCCTGAAATAGTCAGCCACTCGCTCTCAGAATGAGAGCCCACGTGATGTGGGGTCTGAATTGGTTAAATATGGCAGGTACCACAAAAGCATGTGTTGGGAAGGAGGCATATATTTAGTGACCAGTGAAGTCCCTTGCAAGTGGTGTTCCCAGGAGCTCTTTGTAATTCCACAACTACCAATAATGCTGAGTGTTGTAATAGCTCATGTCAGTTCTGAGTTGGAAGAGCTAGAGTGTGGTCTAAGCACTTGAACCTGTGTGTGTTTTTGTTGCAGTTATGGGTGAAAATAGTTGATGGAGATATTGAAGACTCTACGCGCTCGGATCTCTATGAATACATAGTAGATTTCCTTACCTTCTGCTCAGACCAGGATCTGGTGTGGAAATACTCTGAATGGCTTTTGCATAAAAATGAAGAGGTTTGTGTTGTGCTTTCCACAAAACATCTGTGTTACCCCCTAGTGGAGTTTGGGTGTTAATCAACAGTGTCCAACCATCAACAAAAAAACAAAAGCAAAAAACCAACAACGACACCAACAACCCAAACAAGCAAACAAAACCACCACCCAAAAAAAAAACACACCAAAAAAAAAACCCCAAACACACAACAACCAACTGTACAAGGCTGTAAATGTTCTGGTCTCCAGCTTACATTTTCCTGCTACAGAGGCTGAAGGCTCTTGTTCTGGGGGCTGGCTGAGGCTGTGCCCAATGCAGGGTTTCCAGGCTGGAGAGTGGATAGCCTACAGCTTGAGGTAATGGAGACAGGAGTGGGAGAGATCATGATAAGCACAAAGTAGGGTGAACCTGGTGGTGCTGAGTGGGGATTTGTGTTATTTTCCTGAGTAATGTGCTAGCTGATCTGATAGTGCTGTTAAATAAGTGTTGAAAATACAATGTTGGACACTGAATTCCTAAATGCAATTAACTCTTTCTAGGTTGGTGTGCAGATTTTCACTAAAAGGCCTTTGGAAGAACAGGAGAAAACCAACATTAACCCAGATGATATAATCAGTTGCCTTAACAAATACCCTAAAGCACGTATTAAATATCTAGAACATCTAGTACTGGAAAGAAAAATAGAGGTGAGTCCTACAAGAACACTAAAAACAGGCTTAGGTTTCAGAATGCAGACTGATGGAAAAGACAAAGTCTAGAAATAATTTTGCATATTTGGAAGGCTTTTGCTTGTACTCAGAGTAGGGAAGGAGTGGTTTTAAGATAAAAGTAGAAGATTCTAAGAAGGGGTGGATATCTAAATTATTTCTAACTTTTCAGCTCTCATGATGGCAAAGAAGGTTGCTTACCTCCCCTCAGAGCTTTGGGGTTTTTTACATCTGATTATTGCATACTTTTCTATTTCACTGATGAGGCTCAAGCCTCCATCTAGTAAGATCATAGAGGAATACTTAAAAATAATGTATAAGTAAAACTATTCGACCTGCTAGTAAAGGCTGGGTTACACTGATTGAAAAGAAAGCACTAGGTGACTGTAAATGCTGTAGTGAGGATGTTTAAACAGGCAACTCCTCATCTTGTTTTGATTAATGCTGGGTAGTGGATAAGACAGTACTGTGCCTTCAGGGTGCTTGTCTTCCTCTGGTGGCTTTCTCAGATTTTACTGCACAAACAGCAAGGTCAGGGGAGATACATGAATGAGAGGAAGAATTAATTAGGTCAAAAGTACTCATTTTACAAGGGAAACGAAAGGGGAAGATGGTGGAGATGGTACTTGTGCTCAGAGGAGAGAGATCTGCTGTACTGCCTTGACTTTCATTAGGTGAACTTTTGAAAGGAAATAATTTTGGCACAAGAAGGGCTATTTATAGAGCTCGTTTATTTACGGTAAAGAGGGGATTAGGAATGAGATGCTTCATACCTGCATTTTAAAATGACCCAGAAAATCCCCTACTGTAGGTGTAGTGTAGCCTGTGAAGCTGGTCTGAGTAAATTGTCTATCTGCACAAACAAAAGACTTTCTGATAAATTGGAATTAAAGAAATGAATCAATAACACATTTCTATGTCATCACGTAAACATTTATCACCGTTACTGGTGGAGAAGAGGCATTGCCTTTGCAAACTGAGCTAACATTCTTCTTTTCATCTGTAGAAAGAAAAGTACCATACTCATCTAGCTGTCTTGTACCTGGAGGCAATACTCCAGCTGAAATCCACGACCACGGACAATTGTGTGGAAGCAACTGAACTGCTGTTTAAACTACGGAGTCTTCTTCAGAAATCTGATCTCTACAGAATTCGCTTTATCTTGGGTAAGATGTTGTCAGGTAGAAATGCTGTGTGTCTGGTCCAGCAGGAGACACTCAGCTTCTCATACAGATAGAAGACTAAAGGGCCTGATGTTTCTAGGTGTAGTGGGTTGATAGGTTTAGCATCTGTACTTCTAAGAGACAAGGTACTTGAGAAGGTTTATCTAAAATAAACCTTAACTAAAATAACTTGCCGTTTAACGACCCCTTGCCTTTCCAGTCAGCAAAACATGATATTGCCAGGAATGAACAAGCATGCATAGTAATTAAAACTCTTGCTCTTTTATCTTTTAATTTTAACCCATTTTTTTTAACCCATAATTTTTAAGGGCAAGAGTTACGAGGTGAATTCTCTTGAAATCCATGTCCTCCAAAACCCACAGGATTTCTTGCATGACGATTCTTATCTCACTGGAAAGTGAGATCAGTGCATGCTGGTGTGTTCCTGGGGAGCAAACCCCAATGTATTCCCGTCCCTTTTCCCCATGTGTATGCCAAATATTTACCACCTTGACAGCAGGGACAGGATTTTCTAGGGAACTGTGAAGCACCCAATGAACTTGCTGTTCTCCCAGCCTGTCACCGCAGTCTATGCTGTCAGACTAGATGAAGGATTCATAGTGCAAAACTGGCAGGCTAGAATTTAAAAGATAACACTTGCTTTTATCACCTTGTTTGGGTTGTTTGTTTTTTTTTAGTAATGCTTTTTTTACATATTTTTGTGGTGCTTTCTTGTTGGAGATGTGTTTCCAGACATCCCAGCATTCTACTCGGAAACATCTGTTCTCTTTGTATCTTCCAGCACCTCTGAGAAAATAGCAGGAGTTGAGTTTTGTGGGCTTGTTTGCACTGACTCTGGGAGAGGGAGTAGTCACCTTCCTCACTGAGCAAATGCTGCCTTGTTTCTCCTCTAACAGACAAAATCCAGGGCACAGACCTTCACATGGAAAGTGCAATTTTATATGGAAAACTAGAAGAGCACGAGAAGGCTTTACATATCCTTGTCCATGAGTTAAAGGACTTCCATGCTGCTGAAGAATACTGCATGTGGAACTCTGAGAACAGAGACCTGCAGTACAGGCAGAGGCTTTTCCACATGCTGCTCTCCGTGTACCTAAATCCAGGCAGCCCGGATTGCGCGCTCGTGGTGGCTGCCGTGGATCTCTTGAACAACCACGCTGCTGAATTTGATGCAGCTCTGGTTTTGCAGGTGGTGCCTGAGAGCTGGTCAGTGCAGCTCCTCTCCCCTTTCCTGGCTGGAGCAGTGAGGCAAAGCATTCATACAAAAAGAATGACTCAGGCTGCACTGGGGCTAGCACAAGCTGAAAACTTAATCTACAAGTATGAGAAGGTAGGGAGCTTGGTGGGTCTTTGGTTTGTTGGTTGGGTTTGGTTTGGTTTGGTGTTGGGTTAGGGGTTTTGTTCTCTAAGTAGAGGCACTTTGAAGCTTCACAGCTAAGTCCTTTGATACATAATTATCAGAAGAAGTTTGAAGGATTAGGACAAAGTTGTCTTCTCATCACTGGTGATTTTGCTTGCTGCATTTGTTAGTTTTTTGCCATGACTGCTAGAAACAAACTTAGCTTCATGCTTTCCCTATAAAACAAAAGGGAAGGTGGGGGCCTGGAAACAGGAACAGCATTGAACTTCCAGGTGAAACGAACGGGAATCTGGGATTTCTAGACTGATGAAGTAGAAACTTTAACAAATGAGTTAGTGTTTCTGTCACTAGGATTCAGACCTACCAGAATATGCAAAAAAGGTTGCCCAGCCCTTGGAGCTGATTAGTAACTTTTGTTAGTGGTAAGTTCACTTGCAAAGCTTCCTTCTGTTCCTAGCTAAAGCGATGCTGCTTACAGCTCCCAGCAGATTCTTACATCTGTTTTGTTTTAATGGTGCTTTATCCAGCAGAATATTGTCTGCAATAAAAATCCATCAGTCTCAGTTTGCTGTGGAGTTGTCCTGTGACCTGCTTTAGGAAGCTGCATCAGGTTTTTGGTTGCATTAGATGTGCGACTGCTTTTCTTTTTATTAAACAAACAAAAAAGGGGGAAAAGAAGAAGGGGGTGGGGGGCAAACGTAAGAAGAAACATGAAATGAATGAGTGTGAGTGTGGAAATTGAACTCAAGGGAAATATTCAAGCAATCTTTTCCTTCTACTGCTATCATTGATCAGGTTTGATCAGGTTTGTCCGTTTGGTACGGGTGAAATTGTATGCCTCATAACTTCCCTTTCTTGCTAGATTCATGCTTGGCTTTTCTCTCTCTCCCTAGGTTAAACAAAAAGGAATGCCAATCCTTCTTTCGGACAAAAAGGTCTGTCAGGTGTGCCAAACTCCTTTCTGTGAGCCAGTATTTGTAAGATACCCAAACGGGGGCATGGTCCACACGCACTGTGCTGCAAACAGACACCTGAATTCAAATATGACTCCTCACTCCCCCAGCTCCAGCAATCAGACTTGAGCTACATCCTCATCCCACAGGTTCCTGTGACTTATACCCCATTGAAAGTGAACTGGAAAAAAAGAACCAAGTGCAGCTACTTCAGGTGTAAATCAAGATGCACAGCTCATCTTTGGGTTAATGGGAAGGCTTCTGGTAAACGTGAAATATTGCCACTTATCTCTTTGATTTCTAATGAATGTAGCTAGAAAATTCACTACCAGGAATGGAGAGGTGCAAGTGCAGGCTCCTCTGTATATAGTAACAAACAGTGGAAGAAAAAGGAGCCTTTTCTTCAGAGTACAGAGGCAAGGCAAACAGTTATTGTCAGAAACGTCCCTTTGCACTGAATGTGGTGTTGATAAATGTGTGGAGGTGGAGGTGGCATCTGTTAGAGTTAGAATTCTTGGGACCTGGCAAGATTGGCTTTCTGCAGCTTACTGTCAGGATGAAAATGGCTGTTGGCTGTTTGCTGCAGCATGTCCTCTTTGCAGCTGGATCACATTACGAACTTTATTTTTGCTCCACAAGTTGTTGGCTTTTGATGCACTTTTTAGTACTTCCCCCGACACAGACACCAAGTAGAGTTTAAATGTAAGCACTGGTCCATTAGGTTTCTGCTCCTACAGACACTGTAATAAACTGAGTGGAAACTGATGGTCATACAGCTGTGCTTGGGGAAAAAAAGAGAAAACAAAGTCAGATTGATCAGACTGTAGTCACTTTTATATGGGGGAAGAGACCTTAACATTGACTTATTTATTAATATGCAAATATACTGTACATACAGTTGAATAAATCCACCTTAGATCACTCTAGAATTTTGTTGGAGGATGAAGATGTAGCTGATGTGTCCATGTACAGATTATGTGCTAAATGTTTGCTGTGACATAACAGGCAGATGGGAACTCCCCCAGCAGGGGTTTCAGCACTGGTGAATGATTCTGGCTGGACAAAATCATGGGAAGGAGATGTCACTGGGAAGAAATGGCAGAGGCTCCCTGTGGGAGTACTGGGTTTGATATCTTCTACAAAACATTCTGTAAACTGTTTTTTCAGGCAACAGCTCAACCCCTTTACTGAACTGCCCTGATAGACCACTCTAAAGCAGTCCATTTAAAAGCAGCAGCTTCTCGTGAGAGGCTCAAAAATTACAACTTGAAATAAAAGTATTTCCAAGTCAAAACATTTCTTTTAATTCTGTGAAGCTGCCTGGACAGCCCTCAGCTGAGTTAGTGTGGGTGCTCTCTGATTCAGCATTCAAATCCAAGGGGAGACTTTGAGCAGCATGGGCTATCTGCCTGATGTCCTCCCCAGGCAGGCTCAGCAGAGGTCTCCTGAGGCAGAAAGGCTGGCTTGGGGAACAGCCTTGTAAAGCATCGTGCTGCCTACCTCCAAAACAGGCAGGTGGGAGCATTTCTGATTTATTTTTGGCATGAGTGGCTCTTCTGTGTTGTGCTGGTTTGAGCAGATCCTTCTGCATCTCGTATTCATGGGTTTGCAAAGGCTGGGTGTACCACGGGCAACGATGACGCAGACGAAATTTGCAGTTCCCTGTCTTCAAAACACTTGCTGATGGAGGGGAAGTGAGTGATTTTCTGAAGATCTGATCAGCCTTTTGCATACAGCAGCATGCAGTTCATAACGGATACTTTCTTCTCCCACAAGCAAACCTCCTGTGTCCTTTGCTCCTGTCTACTGGGAAGGTACTAAAGTGCCACACTGGATGGAGCCCACTCTGTGACCAAGACTAACTGGAGCCACTGGCTAGTGACACACTCGGTCTTGTCAGCTAGTAGTGCAAGGGAATAGAGATGGTGGCATTCCAGACCACAGGAAACATCTCCATTGTTACTGCATGAAAGGTTTGTCTGTAAAAGATGAATGAATTCTGCAGGGGTGGGTGACCAGAAGGGGGCCAGTGCTGAAGCTGGGGGACCCGGCTCTTGTCTTCAGTCTGGGGATAGAGCGGGAGCTCAGCAGGAAGGTGGCAGGTGGAGGATGCTTGAGCAGTTGGCATAACCCAGGACCAGAGCAGATGACAGCCTGTAGCAGGGGTGTGTGGCCTTCCAGCCGTGTACACCAGGAAATGTATGGAAGGTGTCTGAGTTGAAATTCCCTTAGGCAGGACAACGACAACTACAGCAGCCCTTGGGTGACACAACTTCACCCCGGAGAACCTTGAGTGCATTCTTCCTTTTATTTTGACACCATCCATTTTCTTATTCTTGTTCTCTCTGCTTGAAGTCCTGGGACAGCAGTGCTACTGGGGAAGGGCTTTTGGTGTGGTCACACCAGTAAGGAGGGGATGGGTGGGAGTCTGGTTTGTAGTTGCTGACTGGACGTGTGAAGGGGGAGAGGCAGGGAAGGGGAATTTCTTTGACCACCTGTCTAGTCTGGAAAGTAAATGGGTTTGGGGAGTTGAAGCTTGATGTAATCTTCTCCACTTAGGGAATGTCTTAGACCTGCCCCTGGAGAGAGGAGATTCTGTCAGAATAGAAGATAATTGAGATCTTGCTCAATTATTTTTTCTCCCTTTTCTTTCTTTTTTTTGTTCCCTCCAATTTTGTATGTGTGAGAACCAAAGCAGCAGTGCAGACTATTGCTCTGTTGCTTGGTTTTCTCTTTATGGTGATGATCCAGGACACAATAAATGGGATTCCTCTCTCCCAGAGATGCATTTGCAGATATCCATGCTTAAGATGTAGCTTCTAATAACAGGAACATTGCAACTCTGACTCTTTTTAGCCATCCTCTTTTACAGACCCTGATGTATCCAGAAAGCACTCCTTAAACCCTTTTCTACTCTTTCCTCCCCTCCCTCTTTCTCACGTAAGGATTCCCTAGGGTGGGTGCATTCCATCACATCCCCTGTTTCTCTTCTCAAAGTCAAAAAGAGAGGAAAAATACAAGAAGAAATTGCCCAGAATCTGGCACTCTACTGGCAGCAAGGTTAATGGCTGTACTTTATGAGAGAGAATTGCTAGACCTTCACTTCTGTAATGCAAGGGGCTGATTTGCCCCTTTGACAGTGTTACCAGAGCGCTGATCTCAAAAGCCTGGAGAAAAGAAACACAGCAAACTGGGGTTTGTTGCACAGAGCACAGCACGGGTACCTGTGAACTGCCTTTGTCAGGCAGCCCGAGCTGTGGTGCTTGGCTGTGCTCAGGACTCTGGGTCACAGTGCAACCTTCTCTCTTTGCTCCCCCTGCTCCCAGTCTCCAAAACCTTCCCGACCTCTGTCAGCCGATTTAACGTCACTCTTGCAGCACTGAATTCTTGAGAGTCCTGGGGGGACTCCTCAGCACCTCTGTCTTTAATAAAATGCCACCTTATTACATCACCCCCGTGAAACCCTGGCGATGGCAACCCCGGAAAGGTGGTGTGGGGGTTAGAGTGTGCCCAGCTTTGATGGACACCTTCAGGACACATCCGATCACACACGCATTATCCCAACTCTTCCCTCTTTGCAGGGCTCCTGTCTTGAATGGCATTAAAAATTACCTTATTTTATAGGGTTGTGTCAAAAAGGAACACTTTAATAGTCTTCCCAATTTGCTGCAGTCTCCACTCAGCCTAACTCCGAGTGTTTTATTAACATCCTGCTGTTTGTGATGGGCAACAACTGATAGGTCTCCTCCTGTTGCCTCTGTTTACTAATTAATTTTTCTCTTGCTGAACAAGACTTGGGGGCTTATGCCTTGTCGACACTGATAATTAAATGTGCTGCTACTTTTAAAGGGGGGGGGGAAGCTAATGACATTCTGTACTGATTGATTACAGCACTGATGTTCCCCTGCAGTAAATTTGTTCAGATGGAAATCTGTAGAGTTAATGCTTTCTGACTTAATGGTTATGGTGGTGAACACAGACAGCAGTATGTGGAATGTACAAATGTATAAATATGTTGATTTTTAATAAAAAAAATATTTTAATTAAGTCTCTGTCATCATTCCTAGATCTATAAACTCTGGGATGCGAATGGCCGAGAGAAGAATGGCTCCTTGGGGTAAACAGAGGATTCATCTGGGGGACCACAGAGCTGGTTGCATGAAAAAGCAGAGTTAAGCAAGTGCAGGCTGTTTATGGAGATAAATGGGTGTTTAAAAACTAACGAATTTTACTCTGGGGAAGAAGTGTCCCCTCTGTTGTTACCTTTTTCCTTTGAATCTGGGTTTTTACAGACTCGGGGGAAAGTGGCTACTGCCATTGCAGACGTGATCTGCCTCAGTGTCGCCAAAACACTCCCTCCTGTGATTAAAACCAGGGGTTAGGTGGGAGGTCTGGCCAGGGGTGGGTGCAGGGGCAGCCTGGAGCAGTGCTAACCAAGTCCTAAGCTGTTTGGAGAGAGAACCAGCTCCAGCACTGGTGGGCACAGCACCACCTTTACGAGGCTGTTCTTCACTCGGGCTTTTCCAACAGAGGTTTTCTTTTCCTTCAAGAGCAACATTTCTGCTTCTTCAAGTAACACCAGTGAAGGTCACTGGAAAAATCCACCTGCTGCAAAAAAGCCTGGCAGCTTTACCTGGCAGCTACAAGATGGAGAGGTGGGTGCCACACGGTCCGTGGCGGTGGCTCTGTAACCTGGGTTATGTGCCTTCCAAAAGGTAGGTTTGTTTTTCCTCTGGCAGGAGCATGGAGAATACACTTCCAGCCTTAGCCAGCACTGCAAAGATCATGAACACTGTAGTTACACTACCAAGAAGTCCCTTCTTCCACCCTGTTCCTCACCCTCGTTCACCTTTGGGATGTTACCATTAAGGCTGCTGCCTCCCATTACAGTATTTTAGAGTGTGGTCTGTAGTCATGCAAGCCCCCTTCCTGCACATCCATCACATAAAGCCAATTAATTCACTCTTTCTGAAATTATACAGCCTGCATCAGTGTGCTCTCCAGTGCTTCACCCCTTAAGCATGTGCTAAAAAAGGTCACAGTACATTCTCCCATTAACAGTGCTTTAGAAAGGCTGAAGAAAAGCTCCATGCCCACAGAAAATGCCAGAGATCTCATCCAAGTGGCCTGAGTTTAAAAACAAAGCTATATTTGAATAATTTCAGTGCTGTAAGTAGTTATAATGTAAGGTTCAGCACAACTCAGATTGGCTTTACAGAGAGAATGCAGGAGAAGAGCTACCACTGAGTGAGAGTCCCAGGAGCACATGTGTGCAAAAGCAACCAGACAGGCAGGGAGAGGGTGAGATGCTCCAGAAGAAAACTAAGGAGGAATCAGCCCAATGCGGCTTAGGAGACAAACTATGGAAACAGCATGAAAAAAATCCAGAGGGAAGGCTGGAGGGGGATGGCAGAACAGGGAAAGGAGCAAAAGCCAAGGCAAAAGCAAAGGAAAGGCAGTGGAAAAATAAGATGATGCAAATGTTCCCCAGTGCCCTGCTCAGCTCTTAGGATGACCTTCCTGGCTGGAAACAGCCACACCTGTCCCTGGGGCTCAGAGTCAGATAAAATCTCTGTCCTGCTGCTCTCCTCTTTCCCTCCCCTCCTCCCCCTGGCTCATCCCATCTCCAAGTCCTAGGCTGTGCTCTCTAATGCAGCCGGTCCCTTCTCGCTCCCAACTCTCTCTGTTGGTTGTGGGAGAGGGCAAAGGACTCACCCAGCACAAGACTTTTCTCTGTACAGCTACAGCAACACTATCTCAGTGCTAGCTCAAAGTATGAGCAGGCTAATTGGTTAGAAAGGTGATTATTAATGACTTCAAATATATACAAAAAGGACAATAATGAGCCTACTTAATGATCACGAAACAGACTTAATGCCATTTAATTACTGCACCTGTACCAAAAGGCAGAAGGAAAAGTGTAATTAAACTCCAGAATTAGAGAAAAGAGAGAGGGAAAAACAGTCTAATAATAACAACTTCACCAATAAACATAAAGGTTATAAGTGGAATCCCCAGAATTTCAAAGTCAAAATAAATTTGTAAAAGTGAAAAGGTTAGAGGCAGAAAAAAAATAATAATCAGGCAGCACAAGGTAAATAATCCATTAATCATGCACATCTGCAGGAGCAACTGAGCAAGCAGGATGCTCGTCGGGCTGCAGAGGTGATACCCAGCAGCACCCAGCATGGCCAGCCCTGCCCCACGGGTGCCAAGCAGCACCACCAGCAGCCTAGTCCATCACCTGACACCAGAGAGACCACTGGAGAGAAAAACCCAAGTGATTGGAAACTGGCATTTCAACACAGCTTCTATGGAAATGCTGTGCTCAACGGGGGGAAGCATATGGCAAGAGACAAATCTCAGCAGGCTGCAGCTAGACAGATGCTGGTGGAAAATCAAGCGTGACTGCAGTGGTGAAAACTGGAGGCAAAGGGGTGTTAGGCAGCCTTGGAACCACACAGAGGGCAGCCTCGCTTTGTCACTGTCCTTGAAAAAACAATTAGCAGGGTCCTGACCTGCACGCAAAAGAAGGCTGTCATCTTTGCCTTGAGGTTTGCAGTTTAAGGCAGCCTGGGGCATTTGAGGAAGCTTGGGGTTTAGGTCTGTGTGGCCAGTTACTGACCAGAAAGCTTTCAGTTCTGCAGGACATGGCTGAGGCTTGACCTGCTGTGGCTGTGCAGCTGTAGCCAGCAAGGCATCATCCTGACTTGCAGATGGTGGCTCACCCTTGGCTTGGGAGATGCTGCCAGGCAGCTAGTGCTGGGTTTGGCTTAGTGAACAAGCTGGAGATGCTGGCACTTCCTATGAGGCCTGCACAGGTAAGGAGGAGGCTTTTGTATTCACAGCACTTAACCCTTAAGAACCCAGCACACACCAGAGCAAAGCAAAGAGATCCTTACAGGACAATTTTAATGCCTTGAACGTGCACAGACCCGCCACATAGAGTGGCTATTGCATCCAGGCAGTCATTCAAGCTAAGAAAGCAAACGTGAGCAGACCTGGAGCAATAGCACCGTGCTGGCAGAGAGGTTGAGGCCACACAGTTGTAGGACTGGAGAATCCAGAATCCCTCCCAGGCTACCACTGAAGCCTACTTTGATTTGCACAGAAGGTATGCTTCCCAGTATTGTCTCCAGACCACTTTTCCCATGTAATAGCTCACACTAGGACACTTCCCCTGCTGTTCTTTGGTGGCTACACAGAAGCTGAAGGGTTTCCTGATGAGCACGTTTTGTCTGCCTCGGAACAGGTGACAGAGTGTCTGGTCTGGATTAAACAAGCTCCATCCTGTCACACCTTTCCCACTGCTCACCAGAACCTTCTGTGGTCACACCTCTCAGCCCAAGTAGTCTATTTTATTTTTCAAAGCTCTTTGCACTGGCAAAAGAGTCCCTTGCATTTTCTTTTTAAAATTTAGTTTATCAACATCCTAGGTGTGCAGCAGCCAAAACTAAAAGAGCTTTAGCAAAGTTCACATAGACCTAGGAATGACAGAAACCAACATCTACGACCAGACACAAGTAGGGAACTTTCAAACTAGCTGGGAAGAGCATGACATTGATTCAGGATCCCAGAAAGGTAAGGTTAGGGAAATACATTACAGTCAGTAACTACACATAGCTACTCAGCACTGAAAAATTCCTTATGTTTGGTAGGATAAGGTCAAGGAATAGATCACATTGCAAAGCTCAAAGCGTCTGCTTTCACACAAGGGAAGTGCTTCTGGGCTCTCCTTCAACCTTTTGGGCTTTTCACAGTTTAAAAGAGATGAAAAGGTTTTTTAAAAAGTTGCTGTTTTCCTGAGGAAACCTGTTAGAGAGGATGAGACAAAACACAGGAACTTTTTTTCCTGCAGAGTACATGGAGTTGAGCATTGCAAGGGCCTTTGGAGGCATAAAAGTGGTGGCTTTTGACAGAGATTCAACAGCTCCTCCCTGTCAGCTTCTATGGAAAAGTGTCAGTGAGCAAATGATTCCAGTTCCATGGACTAAACAGACTCCATCACTGCTTCAGGCTTCAGCACAGCATCGTCTGGCCCCACACGGCACAGGGAGTGCCAGGCATGACAGAAAAAACCCCTCTCTGACACCTCCCTGCCTGCAGCCAGGAATGGCTGCTGCTCTGGCGTGGGCATCACTGCACCTCTGAGCAGTAACCTCCAGATTACCTGTCTACCGATGTAATAAGGCTGGAAGAAGTGTTGCCAAAATGAGTAATTAAGTAAATAAATGCTGTTGAACAAGGAGCAAAATCAGGCCAATCCTGTAAGATCTTGGTCTTGGAGAACAATGCCTTGGGATGAATTAGAGCACATGCACAAAAATACTTCCCCGTGTCTATTTTTGGTCTAAACTCAAGAGGGTTGATCCCTTTATAGGATCTCAAGGATGAGATTCAGAGAGAACCCTTATTTGGCAAAGCACTTACAGAGAAAAGCAGTGTGATATTACCAAGCTTTGATAATGGTTATGGAGCAGTGTCCCTAAGGGAGGTAAAGACGTGGACTTGGGAAAGGCTTTTGGCATAAGAGCCATCAAGTGGGGCTTTCTCTGCAGAGAGTAGTCCCTTCAAATCCTCTGAGCAATGCAAGATAAAACATCTCTTACCTCAAAATTCTCTGGACTCCTGAACCATGAAAAATGTGAGGCTGCTTCTCCAGGTACGTCCTGTGCCCGAGCGATGCGTAGCGAGCTGTTGGGAAACGTTTGAGGGAATGTTTCCAGCTTTAGGCTACAAAGCAAAGAAAGAGAAAATCTCATTTGTTTCTGGGGGAAAAGGAGTTTAGTGATTGTCCCTTTTCTCTCCAGGAGACGTGTTCCTGAAGAGAAGCAGAACTCCACTGTCAGAACGCCTAATGGGCTGCTAGAAGGCCCAGGGAAGAATCTTCCAAAGCACTTTAAACTTCTTGGTGCTAGGACTAAGATTTCTTCAAGAGTGCCAAATGAACTGACAACAGTTATTTTAGATTCCCCAGACTAGTGCACTGATGGAGGTGTTCTCAGTCTAGATCCTGGATATTGTTGGTACTGAAAGCTGCAAAGAAGCTTCCTTTCTAACTTATATATCAAATAAGAATATGTAACCAGGAGGTACCTGAATTTATCAGCATTTCAAGTTCAGCTGCAAGCAATTCTTACTTAAACAGCCATCTTAATACAGACACCCTTAGAAAATATGACTTAAAAAAATAATTTTTATTATTTAGAAAGAAAAGAAGCCCAATGTGAAAAGTTCCTATAGAAACTGTAATAAATGAGCTAGTTAAAAAACAAAAATAAAAAAATCCCATGCCCACTACCTTGAAAGCAAAGCTTTTTTCTTGGTATGAACACTTCTGTATCTCTTTTCCAGAGAGGTGAAGCTATAGGGGGTTATTATTAACCAAATAAAAAAAAAAAAAAAAAAAAAAAAAAAAANAAAATAAAAAAAAAAAACCCACACCACAAAACCAACAGATTTAGAACTGAAGATTCAGTATAAACAGTATCCAAATCTATCCAAAAAAACAACTGGAGCCCAGAGAATGCTGGTGCTACAAAGTGGGGGGGGAACATTCAGCATTATGCTCTGCTATGGGGTGGCAAAGTCACTACAGTGACTGTGGAAACAAAAGAGGCTGGTTAATGGCAACAGCCACGTTCATCCTGCAAGGCTCAGAAGCCAGCTTCACGATCCGTGCACTTGCTGGGAAGCAGCACAGTGGGAGAGAGTGGGTTTGGGGGGTGGGGGGGTGTGTGTTCCACTTCCCAGCACACTAACCAGAAAAGGCTGTGGTGAAGCAGTTCACCAGAAATCTGCTTTTCATTGCAAAAAACTCAGTCAGAGAACTGGGAGTTCAGCAAAGTATCACAGAAATACTCTGGTTTTGTTCCTGTTTTATGACCACGTCACAAGCAGTTGACATCATTAATTTCAGTGTAGCAGAAGCTTGTTTCCATGGTGCTTTCCTAGTACTCAGCCACTGCAATTTGGTATTGAACACCAATTCCTAAGCTAATCCTGTACCTGTGTGAACACACAGTGGGTCTCTTCTGCTACCTCTGGCAACCTTGTCCACCTCACTTCTGTCATTTCCACCCAAGACCTTTGCCTCTAACACAAATAATTCCCACTGGAAGCTGGCCTAGACTCAAACCTGCCTTTTCACCCCTCAGTGAGGATGCTTGGCCGAGTAAAATCCAACTTGCTAAATACCAGTAAAATTAAGTAATGGAAACAGAGCCCCATGGCCAGCCTTTGCTTCTACCCACCGCTCGTCAGACGTGATCACAACAACAGCAAATTAACTTTAGGGAAAAAGCAACCCTGGCAGGGCAAAGATACTCAGGCCATATTCAAATGAACCACTTAACCTTTTGGTACTAAAAGCTTCCTGCAATAATGCAACATTAGTCATTAACTCCACGTGCTTTGTTAAATATGAGAGGAGAGGGCACATTCAGCGTAGCACTCGCGTACACCTCGTGACAAAGAGCCATCTGTGTTGACTGCAGTCTCCGGGATGGGAAGTGTGCTGGGAATGGCACTCCAGCCTAGTAAAGCTCCACTGCGTGGGGAAAAATACACAACAGCCAGCACAGCGTGGGAAAAGGTGATCCAGGAAGGAGAAGAATCCTGATTACGAGGTTATTCACCCCTCTCGGTGCTATCCATCATGTGCAAGGGCACGGGAGTACTGAAGTAGGAGATCTCCACCTGGCTAGTGGCAGGCAAAGCTCTGCCCCAAGTAGGCTGTCTGCTTGGTTTCACAAACAAGTTGCAGCATCACTTTCCTTAAGCCAACAGTTAAAATTCACAAGGTGGCTGAATGATGCAGGCATCATAACAGCAGCAGTGCTTAGATGTTAGCCCACCGCAGTCGTAGATCCCCAAACACAGGCTCTTCAGAATATCCAAGTGTAGCTTTCATCTACTGTGTGAAAAAGAAAAATGTCACTATGAATGTCTGAGCTGAAAACACTCAGTTTTGGTTTTGAAACGTGGAATAATATACCTGTAAACTCATGTTAAAATAACCCACATTATCTGGCCAACATCGCACGTATTTCGATTGCCTGAAATCCTTCCTCTTGTTCCATAAGAACTCACAAAGTGCTTTAGACAGCTCTTGACCAAGACACAGTACAAGTGTCATCTTGTTTAGCTTTAATGATATTGCTCTGGGCAAGGTCAGCAATTTCATAGTGTTCAGTCAAGAAAAGAAAACGTATCAGCAATAAGATCTGAAAGGTTTCAGGCCTTCTGGGAATCCACCCTGTAAGGAAAGTCTCAGCAGGAATAGCAGTGGAAACATGTGGCAAGAGGAACGAGCTTCTATCATTGTATTTTCAATTATTTCCAAGTCCTTTAGACTCTGGATAAATGCTTTTACAGCTTCTACTGAACCCTGATAGGGCTTCTCATCAGCACTTGAAAATTCAGGGGACTCTCCAGCTTTACAAGTTCCTTGTTTGTGACTTTTATCTAACAAAGCAGTTCGTATTTGGGCAACAATTAAGTTTCTGAAACAAACTAAGTCTTGCAAACAAAATCCCTCTCCTCTGAGCCATGATTTATGTGTATCTGGGGTTTCTCTGCGAGCCAGTTGCTCTGTGCTTTCCAAGGACAGGGATGATAGATCCCAACTCTTGGAAAGTCTACAGAAACTTTGAGTATGTGAATCACAGGAGTTTTCACCTGACATCATCTACTCCCGATGGAAGACGCCAGACAGAAACACATGTACATTAAAAACAACTGAAAAACAGCAAAAGAAGATTTGCTACAGTTTGTCCTGGATCTCATACTACAAACTTTTTCTTCTGACTGCTTCTCTACAGCATCAGCTGCTTAAAGTCACCCTTGGCAGCCGCAGCGAAGAGCTGAGATACATTAAATGCCAAAACGTAAAGCTGAGCAGTGCTTGTCACACCACATTATGATATGATGATAGTGCTTTTCCTGAATTGTTCCATTAGGAAAGCTATTCTTAGGGGAAAAAACCTGGTTAGCAGTCAAAATATTAGGAAGAATTCTTAGTAAATGCCACCTTGAAAAGTCTGCCAGAAGAGCGATGGAGATGGAATACAAAAACCCAAACAGTTTTTATTCAAATATCAATCTTTAGCTGGGTGGAACTGAAAAATTCAATCCACATTAGTAACTTAGAGGCCAACAGGGCAAGGTGGGAAAGAAAAATAAGGTTTTGAGAAGTATCCATGTTTTGGGCTAGTAGTAAGTGGTTGTGTTGTCCATAAACTAGCAAAATGAACTGTTTCAAGCAAGCAGAATGGATCGTTATTGGGGTTCATTACTCAGGTTCTGGGTACCTTCCCCATTTAACAAAATAAACAGCAGCAGCCCCCCCAGTCTCTCAATGTAACGCAAAAGCAAGAAGCAGACTGTAACTCCAGGGGGTTTCCCCTCACTCTCTGCCTTACTCTACAATTCCTTCCCTTAGCCACTCCAAGGCCAAGTCCTTAAGGACCACTGATGGCTGCATAGTTGCTTTTCTCACCGACTTCCAGAGCATCATTTCTGTTACTAGATCATATTAATACTTGCAGAAGGGCCTCCCTTTATGCCCTCTTAATTAATCCAGAGCTCTGCACGTTTCCCTGTCCCACTGTTAGTGGCGTGGGGACTGTGCTACATACTGATCCCGAGAACCAGTTTGGGCACGGAGCTGAATTTGCACAGGCCTCTTTCCACCACTCCCTGGGGCCCTTCTGGAACTCCTGGTAAGAAATGCAGGCTGGCATTAGCTTATGGCAAAGGCTAGCAACTGATGCTTTAAGTGTTTAAATGCTGTAAGTGCATCACCACGGCACTGGGGAACGGCACACTGCAAAGAAAGCAGGGGAGCTGGGCTGGGACAACAAGGGCAGCTTTGCTCCCGAGAGCTGAAGGCTACAGGCTATGTACTTTTTATCAGAGTATTTCAACTCCTGTGGCTCTTCTTTCTCAGCATGGTCCCAGCTGGGGACTAACAGGACTGCTAATGGAATGGAGCACAGCTCCCACTGAGCATGAACCACAGACTCAGAATGGCAGGGGGTGGAAGGGACCTCTGGAAATCAGCGAGTCCAACCCCCCTGCCAGAGCAGGGTCACCCAGGGCAGCCCACACAGGAACAGAGCCAGGGGGGGCTGGAAAGTCTCCAGAGAAGGTCCAGGCTCTGTCACTCTCACAGAGAAGAAGTTTCTCCTCATGTTGAGGAGGAATTTCTTGTGTCCCAATTTGTGCTCATTGTCCCTCGTCCTATCCCAGGACACCACTGGCAAGAGCCTGGCCCCTTCTACTTGCCCCCCACCCTTCAGATATCTGTAACCATTCACCAGATCCCCTCTCAGGCTTCTCTTCTCCAGGCTAAACAGCCCCAGGGCTCTCAGCCTTTCCTCAGCAGAGAGATGTTCCAGTCCCTTAATGAGTGGGAGAGTGGCCCTAAGCAAGGACAGGTGAAATGCTGTATCACAAACAGGGGGTCCTGCTTGGATACCTGAACTCACTAAATAGTAAATACCTCAGGAACCTAGTCCAAGAGACTAGATTTGAGGTGTTTTTCAAGAGGCTGTAGAAGCCTCTCCACATGGTTGGGAGCCTCAGCAGTTTCAGCTGGCATTGCCAGCTGGGTTCAGGGGTCCAGGCAGTGCTGTAGCCAGCACAACACTGCAGCTCAGCTGCACTGAATGCCAGGAGCCAAAATTCACTGCAGTAAACTCAAATGGGTCCAGAGAGAGATGTTGAGCAAGGTTTTCCATAGCTTTGGAATGAGTTTGTTGCTGATCTGTGAGCTGCTTGGAGGTAGCAACCAATACCAGCTGCCCCAAAGGGGATGTGCCCACCTCACCTCCCTGCCTCTGGAAGTCCTGGCTGGGGTAGTCCTGGGGAGCACCAGTGGCCCTCTCTGTGGCAGTGGGGTTAGGTGGATGACTTCCACAACCATCCCCTGGAGGGAAGAAAGCTTGTCTATACTCACATGTACATACACCTGCACAGGACACTGGGCAAGGGTTTGACACCTAACTTGGGACACTCCTGACAGCCTTCAAGTTAAAAAAGTTGTTCAGCTCTTCAGAAAGGTGTCAAGTGTGACTTCAATATGCACTCTGTGTTTTATCAGTGCGTGTTCAACACCTGCAGGAGAACCTGTATCAGTGTTTATATATCTGCACACATATGCACATATATAACTATAGCATTGTCATTCTTAATGACTGATTTCTACCAAGCTTTGTGGTTGTCTCCTATCATTATAACAAAGTTCTTCCAGATTTGGGGTGGGGAGAGGGGGGAGAGCGGAGGAGAGGGAAGGAGGAGAAACTGCTTGTGAAGTTTTTTGTCTGGGGGGATAGAAGGCATTTGAGGGACCTTTACAGCAATCACATTTAAGAGACCTCTCGTTCATCTTGCGAATGGTACAACAACAGCTTGCAGGAAATGATAATTATCTCCTACCACCACTTGCTGGTACCCTATAAAATATTCTTTTAAAATATCTAATGTGTTGAGGTGTGTCAAGTATCTTTTTTCACCCCATGATGTGTGTGATAAACAGGATATCTCTCGTAATCAGAAATCTAAAGCACGCGGGATGTAAAGCTTAAAAGAGCAGTGTTTTTCTTTAAATGAATGTAATCAATGCACTTATTAGTTTGCTGCAGCAGAAGGAGGGAGTGGGCGGGTGTTTCAGAGTTGGCACATGTCTAGTTGGCAACGGTGAATAGCCTGAGTGTTTATAGAGAGAGCTCTGTGGAATCCCTAGATTCTGCAGATTTCCTTACCAATTTTGTCGCAGATAATTAAGGATTTTAAATAATAAAAGAAAAAGTTAAAGAGGAAGTACAAGCTCCAGCTGGATCAAATAAGAAATTTAAAAAAAAAAAAAACACACATTAAAAAGAAGGGTGTTTAAATTCTCAATATTGCCATAAAACTAAAAATCAGCACTAAAGCACAATTTGGCTCTTAAAAGTAACTATGGAAAACTAGCACCTGCTTCCTCAACAGATCTACTCCCTGGCTGTATCCAGAGATATATCTTCTTAAACTAGTGATTAAAAAAAGTTTCTACAGCTGCTGGACCTGCGAGACACATCCCATAAATGGGATGGGGTTGAGCTGAAGTCTTTCTGCTCTGCACCTGGCTGAAGCGTATCGCTAAGTCCTGGAGAGAGCTGTTGCCAGCCAGGGCTTGATAGCTACACCAACAACTCCAACCTCTTCAAATCCCAGCCTGTCCTTCAAGTAAGGCTAAAACCTTACAGCCACCCTGTACAAATGCAGCCCAGTCGCTCTTTGGTCCTGCCTGTGGAAGACCTGCAGCTGGGACACAGCACCCCTTGCCCACCTGGTGAGCAGGACAACCTTAGGTTTAGGCACAGCCAGGACATCCCCTGGAGGAGGAAACTTCTCAGCCTGTCTCTTTCAGTGCACAAGGCTCCTGGAGAGCCAGCGTGGCTGCATCGAGGCATCGCCAAGGAGGAGGGGAAGACACAGAGAGTGTTGGTTTTTGTCTAGACATGACTGGTGCCACCCCAAAGCAGTGGTCATCCCTCGTACCTCTCCAGCACTGCTAGGGGCAGTAGAAACAGGTCTGGCCTGCTCTCCTACCCCACCTTTTCTCCATTCTGTGGCCCAGCTCCTAATCCTAGAAACATAATTCAAGTTCATCTACAGTTCCAAAAAGCCGTAGGCCAGTTTTGACCACCTGCTAAAAGTCGTGTAGCTATATTAAGTTCAAAACGTCCCAAAATCCTGGGGAGCTGAGTCCTTAAAGGGATGGTGGCCAACTCTGAGCAGATAAGGAGGACATGGTATCCTCTGAGAGCAGCATCTGCTCTCGGTACTGGCCTGGGTCAGGAACAGTGTGCCTGCAGGACCAAGGGACTGATCTTGCCCCTGAACTCAGCACTGGTGAAACTGTATCTTGAGTACTGGGTTCAGTCTGGCACCCCTCACTACAAGAAGGACATGGAGGTGCTGGAGCTTGTCCAAAGGAGGGCAATGAGGATGAGGAAGGGCCTGGAGCACATGCCTATGAGGAGCAGCTGAGGCAGCTGGGGCTATTTAGTCTGAAGAAAAGGGGGCTCAGAGGAGACCTTATTGCTCCCTACAACTCCCTGAAAGGAGGTTGTCGAGAGGTGAGGGTTGTGATGTTCAACCAAGTAACAAGATGTTCAACCAAGTAACAAGTAATAGGAAAAGAGGAAAGGGCCTCAAGTAGCACCAAGGGAAGTTTAGATTGGACATTAGGAAGAATATCTTTCCTGAACCAGTTATCAGGCACCAGAACAGCTTGTCCAGGGCAGTGGTGGAGTCCCCATCCCCGGTGGCATTTAAGAGTGGTGTAGATGTAGTGCTTAAGCCTCTATAGCTATATGACTTCCCAAAGTAGTAACTATAGCATAGTTATCAAATTAGCTCAACAAATAAGTATTTGGTTTTTAATCAGAGAGTATAAACTATTTTCCTTAGTTCTAATACATATATATGTATAATATCTGAATGCATACGTGTGTATATATGCACTGATGAAATACCAGTATATGAAGCAGTAATGTCTGGCTGACTACCATCTGTTTCCTACTTTAACCATGACTAGAAGAGATTGATACTATTGGGCAATGCATTACTTTGCTGGTGAGGTGAAATGAAAGGCCAAGTAAAACCAGCAACAATTCAGAATGGGGAAAAAAAATGTATATTGCAGAGACATCATGTCTGATTTTGTCCAGTCAGTGGCTAAAAGAATGAGATTAAATAGTATTAAGGAAAGTAATTCTGTATTTTTTTTTATTGCCCAACTACTAGGTGCACTTTGCCCTTCTTTCTTTTTAAAATTTAATATTCAGAAAGTTCCACTGAGCTACTCAACCACAGAACAGCATTATGTGCTGTGTGCAATCACAGTTCCCATATCACAGCTCTTCCAGACCCCTGCAAAGAAAGCTCCTGCTCTCCTGTGAAGCCAGCTCCTCCTGACACTGGCACCCTCCTCCTACCCTACAGGAAAGAAAGATTCTGTGCTTTTACACTCTCTCCAAAAGCCTCTTATAGAATCATAAGATAGTTTGGGTTGGAAGGAACCTTTAAAGGTCATGCAGTCCAGCCCCCCTGAGGGGAGCAGGGACACCTTCACCTAGATCAGGCTGCTCAGAGCCCCATCCAACCTGACCTGGACTGAATGTCTCCATGGACAGGGCTTCCCCCACCCCCCTGGGCAACCCATTTCACACACTTCTATCAGACCTGGTGTCCAGTGACAGTTCAAAGTAATCTTTGCTTTAAGGCCACTGCACTGAGACCTCTTCCCCACTCAGAAGTACCCTGTCACGTGGGGAAAAAATGGTGGGGGTGCAGCAAGGGACCTCCAAAAGGACATGGCAAAGCTTGCAGCAATCTCAAGGTGCTCAGCATTGAATGTCATGCTGGAAGGAGTCGTCATAGCTTCGGAAGCTTTGCCAGCTTCTGGAGCCTCACCTGACCTTTCTGGTCACAAACAGCAGAGTGAAGGAGCCTCTTGACTTGAGGCAGTTTTATCTTGTGGGAGAGGGCGGGAGAAGGGATGAGCCTCCACTCTGTTCACTCTGTGGTGGTCTGGCAAATCTGAAGACGACATGGTAGGAATGCAACCCATAAATGACACTCGTGTCATATATATTGATGGGATGTCACAGAGGATAAAGGTCAGATCTTAAATCCTTCAAAAACTAAGGGCCTGATGTAAAGGGCCATGAAATCTGTAAGATTTCCACCTACTTCAGATCCGATCCTGAGTGTTTCACACGGTGGGATCCTCAGGCAAGACCAGAACAAATGTCATCTGGAAGAGCGAGGCTGAGGAAAGAGGCGTTAGCTCATGCTGAGCTGTGAGGGAGAGTCAAAGCCCCATCCTGCACCCTTTCTCAGAACACCTGAAATCATACCCTTGGAAGCACCCTCCCAGCACTTCCCAGTGACCATTTTCTCACGTGACACTGACTGCTCCTACTGTTTCCCTGACCAGCTATCCTAAATCCCGGCCGTGCACGGAAGTGTGTAGGTGAAGCACGTTCATTGACGTCGATACCGCTCCGTTATGGGGCCATGCTAAGCTGCTTCCACCAGAAGGTCCCTCCCTTCCCCTTCCCATTTTGATTTTTCTGCTGCTATACTTGATGACTGGCAATAAAAATGGGTAAACAGAGATCTGAGGGAAATGAAACTACATCTGTGGAACATTCAGAGCCAAAATACACAAGGTGGATAATTTGCATGCTGCATGTAAAAAGTAGTTACGCAGCTTTCTTCCTACTCTTTACATCTCCATAAAACACAATAATGGATTTCTAATTATACATCCAAATAATAAGCAAGCTGCAAGATGCTGGGAGAAAATTGGAAAGGGGGGAAGAAACTAACCAAAGGTACAGATGTAACGAGGGCAGTGACATCTCTATAAAGAAGCTTTAGTGGTTAAGTAGTCATTTTGAAACAGAAATGTTTTAAGCATCCTAACAGGAGTTTTCATGTTCAGACAATTCACTACACAGTTAAGTGATGTCAGACTCCGAGCTGTAAGCTGCTGCACTGACCAAAGAGAAGCCGTTTTCACACCCATTACAATACAGAACTGATTCCTGGTTTGGCTTTCTACAAAAGAAGCCAGTCAGATTTATGCCAAATTCAGGCACTGGATGAAATCTTGACTCCGGCTGTTAAACATCTGATACACTTCATGCCAAAGTGCTCTAACTGTAAATTACAAGCTCCCTCAGGTAAAGCAAACTCACAGTGGATTCTGAAGCCCAGCCAGTGTCCCCTTTTTATGGCCAAAGGACATAATTTCAAGCCACGTGGTCGTAGGGGAGAGCCAGCACCCATGAAAAGTGGGAGAGCTCTGGCCAGCGGTCCCTCTTTGCCCCAGTGAAGCCCCTCCCCACCTGTCTGCCCACCCGAGGGCAGCCCAGCCACCCACCTCCTGCTCACCTGCTGTGTCACCGGGGGAGATGCAGAACCCCATCCGTCGTGCAGGGTGACATCCCAAACGGTGGAGGTACCAGACACCACCACTACATCAGTCGGTGTCGCAGCGCCCACGCTGAGCAGCAATGACCTTCCCGGCCTTCAGCAGCTCGCACGGTTGGCTTGGTGCTCTGCCAAGTTCAGTTGCCCTTGACTCTGCTGCTGTTCTGAGCTGTTCTGCCTCCTGCCTGGGTTTTGTTTTGAAGGATCTTCTTGCAGGGCAGATGTTTCACACGTTCCAGGTCTGAGCCTCCCATAGGGTTATGCGTGTGTTTTGCTCGCTCAGCCCACCAACACCAGCTCCACCAGCAGACCCGATGCAATCAGCTGTCCCTGGTGAGTTAAGACAGAGATCACCCAGCATCTGTTACAGACACAAAGCAGCAAATATTTTTCTAATGAAATTTTCTAAGTATCATTTTCCTTTTTCATTTTACCTTAGTCAGATAAAATCATTAAGTGTTCTTTGCAACTCAGGTACAAATGAGTCCTTCAGCCTCGGTAGCATGAACTTAAAGGAAAAAACAATCTCCCTGTTTGCCTCACTTCTGAAATTAAATGGAGTTCAGAGATGATATTGAAGGGGGAGGTGGATTTAGAATAGGTCTCAAAGTGGCTTCTTCACAGGGAAAGAAACTCTAAGAGGGAAGCAGAAGCAATGGGAGCGATGGAGAGCTCTCTCCTACCAGGGTTGTCTCGGGTGAAAGATACAGGAGGCACCCCTGTGGCCTTGGCCACATTCAAGAAATGTCAGTGCTCCTGTCAAGGTCTCACTAAAGAACAAAGTCTTAATTCCTAGGAATTTACCTGCAGCTGGATGAGGAGAAAACCAAATTCCTCTCTACCTTGCAGGTGATATAATCCGCAGGGGAACTTGCACTGAACAGCAGACCCTAGATGTCTATTACATATATATATAAGCAAGGGCAATCCTTGCTTTAGCAATGCTGGGTTTCATCCCCACAAGAGCTTCAGAGCCTCAGCAAAATCTTTCTAAGCTTCACTTCCCTCTTGCAGTAAACACAGCAAATATGCCAGCACCAAGCCTGGCACCTCAATGCACCACCCAGCAGTTACTGGGGGGGGTTTCCTCAGCTCTCCTCAACGTTTGCTGAGATGGGGATGTCCAGCTTGAGTTGAGCGGGAAGGGTGGCACGCAGCAGCAAGCTGGAAGATCCTGCCCACCCAGCTGCCCTGTGGTTTTCCATGTGAGCTGGGAGGACTTGGTGTAAACACGTGCTTGCCTTCTTTTTGCGAGGGTGTTGAATGAAGCAGATGTTTTGTCTCATGGTATTTTCAGTATGTGAATCACAATCTTCTCAGGCGTCGGTGCTCCCGCCAAAGAGCCCCAAGAGGGGGTTTTGCTGGCTACCCCAAGGCTTGCAGAGATGTGATGCTCAGCCCAGGTGTGAAAAACAACATGTAAGATAAAGTCAGAAGGTGCTTTACAAAGCAATGGCTTCTGCTATGCAGCGTATTAAGCAATAAATGGATAAGAACAATATTCTTATCTTATTATATTGTTTATATTTTATCTGCACCGCTCTTGCTTTGCAAAATTATTTTCCTCCTGTTACATTTTATGCACACAGTTTAAACCAAAACAATCCCTGCTGCTATCTCCACCAGTCAAAACCATTACAGCTGCCACTACCTATATGCGACCCAGCAATCAAGGCATAAGGTAGAGAAGGTCAAAGTTATAGAGGCACCACTGACTCAAATCCTTCAAATCCTGGGACTTGAAATAAGGATTTGTATCAAGACCTGCTGGTGGTTTTTCGAATCATTTCTGCCCTGGCACCTCACCTTGGGTAGGTGCTAAAGCCAATCTTTACTGTGCGGGGGGCAAGACAATGGAGCAGGTACCCAGGGAAGCTGGGGATGCTCCAGTCTCTGGAATCATTCAGATCCAAGCTGGACAGGGCTTTGAGCAACCTGGTCTAGTGGGAAGTCTCCACGGCCGAGGGGCTGGAGCTGGATGATCTTTAATGCCCCTTCCAACCCAAACCATTTGGTGACTAACTCTGCAAGGACTGGCACAACATTACCGTATCTTTTCCAAGGTTCACACATCAGCTGTCATTTCTTGTAATATCAATTGTTATGTCAGTTTGCAAGTATCACTTATGCACTGAAATCAGATTGCCAAAAACTAGCATTTAACTGACACTTATTATTTCTCACTAAAATGTGCTTAACAGAAGAAGAAAAAATAAATCATTTGGACTCTACCCTTTTGAAACCAAATCCGTTTAGATCCATATTAATTAGTTGCTAATAAACCAGCTATTTATAATGAAGATTCATCATCACTTCTTTCCCAGGTATCTACAGCCCACTTCTGGAAACAGCTCCTTTCATTCGGTTGCCAACTGCTCCATCTTGTGGCAGCGACACAGCATCAGTACAGAACAGACACCACCTTACACCTTACCCTTCCACAGCAGATGGGTTGTTGGCCAGATAGGGTGGTCCATGCCGAAGGGGTTCAGATTTAGGACCTGAGAAGCCTGGCTCGATACAGTGAGGAGGTGGTGCAGCAGGGCTGTGGGAATGGGAGGGGATGGGAACTGACTCTACGACTGTGCTACTGGCACAGGCTGCAAGCAGCACCCACAAGGAAGATTCCTTACTGGGTTCTCCCGTAAGATAATTCAGTTCTGGTAAATCTGTAAAAACGGGAGGGAGTCAGTCTCACCTTTTGGTCAGCCTTGTTTTGTTTTTAAAATGCTTCCCTCTTTTGGCTCCCTGTCAGAATTGGTGGGAAGCCTGAGTGAGCAGCTAGGAAGCAAGCGGCCTTGGCCTCACAGCATTAACTGTGTTATTGCCAGGGGCTTCCCTGGCAAGTTCTGATAAACTCTAAAACTTCACCCTATCCATAATTTTTGCTGGATCTCACACCCAAGGCCATGCCTATCCTGTTTTGGCCAGGAACATGTCAAGAAATCCTTTTAAAAGTGACAGAAGACTCCGTATGCTGCAAGTACAGAGAGAGTGTTGCACTGCTACAGCTTCAGGGCCTAATAATGAGGTAGGAAAACTGATACGGCCAAACCCATTGATTTTCATCTGTGTTAAGAGAAAAATTCTACTGTTTCATCTCCTCCTTTGTCTTCTTCAGCTACTGCCTTTATTTAAGCCCATGCGCTCATGTTCGTTTTGGGGAAGCGTGTCAAGAGGCAGCTGAGGTGCCTGTCCCAGCAGATACTTACTGAATGCTTCCATTACACATCCCAGCTTTTACTGAAACATGACACAGACTAGATGGTGTCCCTTGGTGCACATCCACACCTCTTCTAAATACCTCCAGCGATGGGGACGCCACCAATTCCCTGGGCAGCCTCTTTTAAAGCCTGGCAACATTTTTGGTGAAGAAAGTTTTTCCCTATGTCCAACCTCACCCTCCCCTGGCACAACTTGAGGCCGTTACCTCATTACTTACTTCAAGTTGAGACTGACACCCAGCCCTCTACAAGCCCCTCTCAGGTTGTTGCAGTCACATACTTGAGATGAACTACTTTAGCACTGAGAAATCTTGCCCAGGTTTACAGATTATCGTGAAACAGGAGTGAGAAAGCACAGAGTGACTTTAGGGAGTGAGAAAGCAGAAACTCAGGGATACAGACCCAGTTTCTGACCTGTTCTGCTCAGCTCAAGCCGTCTCTTCAGGCGCTGCTCCTCGGGAATGGTGCCCCATGCAGACCACTCACCTCCCGCCGTGACCCGACAGTACCTTCTGTTACCTCCAAGGTGTGGTATTTTTGTACAAACATACAGCAAGTAAGCAGCAGAGCAGGTACTCTAGCCCTTAGAAAACCTGGCTGTGTGGAAAAACTCCAAGCACTGAAGTCTTCTGAATTAAAACAAAAGAAGTTGGAAGGTGCCCTGTTGTCCAAACTACGGAGTTGGAATATTTTCTTTAATGCTTTCTCCTGGCAAGATGAACTTTACACTCTTTTCTTGCTGTAGCCCAGTCCTTACAGGAAGATTAAATGCTGCACTTGTCGGAAGCTGTATGCCTACGACCCCTGGCCCAGGAAGGAAACTGGCAATGAACCAAATCCTTGCGCTTCTGGGCGAGTGCGGTAACCGCTGATCTATTTTGGAAGGCTACAATTATAGACAGGAGGTGGGCAGCACTGTCATCACCTCCTGCTTCTGCTTTCAAAAAGAAAAGTTATGACTGTATTTGGCAGAGAGTCCAAAGCTATCTTTGTGCGTTAGCCACATTCGGAACGTTCCTCCTTCGTCGGGCCCCGTGAGATTTAAGGGGTGGAGAAGAGGATTCTAAAAGATTAACTTCAGCTTAATCCCTCCAGCTCTTTCTGCATTTGGGGGAAGAAGAGAAAAACTCCTCCAGAGGGTGATTCAGAGCTCCTAAATTTAGGCACTTGCTCTGAATCACTCCCTGCTTAACCTAGAGAGGCATCCTGGAGACAACCCATTCCACAGCCCAAGGTTATCCTCTGTGACTGTTCCTCTCCACAACCCCTCGATTGTCAGTACCATTCTCACCAGTTCCTCAGCTCCACCATAATTTAGGTGGAAGTGTTGTCACTTTTCCTCTAGTATCTGTGAGGCAAAAAGGGAGGCACATCAAAACTGTCCAAATACACGGTTAGGAGCTGCTCAGTTCCAGAATTTAGATAAAGTCACTAAACAAACAGGCTTATTTTTTCAAGTTATAATTACCCAACAGTTTCATAAGTCATTATTACTGCAGAGGAGAGAAGATGCAAAGCTGCAACTCAAGCTATTTTAGATGGAGCATTCTGGCAAACCACGCCACGATTCGCAATGCATTCAAGGAAAGTTGTTTGCTGCTTTTTAAACAAAGAAAACTAAGCAGTTAAAATGGAAAAAAAAAGTCTTTATTACTAAATAAATTTATACAATAGTTTTCAATGATAATTCAGTACGTTTTGAAGCTCTGGTGTCACTGCAAATGCTCAGACTTAGCGCTTTTTCCAGGTGAATTTCCTCCTGGCTCCCTCCTGACCGGGCTTTTTTCGTTCCCTTGTACGTGGGTCGTATGTTAGCAGCCCAGCTACAAAACACAGAAGAGCACCCATTGGTTTACTGTTATTAGGCAATATGACAGATATAAAACACGAGGGGGTTCAAGGCAGCCAGTAACTTCGCATCTGGAGTGTAACATCTAGAAGGGTAAGGGTTCAGTATGAAACAGTGAGAGAAATTTCATCAGATCCTCTGATTTTTCTTCAGTAACTGAACTTTCTTCACATTTTACTTTACAACTGAAAAAAAAGAAATCCCACACTGCTTTATATTGCTTCAGCCTTTACAGGAGTGGCCTCAACCTTTGCCGTGTAAAATATTTTTGAGCATGCACTCTCAATTGATTAATATCTAAATTATATAAGCTGCTGAAAGCCTAAGATGTTCAGGAGCCCCAGGGTTCACACCCCCCATCCTGGGAACCACACCGCTCTGAGGCACGCTGGGTGTTTCCAAAGTGTACCTGGCAATGTCCAAAGCACGAGGAGAGTAACGCCGATCTCGTTACAGATACACAACCCATTGCAACGTCAGCTTACAGAGATCTTCCTAACAACTCACACTTGTCAGTACTGAAAAACTGCCATCAAAGAAGCTTGTTGCAAAGATACCAGCATCAAGGTAGTTTTACTTCCACAGATGGCAACAGAGTGGAAAAAATGGCAGCTATTGTGCCAGCAAGACACAGGGGTGTTCTCCCTGTTAGAAGCTCGCTGTTCATAACGCTGTGCTTGCTGAACCAACACAGCAGCCAGTCACTGAGAAGCATCACACACTGCAGTTACCCAAACAAGTCCCATCTCACCCTATGGAAGTTGCAGACTCTAAAGAAAGCAGGAGAGCAGAGCAGCAATTCCAGTCTGGCTCCTGCGTGCCGTGTTTACGCTCACTGCTGTAGCTGCAAAGCTAACCCTCCAGTGTCTGAGTTCAAGAGGAAAACCTTTTTAACCACGAACAAGATAGGACTAGCCAAGCGAAACAAAACACAATCTTAGTGCCTCACAGCTCACTAGTGCCTGGTGCAAGCTTTGTGAGTGAATGGGCAGTCGTGTTTTGTGATCCTGTGCAGAAACAATACAAGCTGGTTAACAGACCTAAGGACGTCACCAACAAATGGGAAAATGTTCAGAGTCATCCAAAATGTGCATAAAGGATGCTAGGAAACGACTGAAAGCAAGTGATAAAAAGTGCAGATCCCCTTTGTACAATATACAAGGTTTCACTGGGATCATTTACTCAAAATTGCACTATCTGATCCTTAAAGATCCTTGTATTAATTCCATTAATTACCAGAAACACTGAAATAAATTCCTACCTTGCCTCATGAACTCCACCTCCTTTTCTGTCACAAAGCTCCTCAAGGCTTTTGCAGAGGCTAAACGTATTGCTCCAGCCTGGGAAGATCTTCCTCCACCAGAGACTGTGCAAACCATGTCATGTTTTCCAACTCTGTTAAGAAACTGGAAAGGGAACAACAACTGCTCCCTAAAAATAAAATCATAAAAATTAAATAGGTACACGTATATTTCTTATAATATACACAAAAAACTTAGTTAACTTTCAGGCAGAGATCCAGAAATGCATTCATCTCTCATTTCCTACCAGTACCAAAGAAATAAATGGGAAATTAGTAGGTGGGAGCCTATTCAGACAAGAACACGGCATCGTCCCTGGGCATCACAGCACCAAAATGTTAATTCCACAGCACAGCTTTTGGTGGGAGAATTAAAGTACAGTAGGAACACAGCATTTTGTAGTCCTCTCACCTGTCCTGCAGCACTGGGAAGTAATGTAAGCTGTCTATTCCATTCACTGTAATTTTTCCACTCCCATTGTCATAAACGACTGCAGTAGCTCTCGCAGTTTTTCTCCTACCTTAAAGAAATGAAAGCCAATCTGTTATGAGGCTGCAGCATTCTACAGAACTTCAAGTGCCCAAGAAATTAAGCAAATCTCAACACTTTCATACAGTGCCAGCTGTTTCTTTTTAGAGAAAAAGAAAAAAAAAAACAAGAAGAAAATAAATACAAAATATGAACAACTACCTTTCAATAGATTTGAAGCAGTGTTTATTAAGAGGGGAGGAGGGAGAGAATGTGTTGGGAGAAGGTAGAGGTAACTACCTCCCATAACTTCAGCAGATCAGGACACTCTCTTGACCTGGTGATGTCACAGTGTATGAAAACAGATGCTTCGGTCCAGAAGCCATCAGACTTTGCTAGCCAGGTTGTTGCTAGGGTATTTTTTCTAAGCATCCATCAATCATATCACTTTTTCACTGTGTCCTTCCACCAAAAGCAGAAGCAGCCTGTGTTTAGGAGACACAGAGACCTTCGTGGCTTTCCTCAAACATCCCCTCTGTCTCAGGACCAATGACTGATTCCCACCTGAGGGACACTGGGTGGGGGGGTAGACTAGAGGATCTTTCCAGGTCCCTTCCAACCCCTAACACTGCGTGATCCTGCGATCTCTGCACTGTAATGTAGCTGTGGGTTTGTCCACTTCACTAGAAAAATTAGGAATTCCCCCTCTGCCTTTTCCTAGCCTGTCTGTGAAGCTCCAGATGCCCTGCTATTTATTTGCATCTTGGAAACTCTCCCTTGCTGGACTGCCTGCAGAAGTCATGATAAAGGTTACGTGGTGGTCTCTGCGTGATGCTTTTATGCTGAGCAACAACACTTCCATCCATGGTATTCTCTGTAGGCCTTTGTGCTCCCCCAGTCCCCCACCCTTTTTTGTTCAACAGTCAGCTCTTGCCAGCAATCAAAGTCCCTTTGTATCCTACAATGTGTGGCAGAACAAGGTCCTCCCTACAGAGGTGCTACTCTGTGGAAACACCAATAAAAATTAATGGTTGAGAGACTCTGTACCAAAACCCACTGCTTCGTTACCAGGCCACCTCATAACTTAGCATGCCACAGCATAATTAACAACTATCTGTGTGACAGACACAGGAGCATATAAAATGGAGCAGTGAAACGACACTGTTGGTGTTGTGTATACTATGGAGAAACAACACACAGAGGAAAGAAACACTCTGCCTCGTCACCAAGCAGCCTGAAAGGATTACCTTCACCAGTGCTGAAGGCCACTCCTCGCTCATCGTACTTCAGGGGCTCAATAACCACTGCCTGTAACTGTGCAGGGATTTCTCTGGAAAACTTCTGCAGGTGCTTCTCCTCGATGTCACCACACGGCAACGCCGTCAACTTCTGTAAGAGCTGAATAAACCTTGAATACTGTAGACAACGAGATTTCATTAAAAGCTGCAAGTGAATTGCATCTGCTAACCCTTTCTATTTTTATCAGATTGATCTTTCCTCCTCACCTTTATTGATGCTTTCTGACAAGATGACAATTTTGCACCTACACGCTGATTTAAGAACAGCGTGCCCATGCATCATTTGCTGCGTGACTAAAGATGCTTCCTTCTTCAGGCAACAATGAAACTGAAATGCTGAGCGTAACGGACTCTTTGTAATACAGGAACACTGTGGTAGAATGAAGTGCATCTCACTTTTTAAAAGGAAAGACCAAGAGGGGCTTCATTCTTTCATTATTGTTGTATTAAAGTGGCAAAAGGAAGCGATTGTCGCCTCATTTTCAGTAAGTCAGCATGGTCATTGACTTGGAAATAAAATTATTTCACTAAACTGAACCTCTTCAATGATTATATTTCATAATATACCCAGGAAACACCTATCTATCTATCTATCTTTGGCTGTTCAAGCTGAGTTACTTTAATGTTTATGATTTCCTTTAAAACCCAACAATCAAGCTATTTAAAAATTCAAGAGATACTTGACTTAAAGGGCAACCTCTTGAAATAAATTATCCTTTGCTACTGTGTGGTTCTCCTTCCCCCAACACCCCCCTCCAGAGACCTTCAACCTGTGGTTAGAGAGTAAACAGCACTGCGTTAACCCATTTGTGCTAAGGGCTGGGATGTCCTGTGCCAAAGTGCTGTTGGCAGCAGCACTGGATGGCTGGCCACGGGATAGATTCTCATTTGAAAGGGATTGGTCATCCAGACATCAGAACCTTAAGGTTCAAGTTTTCTTTATTTACAAGCTGTTATTGAAAGGATTTTTATTTCTCTGATAACAGTCTTCTGCACAAAACCTAATGGCCCCTAGACCTGACCTTGCTAGAAAGAAACTTGTCCAGTGATGGGATACCACACAAGGTGGGTGGGGAGAGCCCTTGAAGGGCAGAAATCCAACAATACAAACACACTAAAGTTATCAAGACTAAGGATGAAGATATCTTCCAAAAGTTTTGCAGAGTGCAAAAGGGAAAAAGGAAAAAAAAAAGGGTTTTTACTCCACTGCATTCTGCTTTTACAGATGTAGAGTGTACAAAAAAAGCAGTGGTGAATAACACCAGTCTGGTGGTACAACCAGAGCCACGTTCCTGGCACTGTTCAGAATGGAGCAAAACCAGCCTTTCCAAATGCAGGAGCTGCCAAAAACACTGGAGCCATAACTGCTTCTACTGTGAGTAAGCTAGTGGAAGTCTTCTGGGTGTATCAGGAGGGAGAATTTACAAGTGATTTCTAACTCGTGCTCACAGACCACAATTGCTGGAGACTCTCTCAGGTCACCCATAGACAAGGAAGCCATCACGTGTTACAGGGCTGGATGACAGAAGTGAGAATGGGCATGTTTGCTGCTATTGTTGCAAAGATGCTGTCCACAGGACAGAAGAGATTGAAGAACATTTTTTCTAAGTGAGAAAATACCTGGGATGCTCAGACAAATAGTGTTATATTCTCTGGTACAATCAGATTCAAGCTTAAACTTTTAAAAGAAAACTGAAGCTATCTGCATAGACTGGACCTGCAGTTCAGGGGGCTACAGAAAAAAGCTCTGCGTGGGAAGAGAGTGTACAACTGTCTCACTCCCAGAGGTACATGTAGAGGAGGACTCTGTATCTAGCCAGCAATACAGTTTGCAGACACTGAGGAAACTACAAACCCCTCCTCTCCCACACCATCTTCCTGTCAGGGAGAATATGATGTGAGATATCTGTATCGGACCATCATCTAGCTAGCTTCCTACCTTGGTTCTGATATTTGATTCTATAGGAAACCACTAGGAAAAAAAGGACTCCTCATTTCTGATCAGCCTTCTCTGTGACTTTGCTATCATTATCAGGTCCTTTGTTATGATTTTGATCAGAAATTCTGTGCAGGTTTACTACTGCACACAGCCACTGCATTTCCCATCTCGAACATTTATCCTTTCTCCACAATAAGCATCAGAGATTGTAGCCCTGTCATTTTTTTCATCTGTACCCAGAATAAATGACTGTTTGTATTATAAAGTGTTACTCCACTCCATTCCTGACTATGTAATTAGATAGCAAGGAACAAGTGCTTGCAAAGTTCCCAGAAGAAAAACTAAATGATGTTAGTAACGACAGAAAACCTTTAATAGTTCTGTACTTTGCTAGATTAAAAAACAAACACAAAGGCAACACAGGTCACTTTTCAGGACAATATGAATGTGGCAGTGCTGTGAGCATACACAGCCTTTCTGAAAAGGAACACTTTTGAGGAGCACCTGCTTCTACCATTTCAGTATCCAAAAATGCACCCGGAGTCCATACTTCTTAAGACACAAGCCTCCTTAAGATTCAAAAGATTAATTACTTACATCATCATCTGACAGTTTTTCTAACAACATTTCTTCCAATTCAATCTTAGTCAGCCATCTGCTGCCAGCCAGGTTTCTGTTTAAAATATCATATATATTCTCCCTTTAATTAACCATGCAATTAGAGTTACATCACAAAGGACCACACATACAGGCAGTCTTCATTCAGAAATACATTTTCCCTTACACATGAATACAGATCACATTCCTGTAGTAAACAGGAGAAGGCCTATGTTGATTTTAAAAGCTCTGCCTTTAGAAAGCAACGGTAACTTCACGTACTGAATTAAGCACATGAAAATGAGGAGGATCAGATATGAATTATTCATATTCCTGAAGTCGGAGATTGAGCGAGAGCAGTACTGTAACAGCAAGTGATCTCCCCCACAACTTAGGGCTTAGTTTTAAAAGCCTGCTGCTAAGGAAAAAATTGGTTCACAAGCACGAAAGAACAAAATCAAAGGCAGAACATTGAAATCAAACTCTAAAGTAACAGTGTTTTGCCTCTGGTCTTTCCTTTTCTGATCAATACAGAAAAAAACCCAACTCCACCAGCAGCGAGCGTTGCCGAAGAACTAATGCTGTGATGAGAGACTGGATTCTGTCTACCCTGGAATCTGGACCTGCTCAGCACAGAAACTGCACTGATGGCAGCAGGAGTGTCTAAAAACAGCCTCACGAGGAGATGCAAGCACAAAGAAAATCCAATGCTTGAAATAAATACGTATGGTACAAAGTGACTGGCTGAACTGAAATGCCACCATGAATACACAGGCCAACACTGCCAGGTAAAGCTGTAACTAGTTCCTTACCTTTTCAGGTTTCCTTTAGAAAGAGTCTTAGTGAATGTTTTTAGCAGCATTCAGGAAGCTGTGATTCAGAAAAGCACTCTGAAGGTGATTTTAAGTAGTGCTTCTTCTTGAGTAGGTATTTGAATGCTTTTTGGAGTCAGGGCATGAGAAAGGTTTATTTAGCACAATGCTGGTTTTAACAGCAATGCTGAGACACTTCCAATGCCCACAGACTCGAGTACACACCACACACTGCTACTTCCACTGATGTCAGGGATTTCTTTACACATGAAAAAGCCATAAACTGAAGAAATAGTTCAAGATTCTGTCCTAACCCTACAGTTAACATTAAAGAATGCTTCCATAGTGGATTATTTCTGGAGAAAAACAAACAAACAAAAAAACCCAGCCCTTCCTACCCACCTTCTACCTACACTTCAGAGATAAATTATCCAGCCTAATCTCAGAGGAAGAACCATGCCCAGCGTGGAAAATAACTCTCAAAAATCCTTTAAATTCTCTGAGCTTTTACAAACCTAGCAGACAAAGATCCTTTAGCTGTGGCTAGCTTTAGGTCATTTTTCACATCAGTAAATCCACTGGTTGAGCTCTGTAAGGAGTCAGGTTATTTTTCAGCAGCATACATCAAGAAACTAAATTAATTTCTTCTTCTGTATGCTCTGAAGCTAACGTGAATCTATGATAAAACATTCAGAGGGTCATAGGGCACAATTTATATCATGAAGAAACACTTCTGGAGAAGTAACTTCTGTTATATAAGTAACAGAAATAATCTCTTCCTAACATCAATAACAAATGGCCAAAATTAAGAAATGACAAACAGACACGATGTGCAACTGGAGCAGCACATAAATCTGGCTGGAAAATATACAGCAAGAACAAAGACAAAACCAACCTGGACAGTGAAAAAGTAACCACAGCAAGAAGCAGTCAATGCCCAAAGTGAAAACTTTCTAGCTTTATCTGTTCCTTTTAAAGATTACCTATCTTTTCTAACCAGCTGAAGAGCCTACCAGGGATGTTAAGGAAGAAAAAGCAGAGAAGCTGAATTAAATGACTAATAATGGTGATATTTAAACAAATGCAACCAAATAATTTTTCTAAAATTCACATAGTTTCTGATGGTTTGCCTGTTTGAAGCCATTAAAAGAAAAATAGTGAGATTAAGTACTTTCATACTCTTCCAAGTTACATATTGGTAAGCAAAAATATTCAAGAACTGTAATTAATGAAAGACTATTCAAGATTGCAGCTTTAGGCCTTGGGGTTTTTTCCAACAGATAGGTAATTTATTTGGTATTTTCAAAAGCCTTGTTTTCTTATGAAGAGTTTACCACCTTTTTCAAGAACCTTTAGGGAGAAAATTTCAACCACTTCATATACAGAAACGTAAGAATCCTCTCTATTCTCTATTTTCAAATCACACTTCAGAGCTTTTATATAGGAGAGAATATTGCAAAGAGCAGGTAGAGAGAAAAGAGCAAACAAAACAAATGGGGTTTCCCCATTTCAGCAGTGAGAAGTGAGCCCCTCAGGCACCCATACCCCAGGGAAGATGTGTCAGCCTGAAATTACTGTACAAATAGTAGACAAGGAATAGGGAAAAATATGTGTGGAATAAAAGGCAAGCAGGGTGTGGAACTGCAAGAAGGACCAAAGCAACATCCTGAAGCATTTTAAGAGAACCAGTAGCACTATTCATTCTAAGAGGCTTACTTTTTTTCCTTCTGAGGAGGAAGGTCTTGAGCTGTCAGTTGATCCTGGTATCTCTGAACATTCAGCAACTTTTCATATGTTTCCTACAATAGATGTAGAAAAAGTACTTAAAAGCCTTTTCCCATTCAATGTTGTTATTTCAAACATCATTACATGCTTTTCTTCTCCAAACACTTAAACAGCAGATATCAGAAAACAAGCAGAGCTGTGATAATTAAAAACCCAGCAAGTTAAATCCAACCAGACATTTTGACAGTATATGTAGTACTTTCATATGCAGCTCAAAGTTATTAGTTTGGAATTTTTCTTGAGCAGTGTTTGTTGCCATCTTACCTATGCTTGTAAATAAACTAAAACCATTCTCAGCTGTATACAGAAAGGCAACTGCATTTGTAGAAGAGATGCCACTCCAAAACATACTGCACCAGAGTTTCATGAGGACATCCACATTTAATTTGACTTCCTCTAAATACTGACCAGGTTTAAGATTGTAAATAACTTTGCGGTTAGATTTTTGTTCATTTAGTGTCAGCATTTGGGGTGGTCTGTATCAGTCAGAACTTCCTCTTATCCAGGCATGTCTATAGGGACACCCCAAACACAGTCAGAATGTCTCCTCTTTCAAATGCTATGGATTTATTTACTCTGAATTTTCAATTATTTTCTCTTTTTTAAATCCTTTAAATTCTTAGCTATGCTATTATTTTCCAACAATGCTGTTTGAAATCTATCACTTCAGAAAAATAGAAGGAAAAAATATCCCAAAACATCACACTAAAATTTTACAGAAGAAACACACTTTGAATATTTTCAGGGTTTTTTTTCAGTTCAGAAACTTTCAGAGACTATGACATTCTAAAAATGTAACAAATACTCTGAATTACAACAGTGATTCAGATCACAAGTTAAAGAGGGGTATTTGGAGAAATAGCTATAAATGATACTGAAACAAAACAGGATTATTGTACTGCAACAACTGTACTTATAAGCCAAATAATTTACTCCCATTAACAAGAGAAAACACATTATAATCACTTTCATACACCTTATTAATATAATGAGCTTTAGCAAATACTGGAGAAGAACTACAGTTAGCAATTAATGGGGACAAGGAATAATGGTGTTTTGGTTTTGTTTTTTCTTTGGTTGGTTGTTTTTTTCTTCTATTACTTAAAAAAAGCAGCAGCAGGATAGAGACTGCTCTGTATTGTCAGGAATTAACCAGTGAAATAACAGTTCTTAACAAAATGCTGGGATTTGCAACAGGATGCAATGAAATTTCTGCAAGAGTTTACATTTAACAAAACCAAACAAACATCAACAAACCATATCAAAAACCCCACACCTTCCTTAGTTAAAAGTGCCTACTGTCCAAGCTGATTTATCCACTGGTATAGCAACACACGAGCCCATCAGCTAAGACCAGATTGTTACCTGAGCTGCACTTGAAACATTTAGACAGGGACAATTCACCGAAGTCTCTGGAGCAGGACACCGGTGACATTTTTAACAGCACAGTGGAACAAAGGTGGTTTTGGGCCTAACTCCACAGCATACAATCCTGAAGTAGAAAATTGTCCACTTTTCTTTGAGACAGCATGGGAACCCAGATATTACAGTGCTATGCCTTTGAGAAATCCTTTACTTCTGATGGTGATAACTATCAGATAGGAACTAGGAAAATTTTCCCACTTAAAAGGAGTCATGATATTTTCAAGTATTTCCAAACCTCACAAATACATCTCCAGATCTCCAAAATAACAAGATAACAATCTGGGCAAGATTTGTGTCACATCACACTAATAATCTTAACAGCTCCATTCGATGCTGACTGTTAGGGTGCAAAAATTCTTGACTATCCATTAAAAGCAAAGACATGGTTTGAGTTGAGGGCACAAGGCGTGGCCTGACACCAAGCAAATGTTAGGGATACGTAGTTAGGTATGAAAAAGAATCCGTATGGAAGCATCTGCTCTGGACTGCAGGAGGAGGGAAGAGAAGGGGAATGAAGGCTGTGGCTGCCCCTCAGCTATCTGTGGAGAGCTCAGCTGCAACAGGCTTAGGGATTCTGCGAGCTCCAAGGGTTTCTGCATTTGAAAGAAGTCAAAGCAGCCCCGAAGGTGACATTTTGGACATACTGGATTACTAGGTGTTATAAATGTATGAGGAGGTTTTCCACTTTAGTGCTAGCCTCTCGGCTTACCCCTTGCCTTCATATGGCACAGAATGTCACCTTCCCACCTGGCAGAAGCAGCCTCCAGTTTGTGTCCCCAGAAATACCCATCATCTTCACCACACCACTGGGAATAAACAGATGAACCAGGAGCTCAAGGAAAGCACAATGATATCATGGTTCTTCCCCAAAGGGCAGCAAGAGGGACTCGCAGGTGTGACATTAGGACAGACCAGCTACTGGCAGAACTGCTTCTAAGCAGCAACTGAAGTCTTTTGAGGTAAAAAGACACAAGTTAAAGGAAGACGTGATGATTTTGTTCATCATACCCAGGAACTGCTGATAAGCACAAATTAAATGAGATATGGGTTGCCACCCACTAGCTTTCAGCCACAGAAAGTCATTGTTACAACAACAAAGGAAGATTTACAACAGCTAGAACACCAAGATTTTCCTCAAGACCCTCCCCAGGTATTCTCAAAGAACACCAGCACTCCATGGTCTGTTTAAGTTCTGAGAATGTGCACTTCTAAGAATTAAAATGATCTCTTTAAAGTGTTCTGGTTAAATTACAGCAATCACATCCATTCATACACAGAGCTCCTTAAGCAGGAGATGAAGTCAAATGACTTATTAAAGAGTATTTTAAAATACTCCCAAATGTAAGAGAAACTCTAAATATAATTTCCTGCATATTTCTGGCTATGAAAGTGGACTTCTCTCTCTTCTGAAATAAAATCTTGGTCCGTAGTACTGAAAAAATTAATGTATTTAAGCTCTGTATAAAGATGAAGTCAACAGACTAAAAGAACCACTCACGTGTGAAGTAAAGTACATGGATGAGCCTTTGCAAAATCAGGAATCACATGTAATGCCCAATAATTTATCTGACAAATCTCCACTTCCCAGAGGCTGAAGAAAGCTTCTCAAGACACTCTTGCTTTTTCAAAGCTGGCAGGTGAGGATTTCACTAATCACTTCAGGATTCAATCTTCCAATTCATGACCGTACACATCTGTGTGCCTTGTAAACTCAGCTACTGAACAACCAAAATAGCTGATTTTACAGGATTGGCTACATACTGAAAGGCTTCCATTTCTAATAGATTCAATTTCTGATCTCGACAAGGATGTAACAAAACACACCCCAGAGAATATTATTTTACTCTGCATTAAAAAAAACACCAACCCCCCCAAAAAAATAAAATCCAATAAACCAAACCTACAACTTTAGGGAAGAAATTCTCAAATGGAATCCTAGGAGAGGTTTTTTTTTTTAGGGGGGTGGGGATCAACATTTCTGGTAAATCAGGCTGCTGAACCCACCTTGTACATGACAGTTTGCACTTTTCTTTGCTTCTTATGTGGTTTTCACTTCAGCAGATACTTTGGGGGTTTTTAGGGTTTGATTTTTGAGGGGTTACAATGCTCTGTTGTTAGAGCATTTACCACTGATCTACAATCTCTGATACTTCCACAGAAGTACGAGAAGCACAACTGCCCAACACTGCTGTTTTGCCAGACAGAATGGTACGAAGAGACCGTTTCCCCCTCTGCACATTACAAAAATAGGATATTACTCTGAAAGACTTCCAAGTCCAACGATGACCAAACACACTACCAAAGGGCTCTGAAACGTTTCATGCAACAAACACCTTTTTGTTTATCAGTAGAAAAAGAAGTTGCCATTTTCCCTACTGCTAAACTTTAATTCAACAGGTAGAAGAGAGACAACAGTGGAATAGAAAGCAAATATCCTTCACAGAAATTCATTTAGTATTCAAGTCATAACATATCTATTGGCTGTTATAATACAAGCGACTGTACACCACTTAGTAAAAATAAGTGGATAATATTATTTATTAGCATTAACTAAAGAAATAATGCTGTGACCAGTTATATTACTGGCAATTAAAAAAAAATCAGAGTTCCACATGTGTCCGTGTAGTAATTAATGGCATGCAAGGTTGAGCTAAACACCATGTTTATCCCATTTATTAGACTTAATGGATCAATTTAAAGGACATCTTCAAACGAGGCCGATTACTTACACTAGGCTGTATTAACATTCAACTTTTTTTCCCTAGCCAAATTTATTAGCTTTGAGACTTAAGAAAAATGTTTTCCTAAATACACATTAGTCCAATACCAGGTTAAAACAACCTTGAGAATTTCACACAGATTGTGGCTTTCATTTGGCTGCCCTAAAGGGTGTAGCACGCTCGTTCGAAGGCGGTTGCCATGCCGTTAGACGTGCACTACTCTGTTAAGAGATTTCCAAGTCAAGCTTGCATACTCTTCCTAACCGCTAGGAAGGGCTAAAAATAAACTTGTAAAATTTGTAATTTCTTCATTATGATGGAATGCAACAAAACGTCTTGCCCTTGGGTTGCTCTGTTTCAGCCCAAACAAATGCAAATGGCTTGTCAGATGACAGCTGTTTGATAAGGCTCCTCTACAAGACCTGCATGCTTTACTTTCTTCCGTGAAACTTGGGCTGAAAGGCAGAAGGCAGGAAGAGAATTAATGTAGCGTACAGTCTAAAGGCAATGCTACAACCGTGATTAAATAGAAAAGTTAAAAGGCACAGATTTTCCACAGCCTCGCTGCGTGCAACCCATCCGTGTAACAAGTTGACAGGCCTAGCGCGTCAGCTCCATCATCCCCTCCGACAGCTAAAGCGCAGCGCTGCATCCCTTTGCAGAGGAAATTTGTGTCTGCACCATGAAGCGTTGTACATTATTTCTTAGCACTGCAGGGGGCTCAAGTCCATATGGAACCTTCACAAATATTACCACAGATCAAACCGGCGGCGTTTGGAGGCAGATTTGACATACCTATTTAAATGAACAGCAGGGGTCCTCGAGCTGCCTCGGGCTGTGCAGGAGAAAACCTCTGTGGAAAGCCTGCGCCGCAGCTCCATTACTCAGCAAAGACACACTCTACATTTATCATTCATTTCATTTCTGCCAGGGCAAGAAGCTCATTTGCCCAAGGTCAACAACAACAGAAAGGAAAAAAAAAAAATGAGGGGGGAAAAAAAAAAAAAGAGGGGAGAGGTGGGTTTTTTTCTCCCAAAGAAATAAATGTACCTGACAAGTGGGGATTTTGTCCTTTGGGTACGCAGAACACAAATAAGTATCAGATAATTCCAAGAAAAACACTACACTCAGTAAAGTTGTGCACTCCATTTGCTAACATAAAATCTTTGACAATTACTAACCACAGAACTGATTTTTTAAGACTATCTGATGAAGAAGCGAAATGAGGCGACTGTCCAATTAAATATTTCTGCACACATTATTAATGCTTTTTTCTTCTACGAGTACACGTAAGAAACACGCACATCTTTCTAGAAAGTCTTCTAAAGAGGCAGATAATGCTTGTGCTGCTGATGCCTGCTCATACCCAAGGTAAGACTCAGGGCCTAGTGATATTCTGTTAGATCCAGCTTTTTCCATAGGGGTAAACCGTGCTCATCAGAAAAAGCCTTAAGTTTGCATGAATGGAACAGTCTTAGAAAGATCAATTAAGCAGCTGAAATGGGAATTTTCTTCACTCTACGTTTCAGCACAAATAACATCTCCTATAGCTTTGCTCTTCAAGGGAAAAGAAACAAAACCAAAACACCAAAAAGAAACACCACCACCACAGAGTGAACCCCGAACTATTTTTTACTGTATAATGTATTTCCCTAGAGCTGGTTAGTTGTATATGCATCCTGCACCAGTAACCTTATGCTGCTAGCCAGATACAGCCAACAAGAACGTGTCCAGGTTGTTCAAACCCAGTCCACAGCCAAAGTAACCCCAAATTTAAAGCAAGAAGGTAATGATGCCCCTGCTGATGGATACTGTGACATAAAGATACATGTTGCATTTACCTCTAGTGATATTACAGCTTACTGTGAGAATGGGAGTCAACTCAAGGGCTTCTGATAAACACCCCTAGAGTAACAAGTACTAGGCTGGGAGCTGACATTATTTATTACAGATTACAAGGTACTTACGTGCATTAATGAATAATAGGACTGCTTGCCAGTATAAAAGAGAAAGTTAAATGGTCGGCCATCTTCTCCCCACTGGATTTCTAATGAAAAGCAAGATTAGACAAGAAAGCAATATACACTCACGAAAACAAAAACTGCAAACTTGTATTTAATTCAGTTATAAACTTCTCTCATAATACTTATTACCTTTCAAATACCAGATAACAAAGATACAGGTGTTCAACCTGTCTGGAAATCCAGTGATTTAGACTAGCTTGTTAAAAAATAATCTCCATCAGCAATTACAGCCAAGTATTTAATGTGACATTTCTAAATTGTGTTTAAATAAGACAAGGGAATCTCTTAAATACATCTTAAATAAGCTTTCAAGGACGGTATGATTGCTATTAAAGTAGTAGTACACATTAAGGGACAATTCAAAGCCACGTAATGATTGTGAAAGGCGAAAGATTAACAGTTGTGGAAAACAGTTTCAAACCCAGAGTAAATTTTTTATTAGTATAATATACCTGAATTCAATTAAGTATTCATACAATTGTCTTATGCAGGTAACAACTGTATGTACAACTTGAGTGATTTTAGGACTTGTTCTTGTTCATGTGTTTGTGGTATTTAAATACAAAGACCTATGCTGTAGTTCACATAATCAGTTCAGCAAGAAAACATGTTCCATATGATTCAGCACATCCAGTATATTTTATTAATTAAAAAAGTCATTTAAGGACAAATAAATTTCAGTTTTGGAAGAAAAAAACCCCAAACCTCAAGCAAATAGAACACGACAAAGATCTTCAAATTAAGTGACAAAAATAAAAACCTGAGAGCTTTTTACAGCTTGAACTGTCGTGAATTTCCCAGCCACTTTACCCAGTAAGTTCAGCTGAAGCTATCTATAAGCTACAGACAAAAATCAGACGCCAAGAACCTGTCTGATAAGCACGATATGTAACGCATTGGAACACTGAACACATAATATGGCAGGAGCTGAATGTAAAGCAGCAGAATTTACTAAACAGAAGTAATGCAGGGAGCTTTTACCTACAGATCCTACTAGCAGAACGTGTGAATTTCCAGAGGCAGCTGTGAAAGCTCTTTTGTGAAAAATCATACTGCAGCGTGTTCCCTGAACAGTAAATGTAGGGGTTCGTACCTCAAAGTTATCAAACACATGACACGTAGCCAAGACAAAGATGCCTTAAAAGATATACTTATTCAAAGTGTTTTTCTCAGATGTGAATACAAAGTTACATGTTTATACTAATTAGTTCCTGCTCCTCAGGACACAGCTTTTCAACTAATTCTTTAGTCCTGAAAGCATGTAGAACAGTAGCTTAGTTATGCCATAAAATAGCCTTTGGATTTTCAAAGTGCATAATGCTTAACTCTCTCCTACCCTTTTGCTTTCTGCTTTTTACTTCTCAATACTGTGAGCTTAGAAAAGAATGCATGATGCTATCTGAAAGCTGAAATTCCAAAACTTCAGATAATTTAGGCAGCTTTCTAAAAGACACATAAAGCCCTCAAAACATCAAGTATCAACTAAGTCCAGGAAAGGAAAGGAAGGACAAGAGCAGAAAATGGTAAGGTTTCCCTGCTAATCAGCAGTATGCATCTGGGACTCGGTGAAGTTAGAATTTCACACCCAAGCTACTAGTTTATACTAAACTCTAGTCAAAAGTGGACGACAGGTTTTGACATATCTGAAATATTCTATGTCAAATTAATTTGGCTATTTCAGTGAGGTTCCTCCTGACCAGCTGAATGACATCCAGGCACATCCCTGACAACTGGGCCTTCATATGGCGCCTCAGGAGCGAGGCCGAAGACAGCACGGACCTAAGAGCAGAGTTAGGCCTTTCAGGTCAAAACTGAGACATTGGAAGAGTTTCCTCTCCCTATTCTCTCAACTGGCAATTTCAAAGCTGTAATTTCTAAGATTTTAGAGCAATGAATTTAACAGAAAAACTTTTAGTTTAAAATAGTATTAATGAATATTTTATGGCTGTGATAGACAGCTCTGACAAAAAGCTACTGAACTGAACAAAAGGTTTTCCCGTGACTTCAACGGATTCTGAACGTCATCCTACCTACTGTTTATTGTTAAACAGAGAATGAAAACCATCCATCTATAGTCAGTTAACAAGATGTCTAAAAAGACCACTGGCACAGCAGAATCCAGCATTAGTTTTTATCCTGAAGACTAGGATAACATGTCAGGCTTCTACTGCTCATGTCTTAGCAGTTATTAGGAACGCAGGGAAAAGAAGTGCAGCTGTGAAAATAAGCAATTCTACATACGAAATCCAATACTTAGTAAGGAAAAGAATATGTAGGAACACTTACTCCTCTGCTCTGGAAAAATTTCAGTAGGGTGCTGTAAATAAACAAACAAATATCAGCAAAAGGAAAAAGTTACTCAAAGTGCCATGCTGCAGTTAGTCAGAAATGTGACAGAAAATCCTACCTTCATCATGGGCCGGGCTTGTTTGTCAAATAAACCAGAAGGAAAGAGATAGGAAATGGCTCTCTGAAAACAAAAAGAGAGATCATATATGTCATTTTTTCCACAAAAGCATCATCAAAATCTTTGTGAGGTACTTTCTTGCAAAGTAGCACAGCATTTGTACAGCAGGCAACCACATCAGTAAGAAAGAGTGCCACATATACGCTGGGCTGAAAAGAAAAGCAGGTTGTTTCCTCAAGAATCCTCAGGAAAATAAAATCTCCTCCTGAAGGCTGTACTCTGCTATGTCAGAATAAGTGAGCTTCCTCCATATTTTTTACTGTATGCATTTATTGTAACTCACCAGAACTACTCGAGAGCAAAGACCACCCTTAGACACAGTGATGTCCCTCTAAATTTCAAGGGCTGTGACTTGCCTACTGACACGCCAAGCATGGAAATTTTATTTAAAGCAACCGGACACGGTTTTACACATTTAGAACCCTCCTTTCTAATAGAGGTTTCTCAAGTCTGAAAGCAACATTTCTTGGGGCAGCAGAAGATATTTTACATAGGCTAAAACAAGCATTTCATTGATCACCCAGTCTGGAAACAACTGTGAATCACTACAATCCTTGCTGAACTTGAACTAATTGCTCAGAGAAGATTCTTAAATGCCAGCTTTCTTCTCCTTGGTAACCCGAGGGTTTGCTAAAGCAGTTTAGAAAAATGCATGGCATTCATTCCAGGCTCACTATTTACCAGTTTCCACTAAGTACAAGGTGCATCATTTGCTTTTACTTAACTGGTATCTACTAGTTATGGGAATATTAAAGCCAGTCTCGTGTCAGACGAATAAAAGAGGAATGCCAATATTCCAAGTCATTCCAGTGAAATGCAAGACAAAGCACTGCACAAGCTTATGCCAAACATGCATTTCTGTTCAACATCACCTTAGTCTCCATCTTCCATGCAACTAAAACAACTTAATAATAAAAAAAAAAGTAGGCACGTATGAGTGCTGTTGATTTCCATTCATTTTTAAAAGTAAGGCAGGAAAAGCTAGCCATCAAAATCCCCCAGATGCAGGGGTTTAGACAAAGTGTGGCCAACTTCAGACTGTGGGTAGCAGAGCATAAGATAGAAATCTTGTGCTTGTACAATAACATGGACTAACTGAATAAATCCCTCTGGCAGTGGTCTCATTTATATTTCCATTAGACAGTATGGAAAAGTAGAATTACAATAAAATCACGGTTTAGAATCTTCTCTTAAGAAGAATGGCTCTTTATTGGTTAGGCTACCTTAGGGCTATTGCTTGCTGATCATTTTTTCCATGGGCATGGAGTGGTTCGTCAGTGCTTCAACTGATTTAATATGCATTGAGTGTAAGAAGACCTAACCTATTACTTTCATTAATCCCCTACTGGCATTCTGAACAGAAATTTTGAGAATTCTGAAGCAAACAAAAGGCTTAACTTGATTTTATGAAATGGTAATTTTGTTTCTCTTAGTGACTACTGTATTCCCATTTGTTAGTCAATGGGCATTTTATGCATATACGCAGTAGGTGAACACCTATTTATGAACAAATGGGGATTAATTATGATGACAATAGAAATCTGCTGTGAGCCAAATGATGTTAAACAAACACATCATATAATATACTAAAAGAATTTATTACAGGATACTGAGACTGACTCTGTGTGTACTCAAGACATAGTCTTTACATAAGCATTTCCAGAATCTCAGTCAAAGCAGTTACTGTAACTATGACACCTTAATGAATGCCAAATATGACAATTTAACATATATAACAAAGAGTGGCTGTCATCTGAGACCTTCTACTTCTAGAAAGTTTATTTTACATTGCTTGCAGGTACACTCGTGACTTTCATCATAAACAAAGCCTGAATTAAGAAATCCCAACATCTGCTTTCAGCTCTCCACACAACAAACAGCTCACTGTGTAAGGTCACTTTGTTGCTGCTCCAAAATGGGAAGAGAGTCTTCCTGCCTTCTCCCTTTCTATGGGCATGTCATCACGGATGGGGCACTTGTCTTTACATCCTGTTAGCAACCACCTGGGATGGAGGAGACTCCACTTCAACTTTGTTCAGAAGTTTCTTCTTCATTTGAAATAACTGTGTGCTCAGACTGTACTTAGCAACTACATAAGGAGGTCAGTTTGCTGGTTTTGTCTATGCAAATACCTCAGTTTTGTAGAAAAGGAGTATTTGGCAAAATTACAATTCTCAACACTCCCGTACTAGTGATAAAATAAAATGGTGGATCATGCTCAGCAATGGCATCAGAATTTGTCTCTCCAAGCATATAAATAGCCGTGAAATATTTGCCTGAAATCTTTTGACAATGTCATCAGATTCAGAACACAGGTTTCATTTCACAAATCTCCACATCGAGTCAAAATTCCCTAGGGAATTAGCTAGGCATTCTGCATTTTCCCAAGCACACAAAAAGCAGATGAACTTCCCTCTGAAAACATTACAATCATGGTTTAAATGCCAGCAGTAAAGTTCCCAAGAAACCTTTTAGATTTTAGATAAGCAGTTTTCCCTTCCAGGACTGGTTTTCAGCATATCCTTCTTCTAGTGCTTTTTTTGAGCTGAACTCTAGATAAGAAAGGAAACGTGCTAAATATGACAGAGAAAAACCTTCCCCAGGTTGACATCTCAGCTCTACCAGATTCATTCGCCCCCCTCTAGCCTCCACAGGTTCTGGGCTGCTGTTTCACACTGCTATTTGTTAAATCACACTGTTGTCGTTGTCTTTGGAAATAAAATTCAACTTTCAAAAAAAGAAATAGCCATGATTATTTTCATCAGAAACCCAGTCAAAATCCCTAGTAACACAATAGTGTTTCTAAAGCTAATTACATAAATTACTGGGGAAAGGTGGAAAGGGTACAGCCTGCTTCAGCTATGAGTTACTAAACCAGAGTTTTAGGTGCTTCCTTTCAGGATTTGAAAGTGCTGGGGTTTAAACTCCTCTGTTTTCTTAAACTGTGTTGGTAAACTTAACATTCCTGTAACAAACTAAAAGAAATACTGTTATATCATCACTTGCTGAGAGACCAGATAATTCAATATACTGCTCACAGGACCACATTCTTGCACTTGCAGCTGTAAGTTTGAATACCAGCCAGGTAGAAAAGTGAGAACAAGCTTCCAGCCCTATTAGGAAAAAAAAAAAAAGGCTTATCTGGCAGTCCTTCAAACATGCAAAGTAATTCATTAAATAATCTTTCCAGCACTGCACGTGGCATGTTGTGCCAATTCAGTAGACCTGCCATGCCCTCGTTTTCCCTCTTCCTTGTGCGTGCTGCACATGCTGACTCCTGATCCTTCTTCCCTTCCTACCTACCCACAAGCCAAGCAGACCTGTCTGCTCACACTCTCAAGCGTCAGAGACTAACTCTGACTCAAACAAGTTCAGCTGGGTCAGTAAGTGTTACTCTTTTATTGTTTGTTTCCTGAGAAATGAAGAATTCAGTATTTCAATTCAAAGAGAACTGAGCGAGTCACCCTGGGATAAGGGAAGGCAACTGAGACAGCTCAGTCCTTAAGTAACCCACCCTAAGTAGGAGAGGTCTGGCAGGACAAACTCATCTTGCCCAAGTTCCACTTTTTTGTTGAATCTACAGCTCAACACAAAACATTTCACTACTTTTCATTCCTCAAATCACGTGCAAAGATAGTTATAAAAGTAACATGCAGTGAGGAAAAAAAACCCTACCCACTAACATTATATATATAGAAAAATAACTTTGTATACAAACTGATCACTTTCAATACAAAAATTAATGTTTTGTCCAGTGAGTGCACAGGAAAAAAAGCCAAAAACGAGTTGAAAATCATTATTTCTATCTTAATATTTTCAAAACACTGAAAATATTAAAAAGAATAAAAATGAAACGCAGCAGCCATCAGTTCAGATGGACTTTGATGCAGAAGTACAAATATACTGATGCAGAGTTTGGCTCCACTGGAGGGGAAAAAAAAGCTGAAACAAATAATTCCAGCTTAAACCATTTAAAAACAATGTAAAATCCAGTATTTCCTGCAAGGACAATGCTGGACAACTCTCTTCTTGCAGACAATGGAAAGTTCAGAAATGCATTTTGTTCTGAATAATATTTGTGAGGCTTCACATATTCCAATATTCACTCCATTTCTCATGCTTTTCATTGCTAAAATTTGAATGTTATTTAGAAATCAGCTATGCTGAGCCACTTTTAAAAGCAACTGAACACAGCCTATTTTTCATTAAAGGAGGCTTAATTCATTGAAAGAAGTTAAACTGTATGAGGAATGAGGCTTCTCCCCATTTAACATCTTCACAGTTAACAGCGTTACCAGTGTTTTTGCAGTAATATATATGCTAGGGAAGATTAATTTCTATTTTAGATTCAAATTATTCATCTGCTTGACAACAATCTCTTAGGTGGTAAGGCAGACAAGAGAGAATCAACACAGGTCTCTAGCTTTTGAGTTTCACTAACTCTGATGGTAGAAGAGCATTGCTTTGTGAGCAGCTCACATCTGGGAGAGCATTTAGCGACTGCATAAAAATGAGTAACAAAAATACTGGCATATAAATAGGTCATGAAGATTAAGATGCTTTTCTTGTATTAATCTTACTTAGCTTTCCAGGCTTTTTAGCAGGATATCACAGATCTGACAGTGGAAAACGAAGGTGGGCTGTTTACTCCAACCCTAAGTTGCAGTTAGCTGACAAACTGCAAGGATTACGGCGTGAGCCAGGGGAGAGCTGGAGGTCAGGCCTGCAATCTCTATTAATTAGGTAGCCCAGCTGGGCAGTGGGCATGCAGCTGTTAACTTGATCAATGACTTACCTAAATGTCATCTCTACTGCCTCGCTTGGAAATTACCGGCAAGTGAGACTAATGTACAGGTGCTAATTTATTTCAACTGTTCTCTGCCGTTCTACACAGCTTTATAAACTGCATCTGGCACCTAATGTTAGCTGTCAGTTGTACTTAGACATGCCTGTCCTAACGACTCTGTTCATTAGAAATGAGCACAAATTATGAAATATTGTGAAAAATGATACATCAAATGGAATGGGCAAAGCAAATCAATTAGAAGAACTTCATAGCGCGTATTCACACATAGGAGAATAAAACATCCTAGCTTCAGAGTGAGGTCTGTAATACCAATTAAAAAGCAATTGGTAGACTTCTGCAGAGTTATATATCAATTTGCTGGATGTTTTTTTTCTTTTCTCCTCCAGAAATACAGTTGTAAAGCACAGCTTAACTTTTCAGTCCTAAATAAAAGCATCGGTAAGAGGCAATTCTGCTTCCAAAACATCCAGAAGGATTAGCAAAGTGAGTTAACTTCTTTTCCTGTTTAAAACTTCACAAGGTTTAGCTTTTATTAAACCGTACCTAAAACTCCAGCGAAGGACAGAATCCTATGATGTCTACTTTTGAAATACACTGCACAGACTGATTAACACCAGAAGACACGGAAGTATATAAGCACTCTGATCTCAAAGAGTTCTTGCTGCTCAGAATGTAAAACTTGCTAATTCCCCTGCCAGCACTTAAGCAGCTTTTATATTTTTGTAACAGAAGTTTAATTATGCACAGCAGACACCATCCCACAGGCTAAGTATTTTCCAACACCTGATGGAATATGAAGAAATCACATGAGTACCACAGATATTTGGTGTCAGCAAACAAAAACACTACTCCTTTGGCTTTGCTTCTTCCTCTCTTCACCAAGTCTGCAAAGCAGACAAAGAAGAAACCACTACTCAGAGATGGTCATTCTCCATTTCTTGCAGTGTTGTCTGTAAGCCTCCCCCCCAGACTCTACCAAGGAAGGAAGGAAGCCAGACTGCAGATCTGATCCCGAATGGACGTAGTTGCAGTTATCAGTGCATAGCTCTGTACTCCTAAAGCTTGATTTCCTACAGACCTGTGCCTTGAAGTCAAGCTTCCCTTATGGATTTTCTGAAAAACTGAAGTATCATTCCAGCCTTTTCTTGGCAGGCCATTATCTGTCTGTCTCTTCTCTACTTTGCTGTCTATTTTAAGAGAAGTTTTCGGGACCTGGTTTTGAAGCACGTCAAAGGGGTTTGAAATCCGGCTGTGTCACCACCTGCAAGTGGAGTTCTTTCTTGGCATAAGCAGCTTGTCAAGACCTTTTACGTGGACACAGCTATGCTGAGAGAATTTTGTTTGTTGTCTCTCTCAGTGGTAATCTCCTCGCTCTGGAAAAAAATTCAGCTACACACACCTCTCTTTTGGCACACACCACATTGCATCGTCTACCCCAAGGGCCCCGCTGGTGACACACTGCTGCCAGGGCTGCAGGAATAGTGCTGCTGCTGTGCAGAGAAAGCCACAGCCCTGAGATTTCACACAGCTTCACCTAAGAGTGAGTGGCACCGAAACACAATTCTCCTCCCTACCTCTGATGGGTGATAAAATAAGGTGGAGATCACAGAATTGAAGACCAGGTAGGACATTAAAAAAATAAAATAAAAAAAGTCCATGCATCAAAACATGTCTATACACAAGCTGAAATGACAAGGAGAAAGGAGGACACCCACCTGACAGCTGTTAGAGGCAATGGCAATAAAATAGTCCGTTTGGAGCTACTGACAGGAGCTTAAATTCACATCTAGATTAGAATCCCTACGTTAAATCAGAGCATCAGTTGTAAAATATCCTCTAAAATCTAATTTGCGTTACCAGTAACCACCACATCACACAAGAAAACCTGACCTAAATATGCACAGCAGGTCAAATTGTGGGTAAACGTTTCCAACTGCTCCATAAACCTTTACAGTGCCTCTTGGAGCCTCAGATCAAGGGGATTATCCATTAGTACTTTTAAAAAACAACCTACTGTGCTTTACCAAGGTATGGTATACAGCTGTATACTGTGATGTCTGACCTCACAGGGTAGCAGGGGTAGAATCTCTATTCACAGTCACAGTTGCAGTGTTTGCAATGTATAGTGGAATTCTTTCTTATTCTGACAGTGTGATTAAAATTCACAGAGAGCTGAGGAGCTCACGCTGAAGTAAAGTGCTTTCAATATCTGAAACTCGACAGTAAATTACTTCTCCAACAGAGCAACTGTACTTACATCAATATCCTCTTGGGTAAAAGTTTCTGGATCTTCTCCCATCATGTTGGCTAAATGTCTCTTTCCTAGGTTGAACTCTTCAGTCTGTTTCTTAATAAATTCCTCTGTGTACTTTCCAGGTCCTGAGGCTCCCACATTTTTCCTCTGCACTGCTGTAGGGGTATAGATTAGCCTTAATGTCTAACAAAAACAAAAAGAAAAAAAAAAGTGAGAGATTTATTTTATATTTTTTGGCACAGTCAGCTCTAAATAAAATGCAGGGTATAACAAGATTCAAGACATTACTGCAGTTAAGTTAGAAGAGACAGTATTACTCATGAAATCATTTTCTTCTACTTCTTTAATGCCCATAAACAGAGAGAATGCACATTCTAACATTTTCACACATTACTATGAATTCAGAAGATATTTTTCTGAAGGAAAGAAACATAGTATTATATGTAAGGAACAGCCAACAACAGCAGAACAGCGCTGATCAACAGATGCACTCTAAAATAAAACTATCAGCACATGAGCAGGGCTGGTCTCCAGTGGCTTTCAGAAGTAGGTGGCTGCAGAAATACAGGCTCTGGAGTGCTCCTTCTTCCTTGTTCACAGTGCCAGAATGGCTCTTGAGCTGTTTTACCATCTTGGGTAGAACAACTGAAAAACTAGTAGGATAGTTCTCACCAGCAAATACTACTGAACACTGTTGCAGCTCAGAGGTCATAACTCAGCAAATCTTTTGATCTTTGTAGGATACAGGTTTGGGCTTTCTCCCATCAAGACCACTGGCTGTAAGTGTCCCAGTTTCAGGTTAGTGCCAATATTCTGCAATATTTTGTCCTTCCAACATTAGCACTGAAGTCCCCTGAAGTTTAACTATTCCACAAACTGAATGAGAACTGATTATTTGTGTGGTCTTCTGTGTGAGGGGGGCAGGGGGTGTGGGAATCATAAGAAAAAAAAAAGTGTGTGTGGGACAGAAAAAGAATCGCTTCTGAATCAGAAAAATGGACAGCTCTGGTCACCAGCTAGTACCTTGAAACACTTCTATCCAGCCTCTTCAACACGCCACAGCTTGATTTTGTGAGCAGCCAGCACTGCGCAGAGTTTCCCAAAGCAGAACAAGCCCACCTCCCAGCCCAGCCCACCCTGTGCTCCTCTTCCCGCACTCGCTCTGTGACAGCTCCAGCACTTGGAGCCTTCTGCAGGCCAGCTCAGCTCCCCGGGTGGCAGGACACTAAGTACTGCTTCCTCCCAGGGAGCAGGCAGCTCTCAGCTGAGCTGGTAAATCCAAGCAATTTGGAGAAGGCTCTGAGGAGCCAAAGGAGGTGGCTGAAACAAACAGCTGGGAGCAAGGAAGTAGAGGGGAAGTCCTCTCTTTACCTGCGTTTCTTTGAGGAAATTATTAAATTGCCTTTGCTGCTCCTGGAGCTGCAGTCTCAGTCTGCCCTCAGCCAAACATTAAAACCCAAACACGCACAACAAAGTGAACTAGTTAAGTTTTTCATGAAGAACAGAATAAAGATAGTATTTGGAATGATTCAATGTTTTCCGAGTCACAAGAACGGTCTTCTCCAGATCCCAATTTAGACATGCTGACCATTTGGATGGATTTTATCATTCCGAGTTCAGCTACTATCAATAGCTTAAAAGACTTGCCATCTTTCTGTCACTAATACAAATACAACAGGAATCTTCAAACTCAGTTATAAACAAACACACATCTCACCAAAACAAGTTTACATGGATATATTTGCAAGACAGGCACAAAAGCAGAGCAAACTTCCACCTTCTGTTACTAACAGCAACTAACTTACACAAACTTCTGTGACTAGAAGCTTCAGGTGTTCTGTTCTGCGTGGTCAAGTCCTACACTAATGGGAAATGAAGCACAGTTTTTCCTAAAGTTTGGCATAAAGACTACAGTAACCTGCCTTAACCTATGCATGGCACATACTTGTGCTGCAGGTTAGGTCCTATGAAGTCATTAGGGTTTAATACAGAAGGAAATCTTTGGTTAGCAAGGTTAGGTGAGATTAAAAGAACTATGCTTTTACAACCTGACATAGATAAAGATATGCCCCCGAGGTATGTACCTTAGGAAGGTAACCAATACTTCTGCCAGAAAAGATTTAAAGACAACTCCAAGGCAGAATTTGGCACTGAAGACCCTGCTGCTTTGTTTTCTCCACAGCTTGTGTATCATATGCAATGCTAGTCCTGGTTTGCCCTTGGCTTCCATCCCACCCCCCTCCCCTTCTTCTGTGAGGTTACATTGACGTATACAGAACTACAGAAAAATAATCAACATCTTAAATGTACACATTTTCCTGGGCAAGGCTCTGGTGGTTTCCTCAGAAAGCAGTACAGAAAGCAGAGGTATCTCCACATATTCCCTATTCTTCTCTCCTAGTCACTCCTCGGGAAAGAATTCAATTCATCTTCTGTCTTACTTGTCTTAATAGTAACTAATTATTTGTAATTCATGTAAATGAACATACGATTCCTTATTACTTGGCCCAAAACTGCTTTCTCCTTGCTATGCTTTAAACAGAATACTTAGGAAAAAAAGATTGCTTTCATCTTATTCCTGTCAATTTCTATTGTAATTTTCTCATTTTTGTCCTCCTTCCCTCAAGCTATTCATATTCTTCCCCAGTTTCAATTCGTCACTAATCAAAAATCCCTGGACACACAAACCGCTCATAATTAGAAAACAGCCTCTTATGCAAATTAATATCCATTGTATTGGGTACCTCTTCTGGGATAAGAGGGCTATTTCATGGGTGGTACAGGCAAGAACTGCAAAGCACAGCTAAATGCTTCTGGCACTTCAGTCAGACAGCAAAGCTCTTGTGCTTTCCAGAGGAAGCAGCAGAGGTTCACATTCACTTCTAGGCACATTTCGTGAAGCGTAACTGCAGACAGCAGCCTCACCATCTCTGAAATGCTGCTGGTTACTAACAGTCCTCCTGAAATAACAGAAGGAGGGAAAGCTTTTACTTCTGGACACACCACCCTGGTATCAACCCTCCCCTCCCAACTCCTTCCCAAGCAATGTAGCATTAAGGGAGTTTGGCAAATCCCGATTTTCTGGGGAGACAGTACACTTCTAGAAAATCAGCTTATGTAAAATGTGCCTCAGAGAAAAAAATAGAACCATTTTCAGACAACTTCAACTTCTCTAGACTATGTTTTCCAAGAAGAGAAATAACTAGAATCCATTTACTCATCCTGTTCATTTTGCTTCACTGGAGTTATATGGATAGAAAATCAACATGGATCACTAACGAAGGAATCGGGCTTTCTGTGCTTTTGGAATGGGAGAAAGGAGAATGGAAGACAGAAGGCTTCACTACAAGAAAAAACATTGTCTGTTTTACAATAAGATACTCAAGAGAGATCAAAGACAACACCAAATGACATGGCACACCTGCAGTTGAACCTTTTTCATGCTATTGCTGGAAAACTTCAACCGTCTCCTCTTCCAAAACCACGCGGCGCACAAACCAACCTGTACCAAAGTTATCTGTGGGACAGAACTTCCCAACTGGCAGGGAGCTGGAGCAGCACAAGCACACCAGCATGCAGGACTAGCACTGCCCCATGCCTGCTGGCACACTACTGAACCCAGCACACACAGGATACCGATGGCTGGCCTCAGGTCACTCACCCCCCAAGAAAAAACAACATCGAGAGGCAGCAGTCGTACAGAACGTAAATGCTCAGACCCAACCCAGTTTCTGAAGATTTATTCTTTGTTCAGTAGGTGTTCTGGCTTTCTAGTGTGCTGGTTTACAAAGGTGTGTTACGGTTTACTCGGCGTTTATGTAATCTCAGATTTCAGTCAGGCTACAGACTCATTAGGTGACCCAGTATCAGGCTTATGTTTTAAGAAGCGTTGTGTGAAACACATCAGAAAGGTGTCAGCAAACATGCTAAGTGATTTTATATTCCTCTTCCTGCCCCATTTCACAAGGTATTTCATCAGAAGAAACTTTCTCAAAATGAAGTCTCGTAACAGGTAATTGTAAAACTGATTCTTCCACAGCTAGAAAATTTACTTTCTGTGCATATTTCACTAAATCTACATATCACATGCTGCTTATACAGTACACTATGAGAATGGAAGAGGCTCGAGATGTAGAGATACATGGCAAGTGTCAGATGTGCGTAACAAGGAACAGTGTTTAGCTCTGCTTGTTCAGAGGCACAACCTAGCAAATACTAAAAGTCTCTTCAACTCTACCTTAGGTAACAACTGCAGAAAAAGCTCCTCCATTCCAGGCACGCAGCTCTGAAAGACTGTCACCGATCCAGTCCAGACAATCCACACTGATTTAGGTTGGGTGTGCGACCCAAGCGGATTGAACAGCACGGATGGTACTCTGAGCTCTCCACTGAGAACAGCTTTCAGCCCTGTATCACTGTCAGGAGCTAAGCCAGATCACTCTCTTTCTTTACTGATTGTGCTAAAGCTCTTCCGTTTGCTTCTTAGAACAGGAAACTAAAGCTGTTGTTCAGTCCGAGCGAAGGGAACTGGAATTACTGTTATTCTTCCTCTACCAATATGAGACACTTTCAAATGTAAATATTGAAAAAAAAGAACAAACAAGAAATTAATCTGGTTCCCCCACAAAGATAGACAAGAAGTAATGAACTAAACACAGGAAAGGATTTTTAGGATAGGCATAAAAAAAAGAGTTCCCTAACAGCAAGGCCAGGAAGTGTTTGAAGGGCACATCAACACTACTGTCTTCAACAGCAGTCAGCATCATGGAATCACACAACTGTTAAGGAATCAATTCCACGATTCTCTAAGTCTATGAATTGTTAAAGTTGGAAAAGACCTCCAAGAGCCTCAAATCCAACCTTCTACCCCACACCTCCATGGCCACTAAGCCATGTCCCAGAGCACCTCATCTACATGGGTTTTAAATACCTGCAGGGATGGTGACTCCACCACTTCCATGGGTAGCCTGTTCCAATGCTTAACTACTCTTTCAGTAATGAAATTTTTTTCCTAATATCCAATCTGGACTTCCCTTGGCACAACTTGTGGCCACTTCCTCTTGGCCTTGTCATTAGTCACAGGGAGAAGAGGCCAACACCTGCCTCATTACAACTTCCTCTAAGGTAGCTGTAGAGAGCAATAAGGTCACCTCTCAGCCTCCTCTTCTTCAAGGTAAACTGAATCCCAGCTCCCTCAGCCTCAACTCATAAGACATTCTCCAATCCCTCACCAGCTCCATGTCCCTCCTCTGTACCCACTCCAGCACCTCAATGTCCTTCTTGCACTGTGGTGCCCAAAACTGGACACAGTACTCGAGGTGCTCTCAAGCTGCAAGTGGGAGAAAGCAGCAGACTCTCAGTGTCACCCAGAGTCAAGTGGTGGCAGCTGCTGTGGCTGGCTGGTGCCCAAAGAGGTGCCAAAGCCTTGTGCTAGCAGCAAGGACATGGCAGGCCCATGTAAGGAGGTGGGACACACTGTTACCCTTCCAAAAAGGGAGAGAAGGGAGCTCAAAAACAGTCGGAGGAGAGAGAAGGGTAGAGAGGATAGAAGGAAAAAAGAGAGCAACACCAACACGCAGCAGTGAATAGCAGGTCTCTGCTGACACAGCAGTTTTCTCCAGAGGTGAGTGCTGAGAAAGCTGGAGATTGTCCCCTCCACTGACCTGGCTGCTGGCAGCTGCCTGCAGGCCGTTTGTCAGAGGCACAAGAAGAGGACAAGCAAGTAGCCATACATTTCCCAGGACACTTCCCCAGTTACCAGCAACCTGCAGTTCAAAAAGATGCTGTTACCTTGTTTTTAACACTCCTCGGTGGAAATTTCTCCTGAGTTCAGTTACTTTTTGTATTCCCATAAATGCTTCGTATCCCAAACATCCTCGTCGAACTGTTCCACTGGTGAACTACACCTAATGGAAAGAGTCCTGATCCCATTAGCTCCCTTTGGATCTTCTGGTCCACAGACAGTTAGATGATCTCTCACTGCCTACAGGCCTAAGTACTGGTCCCATCTCTGGGGACAACGGGTGTAGACAAATGATCTCTCAAGGCCTCTTCCACCCTCACCTTCTACAGTGACTCCTCCTTCCACATAATTTCCACCTTTCCAATACAAATCATTTTCAGTTCCAACTCAAGCAGGTGCCTAGCCAGGAAAGCTATGTTACTGTTGTAATCATACTTTTAATATAGGATAATCAAAGAAACACAAAGTATTCCAGCTGAGAATGAAATCAAGTCTTAGAACATATTCAGCCCTATTCTCTTCCTCATTCCTTGCACAACTGAAGCACATCTATTTCTGACTGCTGTGTGAAGAACTACACACATGGGCATCAGGTCTTTATCCCTAAAGACTAAGACAAGAAGGAACCAGTACAAACAGTTCAAACTGCTCCTTCCAGGATTTCCTTTCACTTCCTTACTGCAACTATCTTCTGTTAGCCCACTGTTGGGCTTAGTTCAGTCATTGAACAGTTCTTCAGTTCTGATTATCCTAAATTAGTCTGCAACATTACCAGCACATCTTTTTCACCACTAGCTGCTCGCTGATTAAATATACACCTTTAAAGGTCACCTAGTACAACCACCCAGCAGGGATCCCTGTCCAACCTGGTCTCGAATGCTCCCAGGAATGGGGCATCTACCACGTCTCTGGGCAAACAGTTCCCGTGTTTTACCATCCGGATCATAAAATATTTCTTCCTTATAACTGTTCTGAATCTACCATCTTTTAGTTTCAAGTCATTACTACTTGTCCTGCTGCAACACGTCCGGCTAAAAAGCCAGTCCCTAACTTTTTTATAGGCCCCCTTTACGTATTGAATGGCTTCAGTAAGGTCTCCCCAGAGCCTTCCCTTCTCCAAGCCGAACAACCCCAACTCTCTCAGCCTGTCCTC
>VWZY01009846.1:22962-80944 GCA_013399075.1 Chloroceryle aenea | reverse complement strand
TCTCGCAGGCTGTCCCCCCAGGAGGGCTGCTCCAGCCCGCTGACCATTCCTGTGGCCTCCGCCGTGTCCTCCTTGTGCTGAGGACTCAATCCAGGCGGAACGCCGCCAGGACAAACTGTGTTAATTCCGGTTGGAACACACGAAGGCTGCACTACACTTTGCTTTACGTAAGAAAAACAAACTCCGCTCACGGGAGGAAACACGCCAGGTCTGGTTGGAAGGTGCTCTAAGCAAACTGATAAGCGATATCCCTGCTGCCTGCTGGGACAAAAGGTCCACCACTACACCACGTTCCTAAGTGCTACATCTACACTTCTTTTAAACCCCTCCAGGGTTGGCGACGCAACCACTTCCCTGGGCAGCCTGCCCAGGTGCCTGGCAACCTTTCCAGTGGACAATTTGTTCCTCATATCCAATCTAAACCTTCTCCTGGTGCAACCTGTGGCCATTTCCTCACCTATCACTTGTTATTTGGCAGAAGAGACTGGCCNGGGCGGGTTCGGGGTGCGTTGGCGAGGTGAAGCGTGTAAGCGTTGTTAAAATTGAGACTGATCGTTAAAGCGGTGGTTTATAACTGGTGGCTCCTCAATCGGGTCGGCAGTAGGCTCCAGGAGTGTGGCTGTCACCTGAGGTGNCTACAACCTCCTTTCAGGTAGATGAAGCTGAGGGGGGGGTTGATGTCAGTGCTGTCACATCACCCGGTGACATTAATCTGGATGCTGAACCAGCCTGAGAGTTTTCATCATTTCCCTGTGAGGTGAATGGATTTTGATGGTAGTGTTTCCTACCACAGGAAGAGTAGAAATATTTTGTCTCCTTTAGACTTACTGGGACATTAGGAGCAGTTATTATTCGAGAGGAAATTCTGGCACCGAATCTCTGTTTTTCCAGGTGTGTTTTCCTTTTCACTTTTTCATGAGTGACTCTTGCTTGCCCCCACGCAGACCCAAGTATCATTTCCTTCCTGGGTTACAAAAGAGGGTACAAGAAAACTGTCTGGGCAGGGGAAGTCACTGATGAAGAGAGTCAAGGAGAAGCTGCCTGGAAAGGTGCATTTCTTCTTGTGTTTGCCAGCTGTGAAAATGCAACCATCAGTAGTTTTACTGGCATGGCTACACGCAGGGGAGTGCAGGGAAGAAAGGAGAATGGTGGAGTTTCTCTCTCGTGTACACACCTGGCCAGGCACTGGTGACTGCAGCCATGCTTTCGTTTACAAGGTGCGCAGGGATGGCCTTTGTTTGCCAGCGGCTACTCCGGAAGAGAAAAAAGGGGTGGGAGGAAAGTTCAAAATCAGATTTTAGCACAAGCCACGGGAAGATAAAAGTGACTGGAAGTGATTTACATGCCAGCATCCCCATGCCTCTGTCAAAGGTTGAAAACAGAGGCGGAGGGAAAGGCAGGAAAACCACCTTTAATCTACTTATCCCAAGATTAACTCCAAAGGGCTTCTCCTTCTCTCTCCACACGTAGCTGGCAGGCTGCAGGTGCTTACCCAGTCCACGCAAATAAGCCCTCTGTGGTGTTTAGTCTCTCGTGTGGCAGGACTGTCCTTTCTGAGGCCAGCTGGGCAGTGTTCAGTGCTGGGGACTCGTTCCAGTCGTGAACCCGGTTACCCACATACCTGCATAACTTGTTAATCGTGCCCTGTCCCATCACACACGACCTGCTTTAGTTTTGATGCTTGGGTAATAAGGGTCAGCATGTAACTTGGGATGCTGAGAGCTTTGGAGGGCTGTCTTTGAGGGGCTGGCCTGACAAAATGACAGTGGTGCTTCTGTGTGGGGCTTGAGGTTTCTGAAATGAAAAATAAGCAAACCAGACTGAGCCTGCCACATGGGGGGTGGGTCAGGGGACAGCCTGAGGGTCACTTCCATAGCGTGTGCAAATTCTCGTGCACAAGCCTAAGGTCTGAATTTGCTGCTTGTTTCCATTTCCAGCCTACGTGCAGACAGTCCTGCAGTGAGATTTGGGCTATCCTTTTCTAACCAGAGGTGGGATTTCTTAGACAGCACGAGCACAGGTTACCTGTAGAGATAGTGTGAAATCCCACTGCTTGAGGAAGAGGTATCCCAGTGGCAGTGATGGAGGTGTATGGATCTCCAGCTCACTCCCCCATAGATGCAGACAAAAAGATGGCAAGGATGGCAATACTGGCTCAGACCAAAGGTCCATTGAGCCTGATGGCTTCGCTCTGCCAGTGGCCAATGATAGATGCTTACAGAAGAGTAGAAAAGCAGAGCAAATGTACAGAGATGCTTCCCTGATAAAACCTCCTGAACTGCAGTGAGCTGAAGGCAGTATCTTAGGCATAGACATACAAGAAACTTACACAGGAGAAGAAGGCAGGGCTGCAGGGAGGATGTAGCAGGATCTGCTGCCATGCAACAGAACGAGGTGACCTGCGGCAGAGAGGGTAGGGCTCCGTGAATCGGAAGACAAAGCAGATAGTTGGAGGAGAGTTAAAACTTCTCAGGATGTCATTATCTAAATCCACTTCTGAAGAGATGCCTACGTCGTTTAGGGTTTTCCCTAAGCAGAAATAAAAGAGTAGATTTGGCTTTGAATGCTGATCTGAAGTTTTTCATCTTAGAAACTGTTTTCTGTCCTCTTTCCCCTGCGCCTCACCTCCTTAGGATGAAGTCCTGGGGCACCTCTGCCAAAAAGCACAGCAATCCCCAGTGCTTGTCCAGGGACTGCGTGGTTGGGTGGCAGAGTCTGAGGATGCCAGATGGAGCATCCGCATGCCGAGAACATTCCTCAGAGCCTAACCAGGGGTGCTTTCAGGATTCTCTTTAGACCGAAGGAAGTTTAGGAACACCCAGGTTCTGTGCTCAACAAGAAACTGGAGTTTTTTGGCTAGGGAGAAGGGCGGCTTGAGGGAAAGCTTTGTGTTTCAGAAGCTGATCAGTATGTGTTTGAAAAAACCAAAACGCATGTTAAAAATGCAGAGAATTCATCAGTATTTTAATTCTGCTCCAGTTAAGCAATTTCTAGATATTTTATGGCACGTGTGTGCTCTTTGACATAGAAATCATTTTGTCTTGTGTTTTCATCACTATTGAAAGGCTCGAGGGCGACATATCCAGAAGTTGTGCTTTCTTAACTGCAAGCACATACATTTGATTTTTAAATGCTAATAATCAGAACAACTATTTGATTGCACCTACTTTTCTTCAACTGTGGAGTGCACACACTCCATCTCACAGACTGCATACACTAGCTACCTAAGAGTTGTCAATTACGTTATGCTATAAAAGGCACAGCACTTAGGGGGTTGTCAATCAAGTCTGTTGTGAGAGAGACTTCAAAAATCATTATTCTGACATTATTTATCAAATATAAAAATAACATTTACGTGACAACACCAAGTGCAAAGACATCAGATTTCGTTTTATACTGAGAGTGGTTTCAACTGAGCACAGAATTAGTAAAGGTGGTCATGAGAATGTTTAGCAGATGGTTGGACTTGATCTTTAAGGTCATTTCCAACCTTAATGATACTGTGATTCTATGATAAAAAATAGCCAGGGATCTTTGCTTGTATAGCCATGAACCATTTTGTCCCCTCCTACATGAAAGAAGATGTTACCCAGATCTGTTTCGCCTTTTCTTCACATGCCAAGGGTTGTGGATGTGATAGGGGATTTTTTACCCCAGCTTATGGGTATTGCTGAGCACTGCAAGGCATTTGGGAAGCATTCTTTCCTGTAGTAGTGTCTTCCAGCTCCACCACAACTGCTGTGCTTGTTCAGCCCCCAATGGATTGACAGGCAGTTCTCAGAGAGAAAGAGAACTTGTGTGAATGTAAGTGAGGGCATCTTAAGATAGTTTTCTTCCACATGGATGCCAAAGTTAGCCCAAAGAGACCCAAAAGCAGTGCCTGGGCCTGTCTGTAGTTGGCAGGTACTTTTAGGCTGTGTAATGGCTTTGTCATTTGTCTACCTTACGCTTTGCCTCCGTCAGCGCCGCTATTGCTGGCTCAGTATTTCAACAACAGAATCATTTGGAGATGTTCTTTAGAACTAGAGCTTGCATCAGACTTTTTTCATCTCTCTGTGATTAGACTAATGTCATTACGGATCCTAGCAGCAACTCTGAGTCAGAGCTGACACTATATCCAGAAGCTGTGCCTTCTACTGCTAAATAAAAGCAGCTTAAGGACTGTCCTAGAGATGAAGTGACCTTGATCAAGTCACACCAGTCCCTGTACAGCAGAGCTGCTTGGAACAGACCAAAGCAGCCCCAGAAATACAATCTCTCCTGTCCATAGACACAGAGCAGTAGTAGTTTTATCTCTTCATCACCCAGAAGGGATTTCATTGCTACTCCCATTACTGAACCTGTTCAGATTTATGAACTTTTCATGACTGTAAATGGAGGCACCTATTCAGAAGAAACAGAAGAAAACTTTTCAAATTTGTATGTTTCCCAAAATTCATTTCTAGATAGGGAGTAGACACCTCAAGTCCTGTCTGCTTCACCAGATAACCAGAAAATACCTCTCAGACTGTGCCCTCCTGGGACAACGTGAGACAATCAATGACCAAGAGCTAGTCTGTAGAGTGCTGTGGTCCCAGACACTAAGTTCCTCCTGCTGAGGAGACCAGGTTGTTGAGGACACGGACACTTTGGCCACCAACTAATCTGTCAGGAGACTGCATTCACCTGCTGAAAGCTGGATGGTAGATGAAAAGTTCTGAGCTGAAAAGGAAGTTTTAACTTTATTTTAAGAGGCTTTGGACTAGTCTCTGAAGTAACGAAGCACAAGAAAGTGTGACTTAAAAGATTTCAGGTTTTAAAGCAGCCGTAGCAGCAGAAGCTTCTGAGTCATCAGCTCTTCCACATTAAGTCTAGAGAAACTCACAGGATGCACCTTTCACAGAAATAACAAGGAAATCTTTTAAATCATTGACAAACGGAATCTGGAATAGGGGAAAAAAGAAGAGCACCAAGTACTGCTGTTACTGTCTGACCATTAGATTCAGTTTTCTGCTGTACCACTCTTTACAGGAACAAGCAATTCACGTGCTTGTATTGAATTTATGTGAAGGCTATAAAGTGTCCAGCAAAACCAAGTCTTTTACCTGGTACAGATGTCTTCTCCAGATGTTCTAAGGAAAGAACTGATCATTCTTCTCGGCTTCATTGTTATTGCAGTAATGAGGCACTACCTATGATCTACCCCGTGGGTGCCAGTACCTGAAAGCCACCTGAAAATGATCCCTTCCTGTCATTCTGCTGCACAAGCAGAAGATCTTGGTCCACACTAATCCCACGTGGGTACGGTGGGAGGGGAAAATAAACACGGGAAGCTCCTTTAGCGTTTGAACACGAGTGCAAGAGCCAATGCAGAGGGAGTGCTCTGCTCTCCGAGAGCTAAAGTGGTTCCTGGAAAATAGTTTTGCCTCCGGGTGTTTTATGCTAGCCTGGGGAACCTGTCAGCCATTGATTCACTTTGGGCCAAATCCAACTGCAGGAAATAATCCCGAGGAGAAGAGTAGGAAGCGCTATTAACACTTTCTCCCCTCAACCATCTGACCTGCAGGTAGAAAGGCAGTCTCTGTTTTGACATCTCTTGCTCTGCTGTCTGTAACCATCAAAGCAAGCACTTGAGAGGGCAAATGATGGAGTCTGGAGCTAACTCATGGAATAGCTTGCATAATTAAGATTATTATAAGTATCAGCAGAAACTGCCTGAATCATCACCTCCTCACATGTGAGAATCCAATACTGCACATCAGCCTAAATCTGAACATCTGCAGCAAGGAACTGTATTTCTCAGAGTGTGATACTTCTGTTTCAAAATGGGAGGCAAAGCAGAAGAGAGAAAGTTGGCAGATGTGGGGGGCAGGGAAAGGGAAGGAATCTCCAGCTTCTGTGAGCATACTCACAAACTGCCTGATTTATTTACCAATTGATGACACAAGTCATGTGTCATTTATTATGTGCTGCCACAATCCAGCTGAACGTGGATGACTGGTAGCAAATGATCCTGAACCATGCAGAGGTAAGAAGGCTCCAGCTTATTTTAAAGGATGCCAGACATTTCGTCTCTTTGGCCAAGCTTTCTCAGTCATTTATAAAGTTACATGTAAAGGTCAATCTGCTCTTAGATATACAATATGATTAAAAAAGATCACATTAAATTATCTCAGCTTACTTAAATAAAAAGCAAAATGCAAAAGCTTGTTAAACATCTCTTGGGAGAGGATTTCACCATCCCCTGGCACATGATTACTACTTTTCTACTCTCCTGGATACATTAAAGAGAACCAAACAAGAGTTTCATTAAGATTTTCTGTAGGAATCTAGACATTCTGAGGAAATACAGAAAGAAATATAAAAATTTTTAATGCAAAAAAAAACCTTCAGAAAAGAAAAAGTGTGATACTATTCAAAATAAAAAAGCTACAGTTTTGAACACCAGCAGTAAAAGGGGAGAGGAGTCAACTGTGTGTAACTCTTGGGTGGGATCGACAGGATAGACACTTTTCTTCCATTGCCTCTCCTATATTTCTGCGTGACTCTCCTGTCTGTACTCTTTCCTCTACATTCAGATAAACCCAGCACTGAACCAGAACTTGAAGGCAAGTTTGATTAAGCCTGGCTAACCTGTCCACAACAGATGCCATCTTTTGCTTTTTTGCTCTTTAATAAACTGCAGGGTCAGCTCCATACCTTACTGATCCTGCCTCTACAGGCACGACCTTACCAACCTTATTTGCCTGAGTCTACAGAAGGTGTGGCTGCGGGATCAGATCCTCTCTAGATAGCTTCTATATGCTCCTTTTCCTTGGATTTTCATTCTGCTAGAAGAGGAGAACAAAAGATGACCATATGTTGGACTCGATGATCTTAAAGGTCTTTGCCACACTATGCAATCCTGTGATTCTGTGCTTAGCAGCTCTGGGACCAGCAACTGTTAAGAGCAGGACTTCAATCCCAGACAAACATCATTGTGCATGTGAGGACAAAACAGTAGAATGAAGAAAGGATTAAGAAAGAATAAGAAAGGTTCCTTTGTTTTTTCAAAGTGCTTTCCTGACAGACTGCCAGTGCTTTCAGAGGGAAAAAGTTTCTCTTGGATTCATTTGTCATAAAAGGTCCGGTTCTGAAAATGTTTGAACCAACAACTTCACTCCCATGAATAATATTTCAAGGTATTGGGTTAATATTCCTGCATTAGAAGTACTTTCTCCTGACAGGTGGGTAGGCAAAGGGTTGAGAGATACAGCTGGCTATTCCTTCATCTTGAGCCAATAATGATGTATCTTCCTCAAGCTGGCAGCATGTTCTAAGGAATACAGATGTGTACTTATTTATAAGAAACCTAGAGGGATTTTCTCAGTGGCATTTCATCCAATGGACAATACACTGATGAACATGAAATTAGATGAGGAATGATTTGGTAAAGTACACTCGGGATAGTGCTCAGGTCACTTTTTAAACACCTTAGCAAACAAAACTGGTTTAAATTCTTCAGAGAAAGCAAATTTTCATCTTCTCCTGTTCATACTGGAAATTAGGTGAGGAATTTTTTGCTTCTTCACTCTGGTAGTAGAACAAATCTGGCAAAATGAATCAACATATCCGAGTGAGTTTTCTCTTTTCAAATATTAGAGGACCCTCACAAATTCTCAAACCTTCTTTGCAAAATTCAGCAAACCTCTCAGCTAGGGTTTAGTTCTAGGTGACAGTAATGTAGGTTTCAGTGGTTAGAATACATGGAACAGCTTGTCACCACCCCTGAGTAAGGGGACTGCTCTCACTGGTAGACAACGTGGTATTCAGAAAAAATGTGAAAAATAGGAATATTCAGAAGCTACGTTTAAGGTCAGTGAAGGAAATGAACAGAAATGTAGAATGGAAGATAATAACAAGTTTGGACATAAATATCACTGCATTTTTTGAACCTGAAGCGTCTGAATTCTGATTAGAAACTGAGGAATGGTTATCTCCTCTGTGAAAAGGTGATACTGTCAATGAAGGCAAAGAAAAATGACTGAACATATTGGCAAGAATGGGGGGATTCTGTTCTCTCAAAATTCATTTTAGGACTGAGCCAAAGCCAGGATTCTATTGCTGTATTTATTTAAAAACCTTCTTACCCGGTGAACAAAGGTGTTGCCATTAATGGCACACTATTTGATGTCATTCACCCCAAGAAGGGATTTCAAAACCACATCCTAAGCATTTCCAGAATCATTTAATGTTGTTTGTTTCTTTTCTTTCCAGGACAGGGACTTTCAGCTTGCAATAGAAGATGGCAGCTCTGCCACTCTGAGAGATCATCCTCAGGAGCCCTGTAGATCATGTTCAGAAGTCCTTTCCCACCACAACCAGGCCAGCAGAGAGTCATCAGGTGCCTTGTCAGGTTGGCAAACACCTTAATGCTTAAATATTAAGTCCTAGCCACCTTCTGTGGCTGCTGGTCAATAGGTAGTTGATTTACACTTCAAATTTACATGTGGGCAGCTTGCAGTCTCTTTGATCCCTACTGGAGATGTCTCAACAAGGTGACCCAACAGAGGAACTGTAAAAGGGAGCAGGCAGGGAGGTACCTTCTTTCTACTTAAAAATATGCATATTACACCAACATATGCAGTATTTGTTTGTGCTAACACAAGTAAGATCACATCCATAAATCAAAGACAAGACTAAAAAAGAGTAATTAATATTCTCTCTTTTGTACCTATTCTGTGCTTGCTTTATAATTTGTAGCAGATGGAAGCCGAATGTTTTCAAAGAACCTAAACTAATTTTATAAGTTGGTTCTCTAAATAACTTCTCTTTAGACTGCCAGTTATAATTTTAATCTGTAAAAACATTACTCTTGGAATATGATAATATTTTGAATAGCTCCAAGTGAATCCACGTTCTTGAACCTTCCTCCGTATTCCTCATCTGAAGATTCTTCTTTTTAATACCTCTGTCTCATTTTTTTGCTTTTGGAAAATCTCAAAACCTTTGTACCATGGCAATATTCTCACTCTCTGCTCACAAGCTGTCATGGTCTTATTTGTGGTAGATTTTCCCAATTTAGATAAAAATCTCTTTCTAAAATGATATATATAGTATCTTATGAGTAATTCTAACACAAACCAATAAAGATGTCTCTCTTTATTCTTAGTTAAGGTTTAAAGAACTTTTAAGTCAGTATTTTAAAAAGTGAAGGAGAAGATATGGAAATGAAAGAAACAGAACCAAGAAGGACTTTGACAAAGCAGGCTTTCTCTTAAGTGACCATTCCAAATATGTGTTTAGGAGTAAAAATACAGAAGTCATGATGGTGGGACAGAAGGCTGCGGCAGAAAGGAAGCTACAGTGTGTGTCCAAAACACCCAGATAATCAAGACTGAGAATAGCAACTCTTATTCATACATGCACAAAAACAATTTCTTGAATGCATCCTTTTGTTGCTTCACCAGTGCTTCAAAGCATCTAATATCAGAAGTACAAAATACAGAGGAATAATATTCAATTTAAAAAATGCAATTCAATGTGGCAAGATTCTCTTAAAATTTCCAAAAATTATCTATTCTGATCTTTCCTCAAGTAAATATCTAGAAAATCTTCTGAAGAAAACCCAAGAGAATATTTATTCAGAAAGTAGGTTTCTTGAATAAGTTGTTTGAAAAGCAGGTAACCACTTAGAAGCTACAGAGAAACCATTCTTTCTTGGAAAACTTCTGGGAGGTTACTATTGGTGGGAGCAGTCCTGGTCAGTGCTGTTGTAGCAGAGATAGCTCCTACCTCTTAAAGATAAAAAAGGTAGAAAGGAGCACCCTGGGAACTACCAACCTGTCAGTCTCTCCTCTGTGCCTGGGAAGATCATGGAGCAGATTCTCCCAGAAGCTCTGGTAAGGCACATGGAGGACAGGGAGGTGATCAAGGACAGCCAGCGTGGCTTCACTAAGGGCAAGTCCTGCCTGACCAGCCTAGTGACCTTCTACTGTGGAGTGACTGCATCACTGGACAAGGGACGAGCAATGGATGTCATCTGTGTGGACTTTTGCAAGGCCTTTGACACGGTCCCCCACAACATCCTCCTCGCCAGGTTGGGGAGACGTGGATTTGATGGTGGATTGTTCAGTGGACAAGGAATTAGCTGGATGGTTGTGTCCAGAGGGTAGTGGGCGATGGCTCGGTGTCCAGTTGAAGAATGNCTGCAGAAGAGAAGGCTCTGGGGGTACCTTACATCAGCCCTCCAGTACCTGAAGGGGACCCACAAAAAGGTGGGAAAGGGCCTGTTTACAAAGCCCTGTAGTGACAGGACGAGGGGCAATGGTTTTAGACTAGAGAAGAGCTGGTTTAGATTGGACATTAGAAAGAACTTCTATACTCTGAGGGTGGTGGAATATATAGTGGAAGCATATAGTTTTTGAATGGTTCCCATAATGGAGGAATGGTTCAGAGCAGGTGTTTTTGAAGCAAACAAAGGTTTTCTTTGACTTTGGTACCAGAGGAGAATGGCTCGTGTTTGTGTAGCTCCGTGTCAGAAGTACAAAGAGAATGCAGAGCTAGGAAGGAGGTGGTGCTGCTGTTAAGCTGTGCAGGCAGGCCCATTGCACTACTCTGCACTTCACATTTTACGATGCCAAAAGTTAAATGCATAATATAAAATTTGCAGGAGCTGAACTCTGTGATAATTATGACAACTGGGGCTATTTCTCTCCAGGGAGGGAGCTCTGGTAGTTAAGGAGTGATTTGATGTTAGAATAAAAATCTCCCTATGCATTGATTAATTAAATAAGAGGAATCCAGGAGGTCTATTGCATAGTAGTGAGGCACGTGATTTATACTTTCTGTGGGCCACAGTATAGATTTATTAGCAATCATATCTGTGTTTTCCAGAACTGAGACTGCAGCAGGACATGCCCTCTCATCTGAAGTTAGAGCTGTGGAAATGAACAGCTCAGTGGGAAGATGTATCATCCTTTTCATTTTCATATTGCCTGGAAGAGCAGCAATCCCTTGCTATGTAGTGCCTCCATTTCTAGTAGCCACCAAAAGCAAATACTGAACTCAGTTTCAATGGCAAAGGTAACTCAGGTTAACAGCAGCACATGCAGATGAGGTGTTGCTCTGCAGAGGCATGTCAGACAGTGCCCTGGAGTTCTCTATTCTCCTTTGTTCAAAAGATTCCCAATGAAATCATCATAACAGGTTAGTTTGTGAACTTTTCATTCAGGGCTGACGTGGGTGAGGTGGTCTGACTCCATCACCCACCCTTTCAGTGTCTCCAGATCTTTGGGGAGCAGCGTGTGACATCTGGTCCTGAATTTCTGCAGAGGGCCAGTACTGGCAGGTGCTTGGGCTCCATTTGGTGGTCGGCAGAGCCTCCTGGGGCCCTGTTCTGGCACCGAGGCCAACTGTCACACAGTGGTTCTCAATCATTTTAGTAAAGCCCTTACCTTTCAGCAAAAGGCAGCCACATCCAAACCCCTGTTGGAAGTGGTGCCAGGGCTGCACTAACTCTTGAACTATGCCTGGTGAAGTCCTACTGGTCACAGGCCAAAGTTGTGCCAGGCACTATTCTAACAGTGTAATCCTAGCTGATGGACTTCCCCTGCCCAAGAACTTTCCTTGACACTACTTTATTAGTATATAGCCCTAGAGACTGGCTCAATAAGAGTCCCAACATTGCTGGAGCCAGTAGCAACTTCTGCAATAGCACAGCAGGTCTTGAGTGAAGCCTTCTGTCAGGACTGTCTGCACTGTAGCAGGGCACAGTGGCATAACCTGGCAGCCCTTCAGCCCCAAGATGCAGCCGAGGTTCAAATTGCTTGCTGCTTTGCTGCAGGCTGAATACCAGCAGAACCAAACCCTCCAAGTCTGGCTGTGTGGTGTGCGTGACAAGGTACTACCTCCTCTAGCTCTCCCAGGCACTTTCCTTTCTTCTCCATCTCAGTCCAGACCTTCCTTCCCTTCTTCATGCTTCTGCCTTCTGCTGAAGTAGACATAGACTGAGGGGTGTGATCTATGCCCTGGCTTCAGGCATATGTGGGAGGAGACCTCTACTGACTTTTAAGATTGCCTTTCATGATGACACTGAGGTCCCTGTGCACAGGGAGCACATTGGCTCTGCTGGGAGATGTTATCCCCGTGCTGCAGACTGTGTAGCCTGGGCTTAACAGGGGTTGACTGTCACTTTTGAGGTGCCAGAGGTGGTTAATGCTAAGTGAGGTGACCATTTGTCCTGGTCTGTGGGGAGAGGAGAGGGCTGGCAGCACACAGTTCCAGAGCTCATCCTACTCGGACAAGATGTGAGCTACACTCTCAAGGATACAGCTACCAGACACTTTGGCTCTTGGGCTGAACCCTTTCATCAGTACGTTTGATTTAGAATTAAATACACGAGGCTGTTTCGCCTCAGGAACTGATGGTGTTTTGATCATGCTGAGCCATCCTAGACAGCGGGTCAGAGTTGTTTCTTCACAACCATTGGACTAAGGAGAGTTTTTTAGTAGAGTTTTTAGGTTCTGAGTGTGTTAGGTGGTGCAGAGTTAGAAAGGGGCTTTTCAGAGCCTTGTTGTCAGGCCTGGTAGAAACAACTGGATTCTGCAATCTCTACTGACAGACTGAAAAAAACCCACAGCTGGATCAACCAGTCAGTACAGGGAACACTTTTTAAACTCCTCTGCCATTCACCCCCTGCCAGAGTCCTCCCTTTTAAACGAGAGACTTCTAGCTCAAGTCCCTCTGCTTATTTCAATTCAGCTGGTGCAGCGTGACACGAGGCGAGCAGTTTAAAGGCTGAGGCACTTGATCCAGTGTTCACAGACTGACACGAAAAAGAAGACCCAAGTGTTTTTATTCTGAAATCATGCTCTTAACTGACTGGTCAGAACTGTTTTCATTATATTAGGTTAGAGGAATATGATGATGGTGTAGTGACAAAGCCTGTTTCTCCAAGGCGGCCTACCCATGCTATTTGTTTGTTGTCTTTGTAAGCACATTCTATTAATGGCATATATTTTTACTGTGTTAGAAGTGTTAGAAGCCACTTTCCACACAGTTTATTTGGAGATTGTACACCATAACTTTGCTTATACTGATATGAATATTACCTGAGCTTACAGTGGCAGAGAGATAGCTAGCTCAACAGGACAGTAAACCAGCTGATTACTTCCTGAAGCACGTCTTTAAATCAGGAATCCTACCCATAAAATACCTTTCTTTTAATATTGGAGCATACAACCATTAATCACCTTCAAAAACTGTGGGTACAGCAGTAAAAGGTGGAAAATGTCCTTCCTCTTTTCACTGGTACTTCATCCTCCTGTGAATTTAAAGTGCAGCTTTGGTTTAGTGTTTTTAAATGCCTTCATTTAATAATGGATTCAAAGAGATGTTTTCTTGGGTTGTTTTTTTTGTTTTCAAAACTGAGAAGAAAACAAGGATGCTGAAAGCCTCCTCTCGGCCTAGGCTGCAGTTTTTTGTGTACAGTGGTAAAATGTTTGATGTCTTTCCTGAATCATGTTGAACAATGTTTTATCTATCAGAGTTATCCAGATACAAGCAAAGGGCAACTCCATATTTTCCGTGACCTCCCTGGTCCCTTTGTTGGATGGCCAGCTCCACTTAGCTGCAGATGGTTACGTGATGTAGAAATATAAAGACATCACAAAAAGAGGTGCTGTCAGCTCTAGAATCTTGTGTTTGCAGTCTCCACTCCTATTTGCTGCTACCCTAGAAATGTTCCAGAGGTTTATATCAATTACTTTTATTTCCTGTACACAAACTAGAAAAAAATCCCCGAGTCTGACACTTTGAATTGAGTTCAAACGTGGTGAGATTAACTTCTGTTAATTAGTGACCTAAACAAAAACAAAGCAGGGGTAAAACCACTTCCTATGCACAACTGATGGATGTGTCTTCAGTGAAGAGTTCACGTGCATTATCCGTGCTTGAATTACTCTGTTTGTATGAGCTCTGCTTGCATGAAAGCAACCACACTGTGCAATGACACTTGAGTTTGTTTTGTCCACGCTATGCTTGAATGCAAGACTGCGAGTTGAGGGTGGGCATCCTATGGGTTTCTTCACTGGAGCAAGCTGCAAAACAAAACAAAACAAAGCATCCCCAGTTAATTGCTTGTAAGAAAAGGCTGACCTCTTTAGATGAGCAGAAGACACTGGAGGGCTGTATATCCTTGAGGTTTTCCCATGGAGCAAACATATGTGCCTGCTACAGGAAGATCAGTTGTTAGACTGCATCCATTAGTGGGTCACCACACTGAAGTTTAGGAGCCTGTGGGTGAGTTAAACACAGGCAACGTTTAGGCTTAAATTAGCTTTGCAGAGATGCTCCTACATTGGGGATTTACATTCCTGCATAATAAGATGCAGATCTTCTAGTATATAGCAAGACTCCTGGTATTGCTCCGATCTGCTTAGTGACAGTCTGTCAGAGTCAGGATGATCTCCTCTGGCTGTACTGTGTCTGCTCATGTTTTCGAGGTCAGGTATCTGAGCCTTGTTCTGTGATATATCCCGTTCTACCTATCCTCTGACACGTGTATAAAACTCAGGAAGCACATTAAAAGCCTATCTTCCCTCTCCCGAAGTTGGAAAAAGGAAAGCAGGTAACAGTGGTGCAGGATAGGTTAGGAAACCTGGCAGCTCATTGCTGAAGGAAACTGAAAGTGCTCACCAGCCTTTCCAAATAGGAATCTGTGCTTGGGAATCTAAATACATATTTCCTCACTTAAATGAATGGCCTGAGATTTGGAGGTGCTGAGCTGATGCAAACTCCGAATGTTTCTCATCCTCAGAAATCTGGCAAATTGCTTTCGTGTCTCTGTGTGGAATGTAGTCACCCAAGTTTGACAGCTTTGGCTCTGAGGTTTAGCTTGACTGAAAACAAACTGGCTTCAAAACTGTAGGGGAGGTTAGCAGCAGCTGCTCAAACCTATGTATCCAAGAAAGTAAATCTTCAAATGTCAAATGGATTTCCTCTCCTGAAGCCAGCCAGCAATAAACAGGAACATATACCTGGAAGGGTTAAACCAGAACTCAGTCTTCTGCTTCTTGCTCAGATGATGTTTCTGATGCCCTGTGTCAGGGGCTCGGGTGGACTGCCATACAGCAACCTCAGGCTTGTTGTCTTCATACCAACAGCTACAGTTCAGACCTTGCTCTCTTTGGGTCTCAGTGGAGGGGTTGTGAAGTGACACAATGATTGCTTCTATATCATCCCTCTGCAAAATAAATGAACAATCCTGCAGGAAACAAGAGCTGCCCAGGCTGTGGCAGACTGGTAGAGAGCTGATGTAAGGTGTTCCCAATGCTTTGTCCATCTGCTGATAAAGTGAAGTTGGAGGTAGAAAGACAAAGGTAGTTTATCTGACTCACTTTCCAATTTAACATGGAACTGCTGAAACTCAAAAGCTGAGAGAAGAATTAGTGAACTTATTGGATTTAAGTATCTGAAATTCTAGCATAAAATTATTTTTCAGTGATGGAAAAAATAGAAATTAATATTGGAATGATTCGGCATTCAAGAAGTGCAGATCTGTCTTCAAGTTCATTTAGCAAAGTGACATTTAAATTACTATGAAGAATTGGGTGCATTCTATGTTATTTGTAATTCCATCAGATGTTGGGATGAGATTGTCCTGGGATCAGCATGTGATTAAACTGATTATATACCTCATAGGCGTGGTATGTTTCTTATTCAGTCATAATCAAAAGATAACCTTCTATTAATATAATCATATAGATGTCATAAATGAAATCTCACTTAAATACCTTTTTATATTTCTATTCACAGCCTTTTAATCTCTCTTAACAAACTCATTCCACTCACCTAGGAAAGGATTCTACTTTTCCCATCACCAGGATGGCTGACATCTGCTAGGATGACCCCTTGCCCCTAGCAGCAGAGCACGGCTGTGTAGAAATGGACAACAGGCAGATGCTCTTTTCCTGATTCTACAGAACTTTAAAAACATAGATGGGTGCAGAAGAGGGCACCAAATACTAACCACCAAAGCAGACACTTCTCTCCTAAACACCTATGCTGTGTATTTTTCTTGTCCTCACTCACAACCCCCGTCTTAATACTCAAAACAGGTCTTACTCTTTTGATCCCAGGAGCATTTGCATCCAGTTCTTTCAGGCCCATTGATCTTGTTCTGCTGTGACAGTGCAGGTGTGAGCTCCAGGCAATGAGAGAATGTTCCACCATAACCCACACCAGCACCCCGTGTCTCTCCTGACCCGCATCTTTATGGACAGGCAGCAGAAATTAAAGCCATTGAGCCCAGAAGTCCATGCTTCAGTTCCTGCTGACCCCACTTTGAGTGTAATGCAAAGAAGACTTTTCATGTAGTATGAAGACTATCATTGAAATTACCCCGGGAAATTCCAAACTTCAGATTTCTGGTGTGATGGGGGGGGTTTTGTTGCCCAGCTGGCATCTTCTGCATTTTTTATTGCTTTTATAGTTAGGGTTTATAATGCATCACACGTGCATTCTGACCCAGTTCTTCAAGGTCAGTTGAAGCCAAAGGAGTCCAGGTTTCCTTGCAGAAATCCAAGGATAATTTCAGAATTACACACCCATGATAAGGTGCAGGGGTCAGGGCAGAAGACAGAAATGATGACTTGACCTGATCATGAGGTCACTCTTGTCCCTGGACCACAGAACCACACTCCTCATTTGTTTTCTTTTCCTGGCCCTGCATATGTTGGTTGCATGTTTTTCTTCACTGTGGCAATGTTTATAGTCTGGTCCATACATAACTCCCATGGAAAAAAAGGCATCCTAAACTAGAATCCCTTTGGATTTGGGCAAGTATAGTTGTCTTCTGGATCAGGGGAGCACTGAACTACGCGGGAATTAAGGGCCTATCTTGTGATGTATGACAGCAAAGCTCTTGAGCATGTGCAGAAGAATGCTTTGTTTTGGTGTCTAGGAAGCTTCACGACTGAAAGCAAAGACAGTGGTAGGTGTTGGACGTATGAAGGGCAGTTCTGCTGTGCTTGGTCAGAGTCAAGAAACAGGCAGATGTTGGTGTGAAAGCCCTGAAAAAGCTGTGAATCGATGATAAAAAAATAAATGTTATCATGGGAATACAGTTAACTGACAGTGGAATACTCTGGACATACAGTATGTGGAATGGTTTATATTTATCTGTCAGTCTGTCTAATAATATACATGCCCAAAGAGACATGGAAAAATGTATTCACCCTTTTCCATACATGGGATAGAAATCTGCACAATGCCCTTGCACCAGATCTGTGAGTTGGTGTGGCTGTGCATGCTCACAACTCCGGCTTTGGATAAGCTTGGGAAACAACTTGGGTGCTGGTAGCTCAGTGTTAGGGGCTCTGAAAATCTTGACAAGGTACGTAACATAGACTCCACTGAACACTAATGGTGATGCTCAGAGACAAAACTTCAATAAGAAGTAGGTGTCTTTGTGTGGTTATTCCAGGTACTCCTCTGTGATGTCACTGAGGGATTTCTTAGGGTCTACTCCAGGGCTGAGAAGGGAAAGGAGTCTTGGATAATTCTGGATGATAAGCATCACAGAAAGCTGAATGCCACTGAAATGCATTTTGTTTTCTACTGAAAAAGCTCTTTTAGACTGCAGCTTGACTGTATCTTTTTGCTTCTCTCTTCTGGTTCCCATCTTGGTTCCCGCATTCCGCCCGATATAAACTCCTTGTTTCCATTTTCCTGGACCTTCACTGCCTATTTCTGCTTGACCTGTCACCACTGCCTTTAGTTTGATTCTTGCCTCTAATTGTCCCACAAAACCACAGTTACTGCCCACTTACCACACTTCCAAATAAGCACTTCACCCTTTCACACAAGCTTTCTCTTGGGACGAACTCCCAGCAGATGTCTGTAAACTTACCTCATTCCCTACCCTGAAAGCATCATGATGCCTGCAACAGCACGTAACAGCAATCAGGCAGCTGGCTCCTGACCACAATGCTGAACAGCATCAGCTGGCTCTCTCGCTGTGTTTCCCTATCAATGTCCATGTTCCCACTGATGGCTCTAGCTTCATGCTTAGACTGTCTCCTCTTTCAGGCAGGAGCATCTTCTGTGATTTGCTGGTGCAGGACCCCATCTTGCACTATCATGTGGGCTCCAGGTGAGAGTATGAGGCAGCACACTGGGGCTGGATGGCCGTAGACCATTGTTTTACAGGGAGACTGTCTCCTAATTCCTGGACTGGATCTCCACGCTACCAGTGGAGGAGGAGAGGGCAGGCCTAGGTGACCCTCCTGACCCAGACTGCTGTATGAAGAATTTTTCACAGCAGATGGTAGTGAAGTAGTGTCAGTGACTTTCTCACTATTGTAATAGCCCTTTGGTTTGGAAGGAAAGTTAAAGCTGCCCTCCAAGGCTTTTATCTGGAAGCCACTGCCTGGTGGCCTGCTCCATCTGCTCCATCCAGGCAGTGAATCAAGCCTGTTGTACTTAAACCATTGACCCCTCCTCTGAGAAATACCAGAGAAGAATAGATTTTAACTAAATCTTTCGGGAGCACCCTCTCCCCTCATTTTCCTCCCTCCCTCCCATTGTTTTGAACCCAAGTCACTTTTTGTTTGCTGGAGGAAGATTAAACAAAGGAACCCACCAGAGGCGCCGGGGTTTTCTGACGCACGTGCTGGCTGTATCTCTCGGGCAGCCCTCCCTCCAGCAGGTATGCCCCTACAGCTGCAGGGCCATTCCCTGCTGAGCCATAAAACTGCTGGCAGGTCTCACCATCTGTGAGGAAGGCTGTGTGAGAACTTCCCTCCCTACTGGATGGCTTTCGAGACAAATGTCACCGCTGACCCCAGTGAGGTAGCCAGTGTTCAAGAAACAGCATAAGGCATTGCAAGGCTGTTCTCTTTTTCTGCCCTGGTTGGGTGAGTCGTGCTGTTTTGTAGAGGTTCCCACATCAAAACTACTCGAATGCTTGTGACATTTCAACGCTGCAAAACACTGAGTAATTGTCAGAGTCTTCCAGCAAGTGTCTGACACTGTAGCAAAAATTAGGGTGGGAAATTGTGGAATTTTTAAGCTACGCTTCTACCATCATAGGAAAGAAAATGGGAGGGGAAAGAAGAGCAAAGCCAACCCAAAAGCTAGCACTCAGAGTCTTGTTTGGTAGCCTGGCACTGCCTCTGGAGAGAAGTGACAGCATCCTCTGTACCTAGCTGATCGCTCACAGATTTTGGTCTCGCTGTTGGCGAAATCAACATGCTTTCTTCCTTACAGCCCTTGGCAACAACTCTCCCATCCAACAGTGTATGAATTTCCTTTCTAGCTGATTCTGAAAGGTGTTGAATTATAAGGCACTTGAGAGGATATCTGACTGTTGCAATGCAAGCATCTGTAGGGTCTCCCTACATATTATTTGCTTCAGGTATTTCATCATGACATAGAGCTAAAAGATGTATTTCCTCTCCGTCTGTTCAGTATTCAGGTTACATAGCTTGCCCAACATTGTTACCCAAATATCTTTGCTTTCCTGGGAAAAAGTACATTTCAGTACGAGAAGCCAGATCATTTTATCCAAAGAGACAAGTTGCCTTCTCTGTTCTTCTCCTTAGCCAGTACAAGTTTCATCCACAGCTGTGATAGAGGCAGACAAGGGGAAAAAACCACTGAGGTCCTGGTTCAAAGGCCACAGGAATCAGCAAGACATCTTTCCTTGTCTCCCGTGGATATTGGATCATATCCCAAAAGCTGACCTCTGACTTCACAAAGATAGTTCCTAGCCTTTCATTCAGATTAATGATGCTTAATGAGCATGTCCGAGGCATGTTGAGCAGCCCTGGGATGGTGTGAGCAGGAAATACACCGAGAACTAACATGATTTAAAGAGATAAATGTTATCTGGCATTTTTTAAAGATTAGCTCACACCATCCAAACTTTGTAATCCAGCTGCAGCTCGCTCCTACCCTTGTGTTAGCCATCTGGTACTCTAGTCACTGGCTGAAAACAGAAGCAGTACGTATCACCGCTGGTTTTTGTTTCCAGGAAAAAAAGGAACACTGTTTTTATGATCATCCATTCATTTGGTATCGAGCACATTTCACACATGAGTTAACTGGAGACCTGCAGTTGATATATTCCGTGGCAAGAAGAAGGGCTTTGTAGGGCTGATGGTAGAAGCAGAGATGCAGAGGGAAAGGCTGCAGTTTCAGTGTAAATGAATATAATATCACTGGGGGCTTTTAGCTTTTCCTTCATAAAAAAGAGCATTCATTCAGCGACACACCAGCTCATATACGGGGTTTGTAGCACTCTCTTGTTTTGCAGTACAAAGCAGGTAACATCTTCAGCCATATTTTGCTAAGCATAAAAACATTTGTAACTGCTTTCCACTAACCTGTCCAGCAAACCACGGTAACTTCTTTGTGTGTATTTACACTTGAAAACAACATCTTCTTTTGTTCAAGTAGCAAATGCATACGAAGAAATTACCAGCAATAGGGAGCAGAAAGGAAACCATGAAGGAAAAGGATATGGTGGCTGCTTAAAAATGGTACTTGTGGAACACAGCAGGACCAAGGGAACTTCCTGGCTTCTCGCTGCAGGGGGGATTGGACTAGATGACCTTTAAAGGTCCCTTCCAGACCAAACCATTCTGATTCTCTGATTTTCTCTGGGGAGACACAAAGTCTTTTGGAGAAGAAAAAGACTGCTGCTGCCACACCACGCAGTAAGGGACACCAGGGTCTCCTGTATCATCTGTGCCCTGGAGATAGGGGTAGAGTTGGAGCAGGTCTGTAACCTCAGATTCCTCTGCATCACTCAGAAAAAAGCTAGCACCCAAAAGGGTGGAAGAAGGTAACAAATCCTGGGTTCGTAGCTTGTGACTTTGTTTGACCAACACATAGTTAGGAAGCGATACAGTCCAATGGTGATGCTCAACTATTGCCTGCCTGGCAGCAGTTGCACCAGCCTTTTGGAGGCTGCCATAAATACCCCCACTCTCTATTTCGACAAAACAAACCTCTATTTCTTTCAGGTTGGCGTGTGGATCCCTTCTCTGCTCCCACTTATGTCCAAGCTGACCTGTGGTGTTGTCTGTTGAGATGCTCACTGCTACAGATCGGCTGCCGAGAAGCTGACCAGTGTGGAGAGTTTCCCTGTGCCATGCCTTCTGGATCAGCATGAGAAATTTTATACCCTCAAGGGCACTTGTCAGCGCTTGCCACATGACAGTTTTACTCCAGGGTTATTGCTATCCAGGAGATGCCTAGGAGAGCCTCGTGGCCTTTTCCTGAGCTGCCACTCAGTTAAGGATGATGCTGCATCCCACAGTGCTCAAACATTCATCTTTACTTTACACGTGTCATCTACCTCTTGTGTATCTTAGGTACCTGTCACCTCAGTGTCTAAATCCCAAAGGAACGACTTCAGCAGCTGAGGGGGAGCTGGAAGTGGGGGCAGATTTTAGTGGAAGCTATTCACATTCTGTTTCTTAATAGGTCAAACTTGTCTTTGAAATGGTCCTGGGAAGTGCTCTGCACGGGTAAGCTCTGCTCCGGTTGAAAGGCAGGGCTGTGCCCGTGCTTCTGGGAAGCAGCCAGCTGCGGCACGGGGAAGGGTGAGCTCTGCTTTTTGTCATTTGGCTATCGTCCGCCGCGGGTCAGGCTGACTGCGGCGTGGGCAGGCTCCCAGCACAGCCAGGCATCCCCGGGAATATGGCTTTCCATACGATCCGGAGCGCCACGCGGCAGCCTTGCCTGCACGCCTGCAGTTGGCACAGCGGGCGAGGCTGATCTTGAGGACAGACTTTGGCAGGCAGGAGAGACATCCCCTCAAGGGAAACTCCATGTGTCTCATTGAGAAGGGAGCTGGCAAACGTGCCTTTTCCATGGTCCTGCTATCGCTGTTTACAGTTTGTGAGCAGTGAGGGTCAGGCTGCCTGCCTGTGGTGTACCTGCAGTTGTAAAACATCAGATCTTCTTTGTTAGTTTTCTGTCTGTGTCTATATTTGTGCTGCATGAATCCACTGTTTGTGCCTGAAGAAGAATTCTTGCGAGTGGTATCAGGATTGAAAGGAGTCCCCAGCCTGTCCTCTGGCTGACAGAGCTGGAAACCTCCACTTGCAACCGCCTCTGTTTTACACTCAAGTGAAGCAGCAGCTAAATCTTGTGCCTTGTCCTCAAAATGCCTGGCAGTTTTGCCATCACTAATAATCAAAAAAGGAAGAAGGGGGGGTGGAGGGGGGTGGAGGATGTAGAAAGGATGAGCAAATGAAACGAGCGACGTCCAAAGCAAACAGGGAAAGTAATCACATAAGGGGAGGCAGCGGGTGAGTTCCTCTGCCCAGCTCTGCTCAGGGCCTCGTCCACCCTCCTGCCACCAGGGCTGGGTGTGACAATGTGATGGGGAGACAGCCACGTCTCAGGGCTAATACACATCCTCCATCCTCCCCATCACAGCTGCATCTGGCCCTGCGGTGGGTTATCGTCTCTCTCCAAATGTTCAAGTCATTATCAATTTGACAAATCCAATATATATAGAAAGATCTCCAGGCAAAATCTGTATTTCCAGAAAACGAGATTCCTATACCATCTGCAGCTAATTGTTTCATACCATATTCGTCTCGGTCCCGCTGAGCCCACTCTAGGCCTGCTGAGCCCATCACTTATCCTGGTTTTACTCTGGAGGAGCTCCACTGTCTTCAGTGGATTCATGTGATTAGCAACAAGGGCAGAATCCGGGGATGAAGGAGTAGCCACTGCCGCTGCAGACCACCCTTGTCATCACCTTAACACCAACGGGTAGCGATGAGCCTGGTTTTCAGGGGAGAGGGGAGGGAGGCAGGCAGCCAAAAGTCGAGTTGTGGTGAGGAGGGGAGAGAGGTGTCGCTGCCTCTGAAATCAGATCCAAACCACGGGGCAGGGAGATGCCTGCTGCAGGGGGCTGTGACAATGGCCCCGCGCTCCCCTCTTGCATGTGGTGATTGACAGCATTGCCCCTCATTCAGAATTAGAGAAACAACAGAGCTCAGCAGTAATCTCAGTTCTAGAGCCTTGTTGAAACTCTAGACACAAATATCTGACAGATACAACAGAGATTAATGAGCCATGACCAGAAGTTTGATTTTTCTGTCAAGTGCTTCCATCCATTTTAAATAAACAGGGGAACAACATAAACTCCAGTGCCGCTCTCCGCTGTCTAAACCAGGCAGGTTGCTTTTGGTACCATGTGTGTCTGAGCTGAGTTATGGCTCCAAACCACTGAAAAATGCTGGGGTTTTGTTGGGCATTTTTTCCCCTTGTTGGCCCTTTTGTGACTGCTCTCGTGATGAGCTTTGCTCCTTCCACATTGTTTCTTTTCTCCTCGGCGTGGACCGTCTGGTGCTTTACCACTGGAAGCTGTCAGATGTAATATCATGTTTACAGCTAAACGAGTTCAATTTAGTGTCATTTGTGTATTATCTGGAGCATATAAGTGCCTAACAAGCCCACTGCTTTGTTTTAAACAGCGTTCCACTCTCTTTTTTCATGGGGTTTTGGAACATGGCTTCCTCATCCCTTCCAAGTACAATGGGCTGAGCCAGCTAGAGCAGAGCCTGAGAAACGTGTCAGAGTCTCTTCGTGCTCCTGGTTACTTGCATTGCAATCAGGCACTCTTCTCATAAAATAATAATCAGGACATAGACATCTGAATTTGTCAGGAATTCGTGGTAGAGCATTCCCTAAGGATTTTATGCCACAGAAGTGTGTTTGAGAATTCCTGTATTTTTATTAAAGTTTTTTACTGAAGTGTAAATAGAAGCCACAAACAAACAAAAGACTATCAGAGGATGGTTTATACCCTGAGGTATTTATAAGAGGGGAAAAAAAAGAGAGAATGCTGCCATAAATCTAACTGGCCACAGAATGTCACTCTTGCTCCATGCAAATAACTCCGAAAGGAAATTTACCTGGTAATATAAAACCCGAGCCTTAAGGAAGACAGCTGAGGGAAGCTCTTGCCTGCAAAGAGATGAAGTACAGCTGTCCAGGCAGATCCGGGTGGCAACTCACACACACTCCCACTGGGAGCTGAATAACACTCCTGGAGAAAACAGCCCCTGGTTGAGGGGCTCTGAGGGAGAAAACCCCCGGATCCTAATAACCCTCCCCACAGTGAGGCGGGCATGTGCAGAAATAACCAGCCTCTCTTAGGGCACTTCAGCCTGTTTGCTGAAAACACTGATGTTCCATAGGATTCTGGCTGCGAGTGAGGTCCTGTCTGGGATGGGGAATCAGGGCCACATGGGTGGTAAGGCTAGGCTATGGTGCTTCAAACAAAAGCTACTCCTGAATAGAAACCACTCTCAGTTTCAAAACGTGACATGAAAGCTGCCCTGAAATTGAAATTGTCCTTGACTTGATGCTGCCTCCAACTGAAATTGCCCCTAAATTTAACAGACCGATCGATGCTTAGCATTTAATTGACCCTGAAAAGAAGCCATCCTCGGGAAGGCACGGTAACAAAACCCAGATCTTGTGGTTTTTAGAGCTTCATTTCAAATAGCAGGTACCTGATTCTCCAAGCTGTGACCTTGACTGGACTAGGATGCAGAGGTCGTGCAAGGGAGGAACCCCACCGTGGTGCCACCTCTAGGGGAAAGGCACCAGCTGCAGGGCACCTCTGCATTTCTCTTCTGGCAAAACCAAGTTTTCCCTGGCGTCCAGAATGAGTCTGGGAAAGCAGAGCCGGGATTCTCCTCAGAGGTGGAGAAGTCTGAGGCTGAAGGACTGAGATCTGCCACCATTCAGCTCGGTGAAGCTTCTCTGGATAAGATACCAGAGCCTGAGTGATTTATCTGTGGTCTTCTGAAAACACTTTTTTACAGCTCAGCAGAGGTGAAAGAAAATGGTTTTCTGCTCTTATATTTTGCATAACTGCAAGAACTTTTCCTGTCTCAGATTGGCCCTAAAAGTGCAAATCTGGGAAAAAATAGTCAATATGAAGAATAAAGCACAAAAATTAGATCAGATCAAAAGGAAGTTAGTTCTGAAATGTTGGTCTCTGGTAAGCTTTGAAGTGTTTTCACTTAAGTTGTTTTGTTGTGTTTGGGGTTTATTTATTTATTTGTATTCTAAGTTTACTTAGATTTCAAAACAGAAGCTTACTTTCAGTCCAAAAATTCCATCTTGTCTGTTGAAATTATGGAAAGAGGCACTTTTTTCAAAACCATTTTCCGATTGTATTTGAACATGGCATATTCATTTAAAAAAAAATAAAAAAATCCCCTCTTTCCCCCGAGGCTTTGATTTCTACAAATCCACATTTTCCAGTGACAAAACATTTCCCAGAACACTTCCCAATTTCCTCTAATATTTACATCTGTTCTTCTGTGAGAACATGTCACAGCTGTAGATCAACAGGAATCGCACAGAACACGGTTGATTTATGGTCAAAGTAACATTTCTAAATCAACTCGCATTTAAGAGTAGTGAATAGTACATGTCCATATACCAGCAACGTATCAGAAGGATTTTGTACTGCTTTTATATTTTTTTTACATTTCTTTTGCATAATTATACACAATTCATGTGTAATTGTAATTTTTACAATTATTTTACATAATTACATGTTATTAGAGCTGAAATTTGGGCAGAGTTAAAGACTGCCAGCCAGATCCTCAGTGTTTCAGGCACCCACTCTGATGGCATCATCTGTCTGCGGAGCTGGGCAAATTGGACCAAAAGGGACTACTGTCCTCTGAAATGAGGACAGCCCTGTAGTGATGCATGGCTGCGAAGTGGCGAGCGAAAGGAAAACTGCTTGTCTCTGCCCCTTTTATCCTTAGCTGCAGCTTTGCCCTTGTTCCGCACGATCCCGGTTAGATATGGAGCTTCCCAGAGAGGCGTGAGGAAGTTCTGCTCGCTGCTCTCCTGCGTCTGTCCCTCTCTGCCTTCCTCTCCAGCTCCCAAACCACAGGCACTTGGATGCAAAGCAAACCTACTGAGGGGCTTCCGTTTAGTCCCAGAATATCAATTCTTCTGGCAAAAAAAATTAAACTTTCCATGTGCTTGGTAAATAAGGAGAGGAAGGGTCCTGCGCACAGCAACCGTGGGGCGTTTTCTTTACCTTCGCCAGGCAGCTCAGTCATTTTCTTCATGAGCACGGTTGCCTAGTGGGGACACACTACCCTCTGTGAAGGTGAACATTAATAACAAGTTTAGCTCCTGGGCTTCACCAGCGCCTGTTTTTTTGGCTGACTTTCTGCTCCTTGGAGCCTGGGAAGGCCCCTGACAGCCAAGGCGCACAGTGTGGGCTCATGCCTTGCTGCCCGGGCTGGATTATCCCTCATCCCCTCTGCATTTTAAGAGATTTGGTGGGCCCGTTAACAGCTTCTACCTGTTTTAAGACCTGTGACAGGAGGCTGAATGGCTCGCTTCATGAGGCCCCCTTCACCCACCGCTCCTGCTTGGGGTGTTGACATGATTTATGTAAATCATAAAACGTGGCAGGGTGACCTCATGAGTGTCCAGCTCTCCTCACGCACGTCTCCGGGCAGAAGGGCTAGTATTTATAAACAGTGGTATATTCATGTCTCAGTAACCTGTTTTATTTACACTGCTCGCGCAGGGCCGCTGCCGCACAAATGAAATATTATTCCCCACCATGTGCGTTTTGTTTTTCTGTCGGCTGTGTGTTTTCTTTCATGCTTTGCCCTCCCTGTCGGTGAGCTTGTCGGCGGCTCTCCCCGACAAGGGGCTGGGGAGAGGGGAAGGGGGAGACTTACGCTCGCTGCCATTTCCAGGGCGGCGTGGTGACAAAGGAGCGTGGGACCCCCGGCCAGCAGACTGGCAAAGCCTGTGGTGGGGCTGCAAAGCTGCCCCCCCGTTTCTGCAGACTGCAGGCATGGAGCTGGGCCCCCCACGTTAACAACGAGTCAGGCTGCTGGAGCACAGCCCTTCGACGCGGCCGAACCCCCTTGCCTTTGCTCATGGTGCCCCTGTTCATCACATCCTCCCTTTGCTGTGATGCTGATGGTGGGATGCCGGCTCCTGGGAGATCCTGGTCTTGGCCATGCTTTGATGAGGGCAGCCGAGAGTTAGCTGAGCCATAATCAAACTTCTCAGGCATCTGGATATGGATGAACCATCTGGAATTTTCTAGCAAAGTCATCTTTTTGCAATCATTTTTAAGGAGATCTTTTCAGTACAGCCTCCAAAGAGCTCATTTCTGGCTCGTGAATTAAGAGGAGAAAAGTCTTCTCTCCCAAAATAATCACAGTAATGAAGTCAAAAAAAAAAAGCTGCTTATCACCCTTATGGTTTGGGGTTGTGGGTTTTTTTTTCGTGTTTTCTTTTTACTGCTAATTAAGAGAAGGGAAAGAAAGTTTCTTACTTTTTAAAATACCTTGTTTTAAGTTGTGTCTGGCTCATTATCTCTGTAGCTTCTGCTGTTTTGAAAATGTCCTTTTTTATTTTCTTCTTTTTATAATTTTCTCAATGAGATGTTTATGGTAAATATTAGCTTATGAACAAGTCCAGAAAATCAATAGCTGGAACTCTGTCAGTCTCAAAAGACGGTGCAATTCAAAATGAACTCCACGGCCTGAAGCTCTGGAGGAGAAAGAGCTCTCTATTGCCTTTACTGATGGAAAGGGAAAAGTATCTCATAAAAAAACCCTCCATTTCTGTAAACTGCATGTGCATAACTCCTCTAGCAGCACTTGAACTACATCTAAATCATGGGGCCCCAGAGAGCTCACCGGCTTCTGGATTTGGATGCAAGTTCTGGCCATATCCTGGCTATGTGCAGGGATGGACGCTGTGTCTAAAGTGTGTCCTCCTCCTCCTGTCCCCTACCATGCTTTCCACAGGAAGAAAATGCCCGTGTCTGAACAGGTAGGGGACAGTTGGCACTGTGAGGCGTGGTGGAGGCAGGGAACATCTCTCCGGTGTTTGTTAGAAACCAGAGCAGAAACAGAACTAAGGAAGGATCGGGATTTTGCCATTTACTTGTTTGCTGGGTACCCCAGGAAAGTTTAGCTGCCAGTGTGGGGTCGTGGGCAGTGGGATGGGGGAGCAGCTCTGCTGGGGCCAGCAGGCACATCTGGAAGCAGGAATTTGGCTTGCGGCTGCAGCCCATGTGTCAGGTTTGGTGTGTGTCTGGAAGAGTGCTGCGAGGACCATCACCCCTGGGACTGGGGCAGGCAGAGCGGGAAGAGCCAGATGGCTGAAAAAAACCTGCTGAGAGAAAGTACTTTTCTCTTTATGTGCTTGCATATCCTTTTACCTGGCCTCCCAGGTTCACGGCTGCATTTGTTTTCCCCTCATGAAGGTTTCTTTCTTTCTTTTTTTTCGTGGATATTCCCAAATCTGTTTGTTAAGGCTCTGGGCTGTGGTAAGCTTCCCTGGTTTGCTGGTTGGGATCACAAGTTACTTGTCAAAATGCACTTGTTAAAATCTGGACTCTTTTGCATTTCCCCATCTTTCAGAAGGCTTTTGGGAAGGGTCTGATGCTGCCCAGCTTCTCTCATAGCAAATAGCAGGGTTTTTTTCCTAGAAGCAGTGGGACTGCCCACGCACAGCCTCCGTAAACAGAGGCAGCAGAAATCCGGCTTCGGGAAGTTTTCAATATTCTGGAAGTATATAATAAATTATTTTGGAAATCTAAATGACACTAAAATGAGAAATTGCCCTGCTCAACCAAAGGGGAATTTGGCCGGGGAACTCCCACATTTAATATTGGATATTTTGAAAAATATCAGTATTCTCTTCAGCTTCTAGGTAAGGAACTGAGACCACGTTGTAATTCTTACAAGATGGATTTCCTGCTCTCACTCAAGGGGTTTTCCCCATAAAGTTTGGTAGGAAGTGTGTTGAGCCTCATTAACTCTCATCTTGTTGCTGAAACAGCGCTGGAAACTGTTGGAGCCGTGTCCTAGGCAAAGCTGCCTTGGCTGTGTGGACAGCAGTGAGGGTTTGCTGTGAGGTGCGGTGAACCAAGGTGTGGTAAAAAGCAAAAGCAAATCAAATATGACTGCAGAAGGAAGTTTGTCTCTGGCAACACGTGCTGTATCCCATCGTTCTTATGTGTCAGTACCTCAAGTTAAGATTTCCTTTCCAAAGTGAGACAGGACTGTGTTGGGAACTAAGGAGGCCATTTCAGAGCTCTATCCTTTGAGGCAGCTCCACCTTTATTTCTGGTATATTTAACTGACTGTCCACAAAATCTCCAGGATGTCTCTATAGTTCTCAGAAAAAAATACTTTGCTTTTGCTCTTTCCATCATTCATTTTACCCTGGCACTGTTCCGTTGGCGTCTGTAGAGCTACTTCTCATTTACAGCAAAGTGCAGGAGAGGAAAGATAGAGACTTTGCATCTGATTTTTTACACACTGTACCTAGCCCTCCTTTATCAGAATAGCTCTCCGTGGAACAATTAGGAAGTGGCCTTGAGTATCTGGCTCTGAAAACACTTCATCACCACCTAGAGAGAAGACAACAGGAGCCAGCGACGCTCAGGGTACTGCGTCTCACACATCTCGACTGCAATCTTGCGCACATTCTGTCTCTTTTCTCTGGCTCAGGGTTGGGATAGCCCACGTGCACGACTCCAGATGCTAGCGAAGTAGAGTACATTGGAAGCAGAGTTGGGCCAAACTGTTCTCTTCGGACTTCTTCGGGGATATGAAAAAGTGCGGCTTGAGATTCGGGGTATAAACTTTCCCAGTGGAAAGACTGACACTGTCGGTGCGATTTCTAGGTGGAGGGAGAAGGATGGGGAAAACCTGTTCTCCTCCAGTGCATCTGCTGCCTGATGTGAGCAGCGACACTTTCTAACCCAGCATCAGAAATTCCTCCTAGGATGCCGTGTACGTTGTATCGCTGAAAGGAGAATAACATGGTATTGATGTCCAGCTATGTGGGCCTTAACCTTTTAGCCCCGAGGGACTGCTGGGAGTTTTGTCTGAAGAGCGCCCGTGGGGTCAGGGCACAAATTTGCAGGTGCAAAATAGCATTTGCAACTACAGATCACAAAGGTGCAAATGTCACGTTCTGGTCTTTGGCTCTGCCATCCGCCAGGCTTCAGGCAGAAAGCCAGGCGCTGCACAGAGCTGCGGGAAAACCTCTGATCCTAATTGTTTAATAACATTCCAGACAAAGGATATATGTCCTCCTGCTTCTGTGATGTGCATTTTCATTTTCTGGCTGGGCTTGGGCACCGCCTCTTTCCAACAGATTCTCAAGTCGTGACCTCCAGAGTCTGCGTGTGGCTTCTCTTGCTTTCTGCATCCAGCCTAGAGATTTTACAAGCCTCCCACCAAGGGGGATGGATTGTGTCAGATCACACTGACACCTGCGTTATTTTACCTCCCTGTGTTCCCAAGGAGCTGTAGTATTTACCAACAAGAATCTCTTCTCAATCTAATCCCATTCACATGAATATCACATGAGGCTTCCTCCTGCAAGAGGCAGCCTTAAGATCTAATGCATGTGTTTGCGCTCGCTGCGTTCCTTCCCTTGTCCTTAGTTTGCCTTCAAAGGGGCTGTCTGCGCAAGAAGGGCGAACAGACACAAGACCTCAGCGTGCAGACCTATGTGAGCTAAGGCGAGTGCAGCTGAATATTTGCTCTCCGGAGCGCGTGCAGCACAGCGATCGCATTTATTAAACACGTCGGGGTAATTTCCAGACCCTGGCGCTGCCACAGAGCTGTGAGAGAAGGCTTGTATTGCTGGACAAGTCCAGCTTGTCTGCCAACATGTCTACCCGTTCTGCAGGTGTATGAGTTACAGCCCAAGGCAAAAATATCCATGCCTTCCCAAGATCTCATGGTGCTTCTGCAGGCCAGATGGTTCCAATTTGAGGCCTACGCTCGGTGATGTAGCTGTATTGAGTTTCTTCCCTGAAACCAACAAAACCTGCTTTAGCATTTTGCTTGGATTAAAATATTTGTCCCTTTTTTCACAGGGCAGAAGAGGGACTCCTGAAGCCACTGAAGGAAGGAAATCATTACAGGGTTCTACAGAAGTAGGTCATGTGCTACAGCTGCTCATAGTTTAAGAGGAAGAAACATGGGACCTCAAACATGGAACATGACTCCTTCAAAATGCTTGAGAGCAACCCAAGAAAAACATCCTCAGAGGCTTATTTAATAAACATTATCTATAATAGTCTCAATGTGTGCTCATGTTTCCTTAGGAGTTTGCACCTACTTCCCAGAGCTAACAAGATTCCAAAATAGAGTGCAGAATAATTTAATGAAAAGGATTTAATAGTTTGTGTTAAAGCTAATATGGCCCATTAGGAGCTGTCATTTTATAAACAATGAAGATATGTTACCCTCTCTATTTCCATCAAGCCATTCCAAGCAAGGTTTGTAAACAGTCGGTAATGATCTATAGAATGTGCACAAAAGACAATTAGAGCCACATTTGAAAAATGTGCTTTCCCTCCCATTTGATTTCTTTTTAAGTAAACCTAAGAGGAGCACGTATGTATGGAGATGGATAAATGCATAGCATAAAGACCACGTATATATGTGTGTGTGTATGTAGGATGTGGATTTCATTAGCAATCATACAATGTTCATTATCTTAAAAGCACTGCTATTTCCACAGCTCAAAAAATGCCTAAAGTGAACTGTTACATCAGCTGAAAAGTTTTTAATTATAATCAAAGTGTCACTTCTTTTTTTCCCCAGCAAACTACCATTTTTGTAAGGACTCAACCTGCTTCCTCTAAAAACTCTGACTGCAAAGGATCGAGGACCAAAATAGTGCCGATTTCAATGTGCAGATCTGTTGGGTTTTTAATTGACAATGAGACTTACTGTAACCATAAGCATGGACATCATTTTATAAAGGGACACTCCGAGACTTGGGGCTCCTTATATCTGGTGCTGTTTTCCGCCGGTGTGATCCCAGGGGATGGCAACACTGTTGTAAGCCACGATTTAAGGCAGCCTGAGAAGGAAAGGGACAGAAGAGCTTCCCCACATCCCTGTTTTTTGGAAGCCAGGCAAGAATGAAGTATGAGAGAAATCATCCCTAATGACTACAGTGGAGTTACTTCTGATGTACAGTGAGGTAAGTGTTTGGAAAATCAGGTCCATAACCTGCCCTTTATTCCTTATTACTACATGATCTAGAAGCAGATGAAATAGTCAAAAGATGACTAACTTGGTAAAAGAAAATGGATACAACCTTATTATTTATAAAGTGAGCTCCTCATTAAAAAGGGGCAGCTTTTTCAAACAGCATGTAGATTCTTACTCAAGAAAATAGGCAAGAAGGAAACTTCAAAATGATGTCACTCTGTTACATATTTACCTTACAGAGATTTATCAGAGCTACTTCTGTGAGATTTGTGCAGTGTCTTAGGGCTGCCATGTGCTTGAAAGGCAGGTATATGGAAATCCTGCTAAAAAGCTGAGCAGAGACATGTGGAAAGAAACAGAATTAAATCTGGGTGAGCAATTACAGCAAGCGTTAAACCATCTTTTTGGAAGATTTGATTGTTCACTATATTTTACTGCTCCTTCTTATAAATGGTCCACACAGGGTTGGGCTGAGATCAAACACGGAACAAGATGCAAAACCCTACTTGAAATCCCGTATAAATTGTAAGGAAAATGAGGCTGTTTCTTCACGTGACAGCAACACCAAAAAATTACAGGGAAAAAAGCCACAAATGTGTTCCTTGGGTATTCCCTTCTCTCCTATTGCATGTTTAATTTCTCAGGTGAATAAGAAAGGAAAAAGTTTACATCTATATTCTTAACTACTGTCAATGGATTTCAGTTATTGATTTACAGCACTGCCTTGGCTGGCTTCATGATAGCACACCTAAGAGACTCAACCTGGTTTCCTGGTTGGTCAATGGACATTTTTCACATATTTCCAGTGGGAACTGCACCGAGTCTGATCTAGCATTAAATCCATGTCTAAGGTTATTCAGATCTCCTACTCGAGTGCCAGAGAAAACTGAAAAGGATTCACAAGCCACCCTAAACAGGAGATAGAGTGAAAGCACTTTGTCAGCTCACACTATCCTTGTCCCGGGGATAAAAGCAAAAGTCAGTTGTTTTCTAGCAGAAGACATCCAAATAAAACTGATGACAATGGATAAAGGTAGAGCCTGGTAGAAGATGCTGAGTGAACATGTGAAGTCTGAGGATGCATCTGAGCACCCAGCATCCTGGGATTTTTCTTAACTGAACAAAGATGTTTCTGTCCAAGGTATTTACGTCACTTAAGGCTCCTTTTGAACTCAATACAGAGACAGAAGCATTTCTAGGAGGTACCTGCTCATCTTAGAATCACAGAATCATAGAATGGCTTGAGGTGGAAAGGACATTAAAAATCATCCAGTTCCAACCCCCCCTGCCACAGGCAGGCACACCTTCCACTAGACCAGGTTGCTCAAAGCCTCACCCTTCTTAAACATTCCCAGGGATGAGGCATCTACAGCTTCTCTGGGCAACCAGTTCCAGTGTTTCACCACCCTCACAGACAAGAGCTTCTTCCTAATGTCCAGTCTAAACCTGCCCTGCTCTAGTTTAAAACCATTGCCCCTCGTCCTGTTGCCATATGCCCTTACGAAAAGGCCCTCTCATGGTCTCCTAGGGCTGACATCTATATCTGACCAGATGAATCGAGTCCTTTAAGCCCCTATTTCCCTCTATTTGAACGTTCCAAAGTCAAACATAATTAAAAGATTTCTTGCTGCCTGATGGTTTTAAAATGAAACTTACTAAAAAGAGACCATTTCAGTTTTTACCCAAATGCGTATGTTTCTAATGTTTACTCACTTCTGAAAATTTCCCCATGGCTGGAGAGGATGGAAAGAGAAGATGCAGGATAGGAAAAGAGATTCGTGTATTCACATTTGCTTTGCTTTCAAGGAAAATTTCAGTGCTTTAGATTTCTTCCTTCCCAAGTAAAAGAAGAGAAAGCAAAATATTGGTGCCAGGGACAGGTGCCTCTAATGTATTCTTGTCAGACATGCTGGGAACAGGAGAGCTCTATTTTTGAAACACTACTGTTAGCTACATTACATGGAGGTCTTGTTAGCAGTAAGCAGCAAATTGGTGTTTAGCGATGCAGGTGACAGCACTTATTAATTTGGGGGAAAAGGAAAGAAATCTCCAAATTCTCAGAGAGACAGGCATAGTCTTGTGTGTCAATATGAGGAATTTTTGCAAGCATCCTCTCATTCTAATGAAGTAGAAAGAGCAGTACTGTAGAGACAGTAGTAAAATAACAGCTTATGCCCTGATTCAGGAAAATGGTTCTGATGCCATCTTTGTGCAGGACAGCACTTAATCCTCTGCTTAACTTTGGTTTACATGGGTGCTTGGGTATCTTGGGTAAAGAGGGTGGAAGCAGTGTCTCAATTAATGACAAACTGAGCTCTGCTTTAATCTAATAGTAATATTCTACATAGTAAGAATATTATTATCTTTATATCCATATGATCCTTTATATCTATAATAACAATTTTTATGTATAATAGCAGAAATAATATTTATTATATAAACAATAAATTGCTGTTAGGTAAATACTTTCATTTCAATCGATCAAGTATCAAGCTGTACAAACACTAATGGTTTAAGGTTCCCTGCCTTCTCAAGTCAGTGTGAGCAGCATCACACCACACTGGTTCTGTGGTGGCCAGTGTGAGCAGCATCACACCACACTGGTTCTGTGGTGGCCAGTGTGAGCAACATCACACCATACTGGTGTCTAAGCTGAAGAGAGGTCTCCAGCAGCTGATTCCCAGCGTGCTCGCTAGGCAGTCTGAACAAACTGCAAAAAGTGAAATCTCCTGTCCACAAAGGCAGTCTGTGGCAGAATGCAGAAATACTGGCGTGTTCTGATCCCCCTCAGGCCATTGTGCAGTCACCAGAACATCCTTTCCATTGTCATCATCTAATAACATACAAAGAAGACTTTAATTTAATTTAGTCTTAATTTGAAACAAAAGCATTAACATTTGCATCACCAGTGCAAATTTTTTCTTTAAAAAAAAAAAAATAAATGGAAAGAATAGAAGCATGAGATATGTCTGGTTTCTTGTCTGGGTTATACTCCCAAGTTTGATGATCATAGTCAGTTGACTAAAATAATGAAGGTGATAGATTAGTGTATTGATGCATAATCACTGTCTAGCCTGCAAAACTCATGAGCTGCGTGATTTTCAGAACAATTACTTGTAATTAAAGCAACACTGCTCCCCCCTCAAAGAAATATTTTGTGGATAACACCAATTAATTACATTTTTCAATGAGAATAGCTCTTAAATGCCTGTGCTGCTATTTATTTCTGACCACATTCAGGATTCTGAAGAGATACGAATTATGTATTGTTTAGCAGTATTATTTTGGGTTTGGGATTGTAAAAAATACCTCCCTCTCTTTTGATAGCATCTCTTGAATGAATTAAAAGCTAACCACTTCCACAGGGTGAGGATATGAACTGACTCTCATAATGATGAAAGGGAGTTTTTAGCCAGCCAAACATTGTCTGATGAAGTCAATCTATCTATCCAGCTTAACCGTCTGCTTATTTGTCTCTTTTTGATTTTCCACACCCTTCAAAGATAGATTTGGTGAAAATAAAAGGCAACCTCATGCATTGGAAAGAAGAAATCTACCACTGTGCTAACTAAAAGTAACTACTTTTGCTATTAAAAAGTCAGAACACGTCCTTTTTTTTTTGACTAAAGCATGGTGTAGGCTTCCCTTCCACTGAAGTTGCAGTATAAGGGCAATAGCTGATCTCAAGACTAGAATATTGACGTGGAAAGGGGTTCTTGCAGTAGTCTAGCTCTACATGCTTGAGCTATTAATTTAAGCATGAATTAAAAGCTGAGCTTGGCATCTGAATGAAATCCCACATAGACTTGAGAGAGTTGCGTGAAGCAAAAGAGGATAGGAACCATCCATGGTTTGGTTATCCAAACCTTCAGCTTTACCTCACTGACTAGGAAAAAAACAAACTCTGCAGCCCATCTCTAAGTGAATTAAAACACAAAGCCTGAGCTTTATTCTAAGAGCTGTTGTGCGTATGCAATTCCCATTAAATCTTTTCAGTCCCTTCTCCCCTTTCCTAGTTACCACTGAAGCCTCTAAAACACTGGGTTTGGTAAGTACATCTATCTGACACCTTCCCTTCTGGCAGCTGTGGTTCCCTGGAGGGATAGATAGGTCTCACTCTCTTTTCTTCTTTGAAACAGTGAATTGTCACTTCCTAAAATGTCCAGGCTTCTCCCGATAAATCTCTTCCCAGGCGTGGTAAGAGAACATGAAGGGGTGTTTGCTCCCCGGAACCTATCTTGCCTGTGAACTGCCATCCTCATCTTGGTAAGTGCTCTGCAGAATGCAGCCACAGTGACTGCCGAGAGAGGAGCAAGGACTGGACTCGTGCTGCCTTCCCAGCTTTCTCCCACCACCCTGAAATTCTGGTTCCATCGACACGTGGAGAAGAGAAGCAGCCTTTGAAACTGCTCCTGTACCCAACAGGCGTATGAGCAGCTGTACCAGGAGAAAAGCATGTTTAATACATTGTATATGTCACACATGCCCTGGGAACAAAAAGCAAGACAAAATTTCCTTTAAAATCAATCAGCACTCTCAGCACAGAACCTTGTCCGTATAACCAGACACTCACCCGTGAGTCATAAAGACTGAAAGCACGGCCTCGATTCGTTTGTGTTTTTCTGATCTGCCACACCGAGAGGTCTCTGCAGCAGCTCCACCACCCAAGGCAGGGCATGCTTTGGCGCTCAGACTTTTCCGTGACCCACAGAAACATGCTCCGTGTCTGTTTTGGCAGCTGGGCGTAACTCAATCCGCTATGGTATCCACGCTTAGACAATTCTACGAGCAAGCAAACCAGCTACTGTTTTCCTCTTACCGTGTTTTTCATAGTATCTGGATGTTGAAATAACACTGCCAAAAAAATGACATCTTATGCTTTGACAATGGTTGCTCCTGATCGTATACAGTAATACATGATCTCAGGCCCAGCAAGGGGCCCAAGCCTCGGCTTTCTGAGGCGTCAATCAATCCTCAGCACCTAGCAGGCACACGCACACACACACTCTCCTGCTAGCCAGCAAGTTCAAGCACCTCCACTTGAAAATAGCTGCAGCGAGGCTGGAAAAGGAGGCATGTTTTGCAGAATGCTGTGAACTTGTGAGAACAATTCTGCAACTGAAACTGAGAATAGCCTTCGCAATCGCTACCCCTCTCAGGCAGCCAGCTCACTCTTGGGTGCTATAAATACACAGTAATAAACTGCACCAAGAAACCATGATACGGTAATGTTACAGTAAAGTCGGGTGGAATTGCTTTTGAGGTGTACCAGCCTGTGAAAGAGGAAGAGAAATGGGAGACACTCACATGTTCGAGGGAATGAAGAGGAAATACCTTTGCAACCTCATTTCCCTACCTCTGAACACAGCTCTCCTGTACTTTGTCTGTAGCCTATGGTGCCCTGGCAGCCCATTCATGCATAGAAGGACTTGGCAGAACACATGGTTACCCTTACACTGAATTCTTTTGCCATGTGTGTTTAATATATCTCTGTGATCTGATTCAAGTAGAGCAGATTTGAATATCTCATTATACGGAGACCAATATGTCTTCATACACACAGTAATTATATTGTTCATTCTGATGTTAGAGCACTGGATCTCTTGCTGAAAGTCAGAGGACTCGCGTACATTTTTCAGTCACTTTGGCATAAGTGACTATGCTGACATTCAGATTCTAAACAAATTGATAATGAGCTTCCCCACTTCTTTTTTTTTGTATAATTTTTTTTTTTTCCTCCCCAAAACCAGATTTCTCAGCCCCTGAGAGAAACAGAATGGAAGAGCTTAAATGAGAAGACGCACACACATGACTGCAGTCTAAGGAATAGAAGCCCATTTCTCAGCCAGTGTGAACTGCCAGAGAGCTGTGTTGGCTCCTCGGGGAGAGGGAAAAAGGCAGGAGAAGCAAGGGGATGGAAATACTTTAACTATGCTTCAGATATCTACCTTTGTACTTGGATTTTGTAATGAAGATTTATCTAAATCCTAGCAAGTGTTTTTCCCTAATGGAAACACAGGCTGCAGCCAGTTGTTTCTTTCCTTTCTGTGGTCCACTACTTTATTTTGTAGTAGCCTTATTGGTTTGATAATACACGTTGTACTTGTGATGCTGCTTAGTGTGTACCCTTCAGGGTTCCCAAAGAGTACCTAGGGGCCCTTTGGGACTACAGATACACTCTGGACAAAGACACGTGCAAGACAGACTGGCAAAGCAGACAACACTTCATGTGACCAAAAGTGTGTTCTGCCATTCAAAGCACATGCCTGTGACCATCACAGTGACAAGCAGGGGAGCACCCTGTGAGCTGTGTCCCTTGGATATGACCCATGGTGCCCCTACAGGTGATGCCTCTGGCGGGCTGTGGGCATTCAGAGCCCTGCACCCAGACTCCACTCCCTCCATCACCACCTACAGGTGTAACTCCCTGGTTTAGCATTACCCTGTCAAGGTATGTAGCGTTTGGATTCTAGCTGCTTGGCAGTCATCTCTTCTTCCCTTCCAGTGCCTTGATACTTGAAGTCAGGTGTTGAAATGCCACTTGGGTGTCTGGGACCTGAGTGTTATCATCTGGCTTTCACTCCCATTCCCAAACCATGTACTGCAGGGGTCTGTATTCACTCAGAGTTCACCGTGACACTCATACCCTTATTATTATCCTGTGTTAATTAAATTTCATATTGTTCTTAATTGTGTGTCTGGCCCCTGAGACAATGTGAAGGATTCATTATTAAAAAGATAGAGTTTTATTTAGTGCAGAATTCAGCTCTAAGAGAGGTCTCACTTCACCAGCCCAGGGAAAGAGCAGCAACAGAAGGGAAATAGCTGCCAGCATATTGGTCAAGAGCAACACCAGTGGGCAAGACCAGAAGGATGAGAATAAGAAAATTTAAGCACATGTATTTAACCTTAGACTAAAATGTACTAGTAATATTATGTGGCATCCCACTTGTCTTTTGCCAATGTTGTGTCTTATGAGAAAGTTTTGAATGCAGAATTTACTCCATTTTCAGCCACCAAATGATCCGGCTGTGGGAAGGCAAGGCATGCGACAGGGTGACTGACTGCACCCATGTGGCTCGGAGCATGTGTACGGAGCCAACAGCCATAACATGCCCCTTTTCCCTCTCCTGCCTCAGAGGCTGCAGAAGCCATCTGTGGGCATAACTCCGGGCCCCTTGCTGGCTGATTTGCGCCTTCACTATCCTGAATTTCTTCCCACTTTCTGTGGAAAAAAAAATAATAATATATATATATAAAAAAAGGATACTGCTGTGTAGCAAAGCACATAAGTTCTTCAAGGGGTGGTGAACATTTGGTAACAAAATTCCTTGTCAATCTCTGTGGCTCACTCTGTGTACTCAGACTAACAGTTAGCTGCTCTCCCTGGTGAGAAATGGAAGTGCGTGTGCTTTCTCTGCAGGGATATAATGTGATGCCCCGATGATACTGTCCTCTCACAGGCTATATCCTGTCGTCTATCTCCCCACTTGTGGGAAAATAAATCAACACAGAGTGCGTGTGCGCTTGTTCTCAGAAAATTCCAGATGTGTTTACTGGTTTCCATGGGTCGGGGTTTTTTTGTCAGACTGTTGTGGATGCTCTTCCATTGCTTCCCATATAAAAAGGAGCCCTGGCTGAACACAGTACATCCCAGCTGGCAAAGGGATGGGTTCTCAGCAGGCTTTTGGCATTTGATACGCTAATGTGTACCAACAGGTTGATATGATTAAGGTTAATGAATGAGAGACAATTCCAGACTTTTCTAATTATTGTATAGCATTAAATACTTGCTGGAGCTTTTTACTTTGAAGCATCCAGGAAGCCATTTCATGTTCACAATGGCAGCCCGATGGTTAAGAGATAAGAGAGGTTCAATCCTTCTTCTAACACTGCTATGACCATAAGCCACACTTGCAAGGAGAAGAGAATACAAGCCAGAACAGAATTGTGTTTCTGGGTGCCTAAGTTTTAAAAGCTTCACTATCAACAAGAGAAAAACTGCAGGGATTCATTTTTGTAGCATTCAGTATAAAGTTCTTAGAAAGTCATTTGGGGAGCTCTACAGCTATAAACCCAAGGGGACCAAGGGGACAGAAATCAGTGTAGCCAGCACACTGCAATTTGCTGGTTGGCTTGGGTGTCCTTCCAGCCCCGCAGTATTCCCAGTTCTCTTTGTGCTGTACTCGGGAAGGGCACAAAGCTGTTTTCCTTCCAATTTTACCGATGGGCCTGACTGCTTAATTGGTTTGGCATAGGATACCAGAGCTCCACCATTTGTCTCCGCTTCCTGTTTGCTTTTGGTCTGTTAGTCAGGCTGTAGAACTGCTCTTGACAGTTTAGTGTGGTATGGTGGGGCAGATTGTGTAGCAGATTGCATGGCTTCCTATTTGGTGACAAATTCGGTGTTATTTAGATGGCCTTAGGCAGCTCTTGACCCGCCAGCCCCTCGGCTCTTCAATTCCAGCTCCATGTCTCTGCAATGCTTTGCTTAGCCGGGTGTTTACGTGGCCATGAAGTACAGCAGCTCGGGGAATTATGCAGTGGGAGAAGCAGATCTTGCTTCCCTCCTCTTGTTCACTGTTGGGCCGTGCAGGCAGCTGTGTCAGCACTTCCCAGGACATCAGCCCTGGCACTGAAGGAGCACCTAAGGAGCTATGGTCTGGACCAGGCAGCACCCCATGGAAGCACAAGTCTCTGCAGAGCACTCACAGGAACAGGCTGGAGTTTGCACTGATGTTTTCAGCTTGTGCCTGCAGGGACTGGAGGAGGTTTAATGCCAGTGTGATCTGTTTCCTTCAGTTTTATTCCACTACTGCTCTTTCAATACAATGTTCCTGGGGGTGAGCACACCTTACAAATGGAAAAGGAGTGTGTGCCCAGTAAAAACTTTCCAACAAAGACCCGTCAAGCAACACAGGTCATGTACCTGCATGTGCGCTCCTATGTGTGTTATCCTGAAAGACACCAGAGAAACCATGCCAGAAGGAAATTTTCCAGTTCTTCCTTCAAAGTCAGGAGGAGCTGGTGCTGGGTATAGTCTAAAACATGTACTTTATCAAGGTTGCACAACTTGATTTTAAAAAGTGATTTCTTAAAGATTTTTCTTATTCCTAAAATTGTTTAAAACAGATAAATTGGGAGATCTGTTACAAAAGAAACATCAGTTTTATGACTGAAGAATGTTGAGGGCTTAAGACACATGTCTGGTGGATGAAAAGCTGGACATGAGCCAGGAAAGTGCACTCACAGCACAGAAATCCAACTGTGTCCTTAGATGCATCAAAAGAAGCATGGCCAGCAGGTCACAGGAGGTGATTCTGCCCCTCTCCTCTGGTGAGACCCCACTTGGAGTACTGCATCCAGCTCTGGAGTCCTTAGCACAAGAAGACATGGACCTTTTGGACAGGGTCCAGAGAAGGGCCACAAAAACAATGAGAGTGCTGGAGCACCTTCCCTGTGGGGAAAGGCTGAGAGCTGGTGTCATTCAGCCCCGAGAACAGAAGGCTCCAGGCAGACCTTACTGTGGCCTTCCCATACTTAAAGGGGGGGGCAATGGGAAAGGTGGGGATGGGCTTTTTAATAGGCTGTGTAGTAATAGGACAAGGGCTTACGGTTTTAAACTAAAAGGGGGTAGAACCAGACTAGATATAAGGAAGACTTTTTTTATGATGAGAGTGGTGAAACATTGGAACTTGTTGCTCAGAGAGGCTGTAGAGGCCCCATCCCTGGAAACATTTGAAATCAGGTTGGATGGGGCCTCTGAGTGACCTGATCGAGTTGCAGATGTCCCTGCTCACTGCAGGGGGGTTGGACTAGATGACCTTTAAAGGTCTCTTCCAATCCCAACCATTCTGTGATTATATTCTAAGATTCTGTGTTAATTTAAAAATGGTATTTTGTTTGTTGATGAGGCAAAAAAACTGAGGGTCAGATTGTCATCTGACCTGTCTTAGTAGAGGTCCACTGAAACCACTGGAGCTTTGTTTAGTGGTGTCAGCTGAAAATCTAGTCACGACTTCTTATAACTTAAATTAATTCCTCCAATAGGTTTATTTTTGGCTTGAAGGAAGGATTTGCAGATCAGGATTGAGTAGTCCTTTTTCTACAGAAATTATTAGAGCATCTTCAGTTTTAATTTAAATTTGATTTTACTATCAGTGGTAGCTTTTGTCTCTCGTTCTCCTAATTTATCTGTTAAAAGTTCTTCTGAGTGCCAAATGCTTAGAGTATCTTCCAGATTCTCAGGTGACTAAGATAGGATTCTTTCGTTAATTAAAAAGAAGAAGATTGAGTTTCTGGGCAATCATGTTTTGATATTCCCATATGTTTCTAAAGTCACTCAGATTAGGAGAACTGGGCTTCAGATTTTGAAATTAGACTTCGTTAAATTGGACTCTGAGAGTGCATTTCCCTGTCTGTCTAAAATACCAGTGGTTTTAAATGTTACAGTCAACTCTGAAAGATGCTAAATGGCACCTTGTCTTACAACTCAATTCTCACCTCATTTCTTCTGCTGTAAATCTGGTGTAGCTCCTTCAAACTCCATAGAATTACTCTAGGTTTGCAGTGACATAATGAAGGCTATAGTCTGTCTCTAGACTTCTACTCCCTTATAGAAAAATTGCTTGCCAGTGTAACCAAAATCAGTATGTTAGATAATAAAAATTAATGCAGCAACACTGGAGGTCTTGTAGTTAGGCTAATTTATACCACATATAATCTGACCTTCTGTTTTTCTGAATTAAAATACCATCTTTGGGGTATTTTACTGAACTTGACTAATTATTACAGCTAATTAGAATTCCAAACGTCCACCGCTGAGGCACCATATCAGTAACATCACTGAATAGTGCAGTGCTAGGATTCCCTGGTTGAGCAAAAGAGAGTGTTTCTTGGCCAGTGCGATGGGTCAGTGTCACGTCGTTCAATGTGATTGCCTCTTCAGAGCAGAGGTACATGGTCAACATCACTTCTGAGGTCCCTCCATGCACACAGACCCCATATATATATACCGAAGACAACTTTTGGGGCGGGGGATATGCTGTCTGCATTTAAGGCCCCATCATACCCCTCTCCTTCTCAGCACTGTGCAATGCTTTTGCTTCCATCCTCTGACTGATCTCATGTGATTTAAAGAGGCTGGAATAGGTAAAGATAGTAGTTGTTATTGTGCCATGTTTACATGCATTGATGTGCAGTAGAAACGGGGGCGGGGGAGGAAGTGATTGTGGTCAAGTGAACTCCGGTAGGATAAAGAGAGATAAATAATTCAGATTCTCATTATAACGGAAGAGTGCAGCTCCCATAGAGAGGAGGGAGACTGTCTTTGTGTGAATTGGTATTCAGTGGCTGTTTAGTAGCCACAGCATGTAATCTAGCATTAGTATTAACATAAATCAGTGGCGGGAATTAACAATATTTCTAAAGTCTTATATGATAACTGGATCCACACTATATTGTTTAGTCCTCCTGGGCATTTTAATAATCACGTAATAGAAATGTTGGAGGAGCTGAGATATTCTTTATATTGCTCCATGAAAGGTCTTTAACACAATGTCTTTAGCAGACAGTTTTGATAGAATGTGTTGTACAAAACGAAATATGCCTATTTTGGTAACACGGGTATGTTTCATTAGCTCAGCCCACAGCCATATGACATTACATTTAGAGAGGAATACAATTAATAACAATGAGAGGGGGGTTTTTAGCTCTCAGAGTAGAGCTGGAGGAACTGAGCAAGTTGTCAGGGCAATTAGGGGCACTGCCTTACCTTTGTCTGAACACTCATAACATCATCGCGTCTCAATACGTCGAATAGGGGATTTCTTTGCAGAAAGATTCCCGATTTATTTTGATGTTTTCTATAACCTGAGTAATAATAAACTGCACTTCTTTATTAATCTTTCAAAATGTACAAATCTTGGGAATTCGCATGTCTGTAGATCCATATATTTTCCCATTGTCCATAAAGTACAGAATGATTGTAGGAGAGATACACACAATAGCTTCTCAGCACTGAACTTAATGGAACCATCATATCAGCACCGCGGAAAAGTACAAAATACTGCCAGCCCATGTACAGCAGAGCACATGGATTAGATAACTGGAGTCCAGGGAAAAAGTTATACTTTGAGACTATTAAAATAATCAACATGGGTATTATTTTATTCAGCATTAACCTTTATGTTCAACGTTAAATGACAATGAAACTGGTAGAACACTATTCTTCCCTAGAGTAACAGTATCCAGCATTTCTTTCATCTCTAAAGAGGCTTCTTAATATCCTGCAATCCTAAAAATGCTATTTTCCCCCACTGCAGGTCGGGTTTAATAACGGTAACAGAGATAGATGGATTGGGCTCAGCTGAGGATGGGAGGCAGGGATCTCTGCAAGCAGCAGGAGCAGCAACAGAAGGCGGCAGGAGCACGGCAGGGGTGGCCTCAGGGGACCGAGTCCTTCTTCCCGCTCCAGTCAAAGTCCTTCATGTTGTGCTCACTTCTCTGATGGAGGCTCTTCTGCTCAACACAGTCCAGCCTGCATGTCTGGGTGGGGAGGCCGGGTGGTGAGCCCTGGCCCTACGGATGAGGATGGCAAGAGCATAACCTGAAGTCTTGCCACAACCCACACCAAACGCGCATGGTGGCTCCGCCATGTGCCCCAGGCGCGCCAGCGCCATTTTGTGTCTCCCAGCGGCAGCGCTCCAGAGGCCTCAGGAAAACACCACCCTGGAGCCCAGAGGGGTTAATGAACAACTCCCCGGCTGTTCATGAGTAACATATTACAGCTCGGCAGAGAACAGTTTCCTAACCTGCGGAGCTCCAGGTTACTCCTCCCGCCGCCGTGCCCGGGTTAATGGCACACAGCGCCGGCCACCCTGACCCATCCCCAGGCAGCGGCTGCCCCTGGCCTTGCTTAGCCCCTCACGTATGCAGCAGCACACAGTGCCTCGAGCCATTACATCGCCCCAACGTGCACAGCAGGGCCCCCTTCCCTTTCTAAGTGTTATTGACGGACCCATCAAAGGCAGTGATGCATCGGCACCTGCCTCAGCCCCAGTGGGCCAGACCGGGGCAAGGGGTGGTGTGGAACGGGGCCTGTGGTCGCTGTGGAAACAGCTGGCGCGGGGCCTGCCGGGAGAGGTGTGGTGGCTGCCATGTTGCGGAGCCCGTCAGAGAGGCCTCGTGCCCTCCCATCGATCCGCTGGGCCTCAGCACGATCGACCGCTCCAATTTGCAGGAATTTACGGTATCGATGTGGGGCTGATTAACATTTTGCGCCAGAGCAGTTCAATACGGGCTGGTAACAGCTTTTAATGATTAATTGACTTTTATGATTCCGCCTCAGCGCTGTCAGCGAGCTGTGAACGGCGGGCGCGCTCCTCCCCGCGCCGCTCTCCAGTGGCACGGGGCAGTGATTGAGTGCCTGGGAAATTAGTGTCCTTGCTGTCTCGTTTTATGAAAGATAAATGCGATGACATTTAATGCAGACCTTAATTTAGAACAGAACTAAGCAGATCATTTTGCAATTTAATCATAAACAGGTAAATATCAAAACTTGTTTAGCATTTCACGAGTTAGGTGGACAGACAGCAGAGGTAAAGCAAAGTAGGCAGAGGGGGAATGGCAGAAGTACAGTGAGGTAATGAGACTTGGAGCAAGCACTGTTTTAATAATAATAACAGCAGTGTAAGTGTAGACAGCATCACATCCAGAACCCAGGTATGGTCTTCTCACATGGCCATCTCGCTCTCTCTTTCTCTTTCCTCCTATAATCTCATTCACTCTTTCCACGCTAGCTGTAAAATGAGGGCTCCCGACACACGACATGATAGATGGAAAAAAAAAATGTCACCTACAGTTAATCTGTTAGCTAAAACAAACATAAACATTATGGAAAAATTGCAAAGGAAAACAAAATTTTATTATACTCCATAACAACTGAAATAAGATTGTCTGAAAGGCTGTGTGCTGTCAACTCCTACCTTCCTGTGTTCATATTTATAGCCTATTTCTTTTGCATTCAATTAAAAAGATTGTAAGTTTCTTTTTAAATAACTGTCTAAACAAAGTGTCATATTATGCATGTTTATACATACAAAAGCTAAAATGGCATATTTTGATCCTCTTTGAAATTTTCTTCTCTGCCTTCTCACCACTCCATCATACCCTGTGTTTGAGCTGATTTGAAGAGGAAAGAGGCCTCAATGGGCCAGATTCTTAAATCATTTTGACCTGCTTTGAAAGAGCTGGAGAGCTGCCGCATCTCCCCATTCAAGAATTCCCTTGGCACGAGGGAGTTCCTAGCTCGTACAGAGCTGACAGAGCCAATTCCTATGCCATCTGTTCCTGCAGAACACGTTTAGAGGAGCCCAGCCGGGGCAGAGCAGAGGTGCAATTGAGGTATTTCTCTATTTCCCCTCTTCCTTTCCAAGACTCTCATGGGGGCAATTGCTAACATGTTAAAGTGCAGCATGAATCCCAGAAGTAGAAAGCTCCAGCGGGTGCCCTCCCAGCTCTTCATGTCCTTCTGAGCTGCACCCCAAGCTCCTTTTACAAATTGGCTGGGATACTCTGAGAAGATGTGCAGACAAGACCAGCTCCAAAGTCTCTTGTCTTTTAACTTGGATCACTTTATGGAAGACATTGTCAAGGAGCGATCAAAGAGTTAAATTGCAAAACTGATTGGGCAGTAACCTCTGGGGAAAAGGTGACAAACTTCTGCACGTGTCTGAGTGCATCCCCATCTTAACCTCTATCAGCAGAAGTCAGAAGAGATCACCTAATAGCATCCTTCGGTGCTGTCATGCCAGCTGTGTGATACCTGGGAGGGGATGCATAGCTCTTGAATCAAAATTCGCAGTGCTGAGCAAGACACTTAAAGCTCTGTGTACACTGGATGTTTGCCTATGGATTTGTCCTGATGAGCTTTGTGACCCCACTGGTGCTGTGAGCTAAATGGCACATAGTCTGGCAGGTATCTTGACTCAAAAGCACCAAGTGTTAGCTGAGAAGTAGTAAGGGATGGCTTTTTAAACCACTTCTTAACCGGTGCTGCTTGTTAACGCTGCCCCCTGACAGTGGGAGCACATCTGCTCCTCAGCACGTGCTCAGGCAGGCTGGCAGGGAAGTGGGGTGCACCTCTTCCTGGGGTGAGGCAAGAAGAGTGTCCACACGGTCAGTCTATCTCAGCAGAGAGGTGGCAACTGCTTGCTGAGGGGCAGCCTCAACACGCTGCTTCTTCGTATTGTTTTTTTAACACCACCATTCAGATTTTTGCTTCCGTCTCTCAGCCAGAGCTTCTGTGCAACTGTCCCATTCGGAGCGTGAGAGTGTTCCACACCGTGAACAGGACAGACCAAGAGGTGCCTCCCAGCCTCCCAGATTCAGGTTCATTGCCTCGAGGGAAGGAAAGTGAAGCAGGTCCCCAGAGCTACTCCAGGTATAAGAGGGGAGGGGAAGCAGTGGATCGTGTCAGAGAGCCATACGCGGACATCGCTGTCCCTGGGTAACTGGGGGAACAGCTACTGATGCTGGGGGCAGCAGCAGGTTCCCCGATGCATCCTCTGACCCCTCACTCTGTGTCATCAGAGAGCGTGGCTCTCGAGGGTGCAGGACACCAGTTAAATGGCTATTAGAATAGCCTGTTAGAACCAGGGCAAAGGTCAGTCCAAGCCGCTGCTCTCATGTTGCTTGTGCTAGGAGCTGGCCCTCAGCAGAGCTCAGATGTGTCCACGCAGACTGCCTCCCCACTGACCCAGCAGTGCAAATTCAGGGCCAGGCTGGGGACTGTGCATATCCCAGCTTTAGAGGCCAGAAGTGAGGCAACCTTGAGGTAGGACACAAGTTTGGGCTGAGATATAGGGGAAAATATGCAGGTAGATAAAGCTTAAGTTCTGTAGATATCAGTTGAGGAAAGCTGGCACTTAGAAAGTAACCATGTGTAGATGAGTGCAGTGAGACATATGCCTGCTCCTGTCTTGTATAGTGACCCAGCTCTGGTCCCACATGTGTTGTGCCATACAACCACAGCACTGGACTTCAGCTCACAAGCCTTACCCCCTGACCAGAATGCCATAGATCCATTTGGACTGGATCACAGATGGACAAAACAGACTCGACTTGGGGAAATTAATTTATTACCAATCCAATCAGAGAAGGATAATGAGAAATAAAACCAAATCCTAAGAAAACACCTTCCCCCCATCCCTCCCTTCTTCCCAGGCTTAACTTTACTCCCACGTTCTCTACCTCCTCCCCTCCAGCAGCACAAGGGGATGGGGGAATGCAATTTGTGATCAGTTGTGATCACATGTCTCTGCAGCTCCTTCCTCCTTGCCCTCTTCCCAGGCTCCAGCACAAGGTCCCTCCCACGGGAGGCAGTCCTCCATGAACTCCTCTAGTGTGGGTGCTTCTCATGGGCTACCGTTCTTCACAAACTGTTCTAGCACAGATCTCTTCCACAGGGTGCAATCCTTCACAAGTCCTGCCAGCAAACCTGCTCCAGGATGGGCTCCTCTGTCCATGGGTCCACAGGTCCTGCCAGAAACCTCTTCCAGCACAGGCTTCCCACAGGATCCCAGCCCCCTTTGGCATCCACCTGCTCCGTTGTGGTGTCCTCCATGGGCTGCAGGGGGATATCTCTTCCACTGTTAACCTCCATGGGCTGCAGGGAGACAGCCTGGCCTTCACCATGCTCTTCACCATGGGCTTCAAGCAAATGTCTGCTCTGGTACACAGAGCATTGCTTCCCCTCCTTCCTCACTGACCTTGCCATCTACAGAGGTCTTTCCCTGACATATTCTCACTCCTCTCTCCAGGTGAAGCTTTTTTCTCCCTTCTGAAATATGTCATCCCAGAGGTGCTACCACTGTCAGTGATGGACTCGGCCTTGGCCAGTGGTGGGTTTTTCTTGTAGCCAGCCAGTTCTATCAGACACAGGAGAAGCTTCTAGCAGCTTCTCACGGAAGCCACCCCTGTGGCTCCCCCACTACCAAAGCCTTGCCACGCATACATTTCTGTCCTGTGTTTAGCCTCCTTAGTCACACTTTTGGAGCCAGGCAGCTTCTCTCTTTTCTCCTTTGGAATGGGGCTCATGGTGATACCACTTCTACCTAGTAGCCTGTTGAAGATGTGACCCAAAAGTGGGACTCCAGCCCTATCTCATCAGACTCTACAATGATAGAGAGAAGATAGTCTCAGCAGAAGGATTCGGGTGGGAGTAGGAGTGGTGATGAGAGAGTCCTTCTGTTTTTTTGTGTATTATCTGGGTCGCTCTGCAGACCAGAAGGCAGAACTCATAGAGCCAGAGGAAGTAGAAAGGAATGCCACAAGTGGCACAGGTAAGGAGTATTCCCACTGAGAACAGGAAGCTCTGAACTCTGGGTTTTGGTCCACACCTGTCTACAGGCAATGAGAAAGCAGTGTCTCAGCTTTGCTCTGTTTAGCTCTGTGACTCCTAACTTCTCAGCTGTCCCATGGCTCGCTTCAGTGGGAAGTATGATGTTGTCCCCTGCTACCTCTCCTATCTCAATAAGAATCTCCTTAAGAGACATTCAAACCCATACCATAGGCTAAAAAATACTGAAAAATGTTATTTCCCAAAGCGTTCCGGTTGCCGGGCCACCGCACAAAAGGTAGGCAGCGGTTGCTGCATTTAAGAGGAGGTGTCTGAGAATGCTGAAACCAAGAGCATACGAGACTATGCCGACAGTGCCTTTTGCAGGTGGAGCTGAGACTCTTTCGTCCTTCTTCCAAGCCATCTGGGGAACTGCTTTAACATAAGCTGGTCCTGAGCTAATGCAGCTACACAGCTTCATGTTCAAAAGCTTCTGGTTAGCACCACGTGCCCCAGAAAGCAAGTAGAAGGGCTTTCCATTTCTGTCAAAAGCTGGAGTAATCCTATGTTCTCGTCCCGTGCACCTTCAGGGACAACTCATTGGTTCTGACCCAGCAGGGTATGACATAGGGAGGGTCCAGCTTGTGAAAGGAGGCTGGAATGGTTCAGCTACGTAGCCCGGTAGCAGAGCCAGTTGAAGATGTAAGACAAGCAGGCTGTTGCTTTTTCTTCCTCCTGTTGCAAAGAAACCTGAAATCAAACCAAACCAAACAAATAAAAAAAGCAATAGTACTATTTTACTTCTAAGAGGAAGGAAAATGAAGCAGAAATCTGCATCCTGGGCAGCAAGATGCTTCTTTATTTCCCTGGTAGGACCAAGAGCCTTGTTCTCATGAACTTCCTTGTCCTGCCCCAGGCTCTGTCCTCACCTTCACTGTGCCTTAGTACTTCCTGATGCAGTGGAAAACAGGCCCCAGCTTCTGGGGCTTCTGTCACAATGTAGAATGACTGACATTGACTCTTTTCCCTCTCTGTTCTGTCACGTTCCTCTCCACTTTATTGCATTTTGGGCCGTACAGCTGCATTCACTGAATATTCCCATATTCAGCCTCACTGACTTTTGTTCAAGGTGCAGGGTTAGGGACAGCGGGGGGAGGACTGTGGTGGGCTGTATTTAGCCATTCAAAACAACACAGTCTTTTCCTGAGCAAAAATAATACTCAGCACTTTGCCAAGAGAGACTATTGTTTTTCTGCAGCCACATGCCAGCCATTCCACAACAACTTTCCACACGTTATCTTTTTTTCATGGGTTTAGAGGGCAGTTACCAAGTGTAATTTCCACCTGTAGGCACTGATTTCGTTTTGGGTTTACGATTCCTCTTCCAGATTTATAAGAGAATTTAATTAGGCATCTTATAGATTTCTTTGGCAATTTTTGAATATATATATATTTCTCCTTCTTGATTACGATCCCCTTTAACTCGCTGGATGTCCCAAATTATAAGCCTTGCATGGAATCAGTTGCCTTTGGCTATGTTTGGTATTATGTTACCTTCTGTTCAGTTAACGGTGTGGAGATAGGCCATAAGCACTGGAAAAACCTCAAAGCTCTTTTCTGCTGTTTTGAAATTGAGAAAGCAGAAACATAATTGCTTTTGTTGGATCACAATCCTGAATAGCAAAAGACTTTTTAAACATCTGCCCTTCCTTTGATTGGCTTTACATCTTCTCTCTTTTTTTGTCTACTGTTCATTATTCTGCATTTTATTCACTAATGAAAAATTCTATCCATGACAATATTTTCATATGCTGTAAGATGACTAGGATTCAATGCATTTAATCTGATCTAGACCTACAGAAAACCTTAATAGAATGTGACAATATATGTTAATTCTGTGAGGTTTGTATTTCCTTCTTGCTTGTGTAATATCTGATCCGTCCTCCTACAATCTCAGCACAATCTCCTGCAACCCTGACTCTTAACAGAGCCAGAGTCTAACTCCCAGGATGTATTTACAGCACCTATTGAAGTCAAACAACAATGTGTATCTATATGGGAAATAAATTTTCCTTTCTTTGTCACTGGGGCCCTGTTCCCATTCAGATCTGTGGCAAACCTGGCACCAGCTTAAATTCCACCAAGATTAGGCATCAGAATTGTTCCCTCTTACATGTGGGATTCTCTCTGATGGGAGAACTCACATGCATCTCCATGTGCTGATCCCCCACTCTCTATCACTAATCAGATGACTTGGTATGTCTCTCTTCTTCTTCTTTTTTTCTTTTTTTTTTTTAATGCCACTGTCAAATACCTGCCATGATATTAGCATTCATTCCCAGGGAAAGGTAGCAGCCAGAAATAATTCTGATCCCCGAGTGGACCAGAATGATCTGTTCATTCGGCGGGGAATGGCTCTCCCTATTCAATAATAATATTGAAATTAAGAAATAACATTCTGTCTTTTAACATGGGAAGACAATACAAATAATTGGGGAATTTCCTAATGAGTCTGTTATTAAAACAGTATCCAGAGGAAACCTGAGCATTCAGCCAACTGAAATATGTCCTGTTATTTTTTTTTTCTGGTTTGAGTACAATGCTTGACATCAACACCACAAGTATTTTCAGAGTTACCTGGGAATAAGGGGGAATGAAGGCAGGAGGCTTTTGAAAAGTCACTTCTGATTTTGCTCTTTTAAGAGCTAAGTATTTCAAAAGCAACGAGGGCCAAATTTTCAAGTGCTGATAGTCCCCAGTTGGATCCAGATTTTCAGAAAGATTCCATTCTCATTTACACTTCTCAATAGAGTATTTTTCCACAAGTGCTCAGCAGCCAGCAATTCTTTCTGGCCAGGAAGCCATTGAGAAAGCTGGCCTTTTTTTTTTCTCCCTTTTTTTTTCAGTGCCTAAAAGGGAATGGGGAATTCTTTTGCGAATCGCATTCTTCAGACAAGTTATGCCTGATGAGCCTGGCTCTGAGGAAAGAAGTGAAATACAGCTTTCCTCTCTGAAACCTCTAGAGGCAGTGGGAGCTAGAAAGACCCAGTATACTGCTGGGCAGACATCGCTCAAAGAGAGCTAGCCTGGAGACTGGAATCAATGGAGGAACACCCAGAAGTCCTCCTGGAGCTTTGCAGTGTACGAGGGAACAAGTATTTCCACGAATACCAGAATTATTCCGGAAGCCTAGTTTCCAATGGAGTCAGTGTTTCATGGCTGACTGACATTTTAAATGAATCATGCTCTTGCTGCGGTGTGAATTCTGCCCTTATCAGACACTGGAGAATCCATATGGGAGAGGAGCCTTGGCTGCAGAGCGGCTTCCCTTATATCTAATAAGGTTTAAGCTCTGACTGAAGCGTTCCCTCACATACATCCAATCTCTCTCCCAGGTGGATTCGCTCCCTGTCAAATGAGAAGTGAGCGTGGGCTGCAGCCTTTCCATCAGTAGGAAAACTCTTCAGCTTTCAATTTTCACAAAAACTCACAAACTTGTTTATCTCTGAAATCTCTACCTTTCTTCCAGCTTCAGCTACAGTCGGCCAATGGGTCCGAAAGTCATTAGACAACCATGTGCACAAGCACACATTCACTCAATTAGATGAGCTGTGCTTTCTTATGGAGCCAAGCAAAAAACACCCACTGCTGAAGTCGAAATGACTGCAGCCTGCTGTGTCTGTGAGCGAGCTGGGGATGCTGCAATAGAGGACCGCGTGGGCGGAGAATGACACAGTTCTGTGTCTCCTGTCCCATATGCCAGTGTGGCACATCTCCCTCCATCCCTAGCTGTGGGGTCTCCCCATCAGACACCACCACTCCAGAGCCCCTTTGGCCTGGAGCGAGCTGGGGGGGCAGCCAGGGGATCTGGAAGCATTCCTGGCCAGTCTGCCAGTGTGAAGGATTGGCAGCGCTTCTTGCAGTTTCCTTTCCCATGAGCAGCTAGCAGCAATCAAATACAATCTAGCCCTCATTATTTGCCCTTAGTTTCTTTGATTGTGATTTGGAAATACGTTGCTAAGGAAAGCAAAAACCGTGGTTAACTGATTGATAGAAAATAAGAGTCATAGAAAACATCTGGAGAGCCAGATGAGTACAAGCCATTGTTTAGTTTAATACCCTTATAATATTTGCTGCAAACAGCCAAGCTGAAGGGTGGATTCTTCATCACTTTTATTATGTGCTTATTCCAAAGTATTAGTGAACAGTGTTTGACACTGATGTTTGATCCACGCCCTTTTGCCCAGACATTACCGTGTCCTGGCTTCCCGAGGCTGTGTAAAGCCAAATTATCAGAATATAATATCAAAATCTAAGAATGGTCATACAGGATCATACCAATATCTCTAGATTCTTGCCTCTGCTGGTGACTAATAGCAGATGTTTAGGGAAAAATACAAAGCCAGAAAACTCAGCCGCTGACTCTGGTACACCCTCCTAGCTTCTAGTGATTAGCAGCTACAGAACAAGCTGAGCCAGAGGTGGTATCTTTGTATTTAATGTGGCTAGATGGATGTTTTTTTTTTATCCTAGGATTCTCCCCCTCAGCCTTTAAAGGTAGAAATAATTAAGATCTTATGCTTCATCTAGAGAAAAGTTCTGAAGAGGGAAACCCTACAGCTGGAAACTTTTGGGCTCGCCCCTAGGAAACAGATCCCGTTAAGCTGCAGGGGCAGGTCTAACCCTAAGCTGAAGAAGGAGGAACTCGGTCTCCTGTTTGAGCTTTTGGAGTTTGTTCTTCAGCTAACCAAGCAGCTGTTGGTCTAGCAGAAAGCAGTGGGGGAAGCAGGGTGAAGCAGGCTGCAGCTGCCCAGAGCCTCCCTTAAGGCAGGCGGGAGGGGAGAAGAAGAGCACGTCACCTGTCTGACCACACTGAATGCAGCCCTGAAAGCCTGCCTGAAAGATGCTGCTCAGACATCTGTAAGCAGGGGGGTCTCTGAGTACATGTAGGTAGTTGACAGAAGTGTGGTTAATGGCCAGCTTTCTTCAAGGCTTTCCACGTCCACTCCTGTGCTGAGTGTAGTTATTCAACAGCTGGGCTTTACACCGATGTCCGTGTGTTACGGGTTTGTTGAGGACCACTCTGCAGGCCCAGAAGGACAGGTAAATGTTCCCCTATTTCCCATTCTGCGGGTGCCGAAAATGAGACAAAGAGTTGGAATCACTTGCCTGCAGTCCACAGGGTGAATTGGGAACTGAACCAAGTGTAGAAACTACACACTCTTCATTCTCTCTTTTCAACAGCAACCCAGAATTTCCTTTCACCTAATTTACTGTTAAATCTAGAAGCATAACCTAGAGACATATATACCAAAGGGGCTCTTTCCTCACAGAACTTTATTCAATATGTATAGTATGGGCTTATGATGGTAATCATCTACAATATTACATTGTTTGGACTTCACAAGTGATTTTTTAACTAACAAGAATGGTTGCCTTGAAAAAACAATTGGGCTGGTATTTCCAGAAATACCANGAGGAGAGGAGAGGAGAGAGAAGGCAAACCCTGGATGCATATTGTCTGCCCAAGTCAAGTGACTACCTCAGGTTTACTCCAATTAAGTCTGTTGTTTTCTTATAAACTGTGATGAAGTCACTTATATTTTGGGTAGTTTTTTTATAGCTTAACATGATCAAAACATCAGTTTGCAAGGAGTGACAGCTGAGCTTGTGCTGAGCCCATGGCTCAGAAATGCTGACTGATTCCTGAGGAAGTTCTGTGAGCTGAGGACATTCATAAGGACATCCACTGTAGCCTTTTATAGTTCTATGGGGCCTGCTCTCACCCTTTCTCACACTGCATTCATTTCTACTGAAAACTGGTGCAGTCCAAAAGGCACCCACACTGAATCACCCTCCAGAGCAGAACGTGCAGTCCCTGCTCTCTGCTATTCCATTAGACCTTGCTCACTGCCTATGAAAGGACTTGCTAGCAAAGCTACACTGATACAATACCAACAGAGCCACCGCAGTGGAACCGTTCTGATGAACAAAATAATAAACCAGCAAGAAGACTTTTTTTTTTCCTTGTCTACCTTAGGCAGTTGTTTTCATGTTGCTGACTGACACAGCGAGGATGGCAAAACTCTCTGCGTAGACAAGAAATCCTGAGGGGAGGGGAACAGAATATTCACTGCTGGTGCTGTTTGTATCTCAGTTGTCTCTCTGGGCTGGCTGCTGGCATGAGGGAGTTTGCTTTTGGAATTGTACTACTGGAGATTTGGGGCAAATGTAATTATTATTTTTTAATTTTTCTTGCTTAAAGAAGACCACTAGGGTCTAGCATTTCCTGATGCTATAGGAAATAAAAACTAAGCCAAAATAAAAACTGCTTTGAGGAATATCAGCAGATAGCCAAAGGACTGGCAATGTTTGACCATTGGGGTGTATTTCCTGAAAGAAGATCCTGTTTGAAGGACAGATTCAGTCTGAGCAACTGTGGAACCTGCCTTCTGGTAGCAAGTCTGGCAGAACTGATAAGCAAGGCTTTGAACTGAGAAATGAAGGGTACAAAGTCAAAGACCTGAATAATCTCCACATGCCCATAGAACACCAGAAGAGAAAGCCTAGGTACATGAGGGTATGCCAAAGGATGAAGAAATTCCAGTGATCAGAATGGGATCAGAATGGCAGGGAATAAGAAGAAAGAATGTGCAAACTGTGATGAGAACTGCGTCCGAGTCGGCGATACAGGCAGTGTCAGGAGCAGGTCTAACAAAGCTGTGGAATGGGGTACAGAAATATTTAACAACAACGTGTGTACCAAAAAAGGGAAGAGCGTGAACTGAGCTGGCAGAGCACTAGGCAGGACAGGTAGGCACCAGTAACACAAGGGAATAGCAATCACAGCTGGAACACCGCTCTGAAGCACATGCATTATTCAGAAAGGCAGAGTTAAAGGTGAAGGTGGTGGCACAGAACTGTGCATTAATGATACGAAACGCTGCAAAGAGGGATGTGCAGAAGGGATAGCAGGCAAAAAGCAGAATTTGCTCCAGTTAAAATCACTTTGGGGAAAGCTGGTAAAGGCAAGTACCTGGAAAGTCCCCTGACTGGCTCTGGTTATGGGTAAGGTCAGCAGCACCACCATTAAAGAGTCAAGTTCTGTTGGGTTTGTATCACGCAGGGAAGTTTTTATTTTCCCAAATATGGATCAAGGAACAAATTACACTAATGATGACAGAATCCAGATACTTTTGGATGTAATAGTCAGCAAATTTCTTAATAAAATTCTCACAGAACCAGTAAAAAGCGAAGCTGATTGAGACTTGGTTTTGGTAACTGATGACCACAGCAAAAAATTACCTTGGCTGAAGTGGACAGGGAATGACAGTTCCTAATTAAATGGAACAGATAAATGAGTCTGTTAATAAGGTTTTGCATTTTAAAAGGGCAAAGTTTGGTAAACTCATGGAATTGATTAGTAAAGTAGGATGGATTGCAGAGTCCAGGCATTCAAATGTGAAAGAAGCCTGGAGCTTCTACAGGCTGAGTGACTAAAAGATTTGGGAATCTGCATAATGGGCAAAAAAGCAAGTCTGGTTGTACGATCACTTTGAGAGAGGAACTAGTAGGTTAACCTATGTCTTTCTTTTAAAAGACCAGGTGCTAAACAGGGAATGGGCTAAAACGTGACAGGAAAGATCACACCAAAGTCCTCCTAAGTTTTCTTGGACAAGACGATATCCTACACAGAGAGAACAGGGTAAATACTATTTTCATTTCACTACAGCATTTGACACAGTTTGACATTATTTGTTAGCAGGAGCTCTCCAGAAAAACTTTATGATTAATAAGGATCTAGCTCATAGCATACAAACACCGCTGGAAAGCGAACAAACAAACAAAAACCCCAAACCAAAAACCAGCCAAACATTACAAGGCTGGAGACAAGTCATGAAGAGAGCTCTTCAAACTAAGTGTTGGGACCAGTCTTGTTTAACATGTTCATAATTGATTGTGACATAAGTACAGCCTCTTTTTTGATGACATGACATTGAGAGGTGTCATTAATGCACTACAAAGCATATCGACACTCTGAAAACAGGTAAAGATTTATATTTTTTTAATTAAATGCAAAGTTAGGTCTAACAGTTCAATTTCACCTACTTGCTCTGAGCTTGTGAGTGAGCAGAAATACCTGGCCACTCTATCCAGGGTGATTGTCACAATTCTANTCTTTTCAACAGCAACCCAGAATTTCCTTTCACCTAATTTACTGTTAAATCTAGAAGCATAACCTAGAGACATATATACCAAAGGGGCTCTTTCCTCACAGAACTTTATTCAATATGTATAGTATGGGCTTATGATGGTAATCATCTACAATATTACATTGTTTGGACTTCACAAGTGATTTTTTAACTAACAAGAATGGTTGCCTTGAAAAAACAATTGGGCTGGTATTTCCAGAAATACCAGGGTTTGTTTTTGTGGCTTTTTTTTTTCCTAATTCACACATCAGTTCTGAATTCATTACAATACAAAGCTGTTTATAGTGCCAATACATATTTGCACTTCACTCAAACAAATGTTACTGTAAGTTTAGATCAGCCATGTCATCTCACATGCCACACTAATGTCAGACTTTTAATGGGAGAGAGAAAGGGCAGGAGGA
>VWZY01009845.1:1404-39308 GCA_013399075.1 Chloroceryle aenea | reverse complement strand
AGCGAGCCACTCTTCCACAGGATATTATTAACATTTATTTACAAATGCCTGAAGGGTGGGCGTCAAGTAGAAAGGATCAGTCTCTTTTGAGCGGTGCCCTGTGATAGGACAAGAGGCAATGGTCACAAACTGAAACACAGGAAGTTGCAACCTCAACATGAGAGGTTCTTGCCCAAGGGTTCAACTTGAATGATGGTGACATGCCAAGACCCTGAGGAACAGACTGCTGCATTTTTAGAAGAGGTGCATGTAATGGGTCAACCCAGCTTTTGAGCTTGAAAGTATGGAAAAATTGCTGCCAATATGCAGGTCAATGCATATATAGACAGCTGCTTTACACAAGATGGAAAGAAATACAAAGCAAGGTGAAAACTCTGAAAAGCACTTTGATATATTGCAAGCCAGTTATAAAAAATACATATGTGTGAATTATGAATGTTTCCAGGATTGGGTCAATTAACTCATTTTTCTTCTGCTTCCTTTCACATCTGTTTGTTTCATTGATGTTAAATGATACTCAGCAAATTATGATTTTACTGTCTCTCCAATTCACATGACATACTCCTTGTAATTCTGGTTCTAGGGTTATCTGATTTTCATTAAAACAGGCACAAATGCCTTCATAGGTTAGATCACTTCCCTCAGACTTAATGGTAAGAGTAACATTAAGTTCCCACTTGGTGTTTTATCAGCACATGCTGGAAAGTAGGCTCTGAAGTGATTTATTTGCTTGCGTGGTGATTAAAGACCTCTTCCACTGATGGAAGAGGTGCCTCATGACAATTGCTCTGCTTTGCACTGATTTGGACATTGTCCCAATGATGCAATGCAACCCTTTTCTGAATGGACAACTCACAAGAATGGATCCTCAATAGCTTTTCTGTCAAAATTGTTCTTGAAGATGCTAATGAGATGATGGAAGTTTATGTATGACACTGTCATAGAGCCTATGCTGTCATTACCAATATGTGCTATATTAACATTTTGGTTTCATGCATTAGTTTCACATATATATTGCATTTTTTCAGCATCCTTCATGTTTTCTGGTTGCAGTAAGTCTTGTTGGAAAACTTTACTATTCTTGCAGGAACTCCGATAAACACAGTGACATCAGTGTGTTTAGTGAATTAATCTCTTCTCTGAGATGAACTGTCTTAGTTCTTAGATGAAAAAGGTTCAGAACTACAAAGTTCAACAAATAATTCACAAACATTAAATACCTAGTTCCTCTATTGACTCTTAAGTACAAGATTTTATGGGCAAGGCAGGGTGGTCAATAAGATTCTGTTGATTCTCTGTTATTTTTCGGGCAATTTGATTTCCATTCCTATTGACATGTTGGCAGCAGGATGTCTTCTTCAGTTATGCTGGAATTATCAGGATGAGCCAGTTGTTACCTTGACCAATCCATTTCCACCTTCTGATGTATTATTTGTTTTTCAATGTGTTTAATGTAGGTACATTTTGGGCATTTTGCTCATTTTTATACACATCTATTTCCATTCCAAATCAGACACAGCAGCTGTAGGAAAAGGTCTTGGTGTTGTTGAGATATGGAAATTGTATTACAGGCTTTTACCGTACCTATTTGGCACCCATTGGGATGCAGAAGACTGTAAATGTCTGTCTGACACCTATGAATATTGATGTCTGGTTTCAGGAGGCAGCAAAGCCCTGTCCTTATGTCTGCGCATTTGTTCTGAATGGTAACTACTTCTCACTCTGCTATTTAAATTTTTAATTTATTGGGTAAAATTTTGAATTTACCAGTTAAGCCTTTGTTGATTCCTTCTTATCAGCTGATCTGAGATGAACAGGATGAGGTTGCATTTTAACACGACACAAGCCAAATGTTATGAGTCTACTTGACTGTTAAAAGCTGACTAGCCATCTCCATCCAAGATGCACAACAGCAGAACAAGGTTATTTGTTTGATATAACATGGCGAGTTGCTTTTGACAAGCATAAACAGGAAAAACAAATCCCAGGATTAAGTCCTTTAAATATGCACTTTACTTCTTTATCTACTTTGCATTATGATTTTTTCCAAGCTTTTTCTAGTCCCTATTGGATAAGCACCTTTTGTACCTTGAGCGGAACTAGTTCTTCTAAGGCACCCATATTACTCATTTATATTTGTTAAATCTATGGCAACACTTTATAACATTTAGCTAGATTATTATGTTAATGTATTATTTTATTATCATATTTATAACTGGTTTTGACTTTTAATGAAGTGCAAGATTACATTGCAATAATATTATAACCATAATAATAAAATAACATTGCACTTGATTACAAAGCAAAAATAAGCCTATCAAAAATCTCAGTGGTATAACTTAACTAAATATAATTTCTTTGGTTTCCACCGATAGGACTTTAGTTTCCACCTTAGGACACCACTATAATTTTCTGGGTAATAGTATTTTTCTGATATATCAGTATGCCCACACTTATTTATCTATATTAAATTAAACTTCTATTTTATGTTAATGAATAGATTATAATTAGTATACAATAGGTCTACAATTTCTCAAAAACTCAAAAGTAAAAGAGTGCAACTATACCCAGATGGTGGTCGTATGTGAAGTTTCACTTTGCCTCTGATATTATCCATCTGGAATGCATTCCACATACCAAAACATTGTTATGGGAAATGGCATCACCTCTTCCTGCATTGCCATTTTCAACAAAGGCCTTCTTAGGATTCAAAACTGTGTACATGCTGAGGAGTGTCACCTGACTTCCAGGATGTGAGGGTACAGGTACATGTGTTGGCATAGTCTGAGGTGTTTCTAAATCTTTGGATCTGTAAATAAAGCTGTGCTGACATGAATCTTACATGTCCTGATGCACATAAGGTGGTAAATACTTCAGTATGAAAGCACCAGAACCTCAGATTAAATCTGATTCCAACTTCAAGTCTTTTACGGTAGACTCTATTAGTAGTGAGCAGTTTTAATTACTGACAAGTTGTGTACAAAATGCTTATAATTATGCAAATCCTTAACATCATATTATGTGGTTTTACAAGTTGGGCTGTCACACCGAATAGCAAACTGGAGTAAAGAGCTGATTTAAAATCACTCTACATTAGACTGGTTGGGTATGTGTCAACTCTGCCTGGTGGGCAGAGGGTGAGCAGGGGAAGAGAATCCCCACATTTCTAAAGAGGGACAGAGCAGCTTTGGCCATGTTCAGCCTTTCCAAACCCTTGCTTTCCCAAGTTAGCTTTGGATGTTCAAAAGCTGGTGACAGGGTGACCTGCCCTGTTCATAACAAGAGGACTTGGGATGAGCCAATCTTCTCTGAGTATCATACTCAGATGGGAGGCTGGTTCCTAGCTAGGCTGAATGAATCAAATTCTATGGAAAGGACAGGAGTAGGGTCTCTCATCTGTAGCACTGTCTGCTCCTGGGCTGAAGACAGAATTAGCTTGTAGGCCTTTCCAGATGAGAAAGGAAGAAATAATGCAACATGTCAAGGTGAAATCCACAATCATTTTTCCCTCCAAGGCTTAATGTAGAGACATCACCAGAGCCAGATTCTGTCTGTACTTCCCTTCAGAAAGGTTCAATTAAATATGAGCCTTTAAATTTCATACTTTCTTGCAGCGACAGAAGTGGAACAGATCATGACAGGGGCTCTTCACTCACATGTCCTTGTTCTGCAGGTGTTTGAGCTGTCTAGGAATGCCTTCTGTCCTGCTGACAGAAAAACAGACACCATGCTGTCTGGATTAACTGCCAATGAGACTTACAGACCTAGTCCTGCTGAGGAATATTATTTTACAGGCCTGTGAAAGGAGCCTCCAGGGTTCCTATGGTCAGGCAAAATGGGAAAACATCTAAGTATTGTGGGATAACAGAAAGAACTAGGGAAGGACAGAAGATTGACCGTGGAGGAAAGGGGACTCCAGATTTTGAAATGTTGTACTGGAAGATAAAGGCTACTGAAATGTTATTTTTCAAGTGTTATACAATATTTGAGAAGAGCAGTTAAGTAACTTGGCCTAATTTAGCTTCACTTGTTTGCTTCATATCATTTCTACATCTTATCCCTCAAGATGAAAGAAAATTTTCCCCAAAATGTAAGTCTGGATAGTACTACTACAATAATCCTGGTAGGTAACTATACATTTCTGGGTGTTGTTTGCACACTCACATGGTTCAGTAGGTTATTCCTATAGAATATAGAATTGATTGAGAATACATGCATTTTCTAGTTTGATGTTGGAATTATTTAATGAAATCTTTGAATGCTGTTTATCTGCTGGATGAATTCTCTTCCACTCCTGTTTCAGGGAGGGACAGTGATTCTTCATTGCATTGTCTTTTAACTGAGGGAGATTGCGTGTGCACAGATTACTGTGCTGAACTGGCACATGGTGGCTACTAAACTAGGAAGTCCTTGCTCCCATGTTCATAGATTTCCCTGGGATTACTTCATATGTAATAATGTTAGTTAGCAAATTATTTCCTAGAGAAAGTCAGTGAAGGTGATGTTCTATCACCTTTCAGACTCCCACAGTGAAAGTTTTCATTGTGATGAACTCCAGCCTGACATTTCTCCTATAATGAAAGATGTATCTGTTCTTAGTCAGAAGCAGCTTGGGCATGGTGGCAGAAGTGCTTTGCAAGTGGAACATTTACACGTAAGGTATTCAGTGACAGGAGAACAGTAGATGGCACTCAAGGATATGGAACAGAGTTTTTAGGTGTCTTAGCAACCCCCTAATAATTACTTTTTACAATTGCTTCTGTGGAGCTCTCTCTCACACTGGCATTTCTACCTATACAAACCACAAAGAATAAGAGATGCCCATTGGCTTGGAGGTAGCAAAACAGTGAATGCGTTTTGCAAGTCCTCTGCCCTGAGAAATATCAGAAATGAGAATAAACATCTCTGAGCATGACAAAAATACAGCTTATTTCCCTTACTTGAGGTGACTTCTTGCTATTATCAGTCTCACCAACTGTATGTACTGGCTTTTAACCTCATCACATAAGCAAACTATGATTCACACTGTCATGAAGTGCAGACAGACAATTAATCCACTGTCCCTAGCTTTCTTACTTTTGATGAAGTTACCCTGTACAATGAGAAGGAAAGCTGAACTATGACATCCCTAAATTCATCAAAGCACTTGAGCGTGGGTTAGACCAGAGTGGGCATTAGACCAGTGCAAGCGTAGAACTGCACTGAACAAGGGCTGAAACAATGGTTGTATCCTGGTCACATCCAGCAGCTTGTGACCAAAAGATGGGCAAATCAGTGCTGCTTTTCAATTGACAGATCTTGCTTTGGCCTCGCATTATGCTTTATATCCACAGATACAGTTCTTCACTTTTCCCCACAGAGGTGGAAAAAATACTGACTGAGCATGCCAGATATACCAGACTAACAAAATACTTGAAAACACCTGCATCTATAGGCTCAAAGTTAATGTTAGTGATTTGCAGAAGTTAGTTTAGAGTAAGTATGTAAATTCATATTAAATTGACTGACTTCCTGGAATATTCAGTAAAAGCATTGACTAGTAAAATGTGACAAATGTGTGGTCTCTGAATACAGAAGCCATTACATAAAATGAAGGAAATCTTTATTATGTATCTTTCCAAAATCAGTCATTTTATCAGGATATGGAGTCCAGTTTGTTCAGCTGAATTGCCAGGAGGGAGCCCAAGCTGAGAAAGAGGATTAATCCCAGGTAGGCTCCTAGGCAGCTGTCAGGGTGGCACATACATCTGAATTGCCACTGAGTTATGCTGAAGTAAAATTAAGACCTAAAAAAAATCCCCTCTGTATGGTTTTGTGTCCTCTTTCTAGCCCCAGAACCAGTCTGAGGGTCAAGCAGGAGTCTGAACTTTATTTGATATTAGAAATTCTGGTTTCAAGCAGATGGCTTCTTTGTTCCAACTAAGGTAACTGTTCAACAGCCAGATGTAATCTGAATAATGCCACATCATTTTCAGTTATGAATTTTACTTTCCTCAAACAATCTATATGTTTTGTAGATATTTCTTTCAAGTTCGTCAAAACTAGGGAAAACCACCTGTTGTTATCATGTTTCTGTACTTTGTTATGAAACAGGGTTTTTGAAAATGTTTATACTCTTGCATTTAGAAGGTATTAATTTGGGGTCTGTGTTTGCTTGTGGGCTTATTTTCCAGTGTGGTGGTGGTTTAGCTGTTCTATTAGTTGTTGGGTGAGGGCGATTTATTGGGTGAGGGCAGATCCTTAACCTGCATGAAGGACATTAAAGGAGAAGCCACTGTACTGCTGTTATGCTGACATACAGAACAGTAAAAAGAATAATTTTAGTGGTGTGATTATTTTATTAGACTGTGTTTTCATTTAGTTTAAATATTATGAAGAACTTATATCTCAGAATTGTGTGAGGAGATCATATCTCTGTTGGAGTTAATAATGTTGTAAGGAGACTTTCATATGAAGTTGGTGATACAGCTAATTGTACCATTGCCCCATTTACTGTCTCTATCACTCAACATAAAAATTCCAGATGCAACTACAGTTGTTTAAACTGTGAGCAAATAAAACTATTGAGCTTAGGATTTTTTCCTCTGAATTCACAGATAGTTTGCACCAATAAATGAAAAGATGATTGCAACATAGAGACTCATGGAATGACAGCCTGCACCAGAATATTTTTATATTTCCCTAAAAGAAGACATGTTGCCTTTGGGATGGCAATAGGATTATTATTTCTTCTTAGCAAACATCCCATTTTATTAGCAGAGTTGGTTTAAGTATAGTATTTGATAAAGCTGGCTCTTTGCATTTAAAATACTATTTAAATGATATTCAAGCAACCTTTCCCTTGATCAGATAATTACAGCCATTATGGCTTTATATTTGTTTCATTCTTACAAGTCCTGTCAAGACTTCAAGTTATTGGCATACTGGATATAAAACAAAATCTAACAGTTATTTAAAATTCTCAAAACAGCATAATCGGTGCAATTTAATTTGCAATAAAACACAGTCACATTAATTAATCACAATAATTTGTGAGGCAAGAACCAAAAGATTTTTGGAGGCCCATCCAGCTCTGCTGTGGTACCCCTCAGTTGTGAGGGATTTCTAAAGGACAACACACTGTTCTGTGCCCATTACCTGCTGCTTCCTGCCCCACGGTCACTGGAAGCATGCACACAGCTACATGAGGTGAAAAACAAATGGCTCAGAGAAAAACTGAAGCTTGGGTGTGGTGGCACAGCCCAGTTTGGATGTGATCAGTGACACAGATTCAAGTAAACCCTTTGTGTAGTATTACACTATGGCAAAATAGCGTCTTCTAGGCACAGATGTCTGAGTTAAGTGCAAGGTGCCAGCAGTGGTCTCACGAACACAGTGTTTAGACACAGCGTCACTGTTCTTTTTGTACTTGGTGGTCTATGCCACCCTCTTAGCCATCATATCACCTGCATCTTCTGAGCATCTTTTGGGACTCTCAAGCCTTTTTGAACTTGCAACATTCAAGAATACAGTTCTTCTAAAAGACATCCTCATTCCTTGTGTGTAAATTATATCCCTGTGCTTGGCAGTGCTAGACTCTGTGCTATTTAAGGGATCCAGATAGCTTTAGGTTAGCCTTATTTTTCTCTAGAAAAAAGCAGGCTAGAAACTTAAAGGTAAACTCAATTTCTTATGTAAACCAGCACCCAGAAGTTCAATATGTCAGCAAATTTAATAATTGATAATAAAATCGGAATCATTGTCAGTGCTGCCCTTCAGACCAGCTATTCCTCTATCCAGGAAGCTTGGCTACATGTGTGTGATCTCATGTGTGGATGTGCTGGTCGTCACTGAGAACTGTGGGCGATCAAATAAGATGTTCTGTATTTCTCAAGCATGGTGGAGATTTTTAGCACTCTCAGTTGTTTGACTCTCAGGGTGATACTGATGTCTCTGAGTCATTTATCTATGCAAATCTGAAGGAAATAAATTCACAAAAAGGAGATAGCATAGATTTTGCACTTACTGATGTGGTATTTCAGTATAAGAAATTCTTTATTTTCTAGATAAGAAAGAGAATCATATAAGTACTTTTATTCCATTGGGAATAATGCAACACAGCAATGCTAAAACTGTATGTAATTGCTTTCTATTTTTATAAAGCCTGTGGCAGCTATGAAACTTTAAAGTGAACACCGGAAAGTCTGATTAGTATAAAATGTTTCAGTTACAATACATTAGTGGTACAATGGGTGTAAAAAAACTTTAAGCAGTGAGCAAAGGTAGGCTTTTTTTCCACAGCCCACAACGGTGGATTTCCCTGGAATGTGTGAAAGAGTCTTCAAAAGCTGCAAAATCACTCAGAAAGTGACAGCTTGTTGTCGCCCACCATCTGTATGTTGCTCTGAGTTACAGCAAGGAAACCTGAGCAAATGCTGTTAAGTATTGAACTCTTCTCATATTGAAAGGCTGTATCCTCATTTCTCAGGGAACTAAATGAGGTGTCTCCTCCCTTTTTGTTTCTGACCTTTCTGACAGTTAGAACAACAGACAGAGCAGATCAGTGTACGGCCTGGAACAGATCTGGTACATCTAGAAGATGATCAAAAGGTGCTTCAAACGTGTGCTGTGTTGATATGTTAACTGCTGGGAAACTGTACTTTGTACTAGGTTTAAGATTCATTCAAACATAATCATTTCCTACCCCTCATAGTTCAATTTGTTCAAGGCCTTCTAGTATTTAAAGTGAAAAGTAGGTGCATGCCCTAGGTGTCCCTGCATTGGCAGAGGGGTTGAACTCAATGATCTCCAGAGGTCCTTTCCATCCCCTAACATTCTATGATTCTACAGTAAATATCAGAACCCCTAAAGAAGCATTTTTACAGGTATTTTAGGTTTTGTCCAAACTATGAACATTAAAAGAAGGTGTATTTGAACAGATAAGCATTTCTAGTTCTTATTTTGCACCTCTTAGCTATTTTTTCTATATATGCAAATGTATATATATTATATATGTGTGTGTATATATAAGATGTCATCATGAGCCTAAAAGACCCTTATTCTTCCTGTGTGATTTTGAATGGTGGTTTTTACCCTTTTATCAATCCCAATAGATGTAAAGCACTGGCTAAACACAAACAATGTGTTCTCAAGCCTTTTCCATTTCTGTTCACGGTTGTGGAAGAAATGATTGCTGCAGCTTACCATGAGTTTGCCCTGAAAAATTTCTGATGATACATGGATAAATTTCATATAACTCTACTGTTTACTGTGGTTTAAGCAGGTATTTTATCACTATTATTCCAGATTTGTCCTGAGTGTTATACTGCATGTTCCCAGAAGGTATCCTGTGGCAGCTTGTGCTATAGAAGTAGTAAAAAATCTACAACCAATAGTAATTTTAAAAAATGTAAATATAATGAGCCAGTCTATTTGTAGCATGGTGAAGATAATTCTGTTTTGCCATACATCATAATTAATTTTGCTTCAGATTGCTGTGTTTTGAATTGTTCAGTCACCTCCTGCTGCAGCGGCTGGCAGTTTTGACTCTCATGCAATGAACAGCACAACGACCAAAACAAGTGTTGCATAACAGTTTTTACCCATACCTATAAAAGCTCAGATAAAAGTGATAAAAATTCATTGCTACTATCTTTCTTGATGGAAAACCCAAAAAAATTAAGGTAACTCTCATTTGACAGCAAATTAGCTACACACAGAGATTGTCTGCACTTTGCCAAAATGCTACTCTCTTTTGCTGCCAACAGTCTGTGCCCATCTCAGCTGTTCTGTGACACACAGGAACTGTGGTTTACTCTTCAGTGCATGAGATGAAATCTCACCTACAGACCATGACTCCTGGTTAAATATGAGTGTTTGATCCACATTCCCTATGAAGAGTGACAGCATCTCAGGCTCCATGACATGTTATTCAGTGTTGGAGATTGAAGTGATATACACAGGCATTCTACAGGAGTTTCCTTCCAGTATTTCGTATCTAGTGTTTTTATACAGTCCAGAGCTAGAAGGTAACAAACAGTAATATCTAAAAGTAATATAATTGTAAGAATCTTCTATATGCTTTTTTTTTATGAGTTTGTCTACTGTAAACTTCTAGCATCCACAAAATATCTGGAGGAAAAAAAAAAATAAAATCATCAGTTTGATTACACATTGGGTAAGGAAATAATTGCCTTTTGTTCTGACCTGCTCGATTAATCTAATTCCCCTAGTTCTCTCCTGTCTGGTGTAACAGCCAGTGCCTTAAATATACGACTGGTTTTAAGGACACAGGTTAATTCAAAGTACAAAAATGAGAGTTTCTCATTTACAAATAACTTGGGGTTTTCTTACCCAGGTGTTTAGTGCTGTTTCATTCTTTCTGGAGCCAAATTTGGACTGAGATGCATGCTTTCCATTGGAAATGTAATTACAAAAGCTTAGAAGTGCTGGCATTCAAGAATTCATTTCACTCAGTCATCTGCACTTCTAAATCTATGGTAATTGCAATTCTTGGTGTATGAAATGAGAGAAAATGGAATAAATTAGAGAAATGTTACTTTCTGCAGATAGAGTATTTCTGAAGATATAATTGTTTTAAAGGTATAACATGCTTAACAGATTTAGTTTGCATCTTGGCACAGTTACAGGGCACATTTCCTATGTTTTGTACATTTATTCAAAACAGAATTAGAATAAACTTTTTTTCTTTTTTTACAAATTACTAGACTTTGTAGACTGTGTAGGTGTTTTCAAATGTACACGCTGTGCTTACTTAAAAGTAATTGCACTCTGAAATACAATAGATACTCTTCCTATGAAGGTATAGTCATTTGTTACAAGTTGCCAATCTACACATTTCCGGAGTGACATTTTATTATTGCAGATCATTTTAGAAAACTTCCTGTGAAAGTAAAATGTCTCCTCATAAAACTGCCTTTTCAGCTAGAAGCATGATCTGCCTTGTGATGGTAAAAACTAAAAGGATTAGCCACTAGGAGGTCTCTCACATCACCTTTGTCTTCAGAGACATCCTGACAGTTTGCCTGGGCAGTGATTCTGGGCAGCATAACTTTGATCTGTTGGTGGCTGGGGTTCCTGCAGTGCCACGGCTGGCAGCAGGTGATGCCTACTAATCTCGTGCTGTGGGTACGAATGCTTACTGTTGCTTTTGCTTCCGTTGATTTTTTTGGCTGTAATGCTGTTACCCAGTTCACACTGATACCAGAAGTTGTTCCAGGGCCGAGTCAGTCATAAGAAGAGTTCAGGTAGCTCAAAGGAAGAAGTAAGAGAGGGCATTCATCATTCAATAGCACTGAAAAGGTGGTTGCTGTAGAAACCTATTCCAGGTCTAGTAAATGTCAAGCATCAGACTGTACCCACTGCAGCACCATAGATCAGACTGGAGATGCTCCCATGCACAGGGAAGCCTTGTGTCCCTTTCTGGAGGCACTGAAGATTTCCCGGTCATCTTCCTGAAAGGGAGAGCAGCTGTCACCATCACTGTCCCCCTAGGCAGAGGCTGCTGCACCGTCATGATCACTCCATGTGCATTTACAGGAATCACTTCATCAATCAGGGCACAGTCCCCAGTGCTTTTCTCCAGATCTTGTGTGCATAGCTCATTATGTCCTGTATCAGAAAGATGGCTTCAGCAACTCAGAGGAGTAGTGAGGGATAAAGCTTGGGCTAGCAGCAAAAGCCTGGGGCTGTACAGGGAGCACGAATACCACTTGAGGGATATCAGACGTTCTTTGGAGCATTTGCTGAGGCATCATTAAAGACACAGGAAATAGAGATGTGCTTAGCTGGAGCTCTGGGCTCAATTGCAGGTTGATGACAATTGCAAAGTATGAACAAGAGCAGGAGGTACAGAATTTGATCTGTGATCTTCATAAAATTAAATTCATTTGTACAGCAGAGGTGCCTTTTAAAGGAAAGATGCTCCAGCTACAAAGTACTTTACTTTGTTCCCTTTTATAAGAACATCTTTAATTCTTGCTGCTTTGTATTTCAGTTCACTTACAGTCCTCTCGTAGGGGTGGTGAAAATGTGCTGAAATAAATCCTCAGAGATGAGGCCTTGTTGCACGGATTTTGTGAGTTACTTAGCACTTCTTCCAAGGGTTTCTCACTGATAAAATGAGCTAATGCATCCATCTCATTGTGCCATGCTCTTTGTGAAACATTCCTGGGCTTCTCTGGGACAAAATAATAATTTGTTCTGATTCAGTTCATCTCAGTTTTCTGTATAAAAGTTATTCTGGGTCTCTCTTTACTGGGTAGCTTATTTCAAAAAATGCTTGCTGAGACTAACATTTCTCCCTTTCCATTCAAGATCAGTAGGATGGAGCTGCATCATTCTTAATAAATTGATTCTGCAGAGTGATGTTTCTGATCCTTGGGGTAAATATCAAGATCGTTTTAGATATCCATGTTCTGAATGAAGCAACAAGAATACCTCATTATTTAACTATTATGAAATCTCTCGTATTTTCAGCTGTGATAGATACTGTTGATTTGGTTTGATAGAGTGTTAGAAGCCCAGGGCTTGACAGGACATGTTATTGATCTCACACAATCCATTCTGGGCATTAACATGGGAGTATCATTCACAAATCAATTTTCTCTACGCTTTAATTTAAATACCAGTGCCCCTTGGGGTTCCTTCTGGGTCATTTTTATTCTCAAGTTGTTCACCAGCATTGAGTAAGCTGATTAATAAATTCAGGCACCAAATTAGCTGTGTGCCAGCTGCTGTCAGATGTAGCTATTTAGTCTGTTCAGTTTGTTTGCATATTTATTTCTGTAAAGAGCAATACTCAGTCTGTCTACCTTGAAAACAGTTTTCAGATTTCAGCCACTCAATCCCAGCTGCTCTCTAAGGCCAGTATTCCTCTGTTATTAAGGCATACTGCTTGGGGAAAATATTCAAGGTGAAGTAACATCATTTAGCAAGTTGTGTTCCACTGTGTAGAAAAACTGTCTGCTACTTTTCTCCTCAGCAGACAGAAACTAAGAAGTACATGACTCAATCATCTTAAAGGTCTTTTCCAACCAAAATGATTCTTTGATTGTATGCTTTTATATCAAGAGAGCTTTAGGAAGGATCTGAGTGAAGTGAACGCTACATAGCACTCTATAATCCATGAAAAGAATGTGTTAGGACAGTTATAAATGAATGTAATATTTGATTTTGTAAAGATATGAAGAAAAGGTTGTGAGAGGAATGCTTGAGGAGCTAGAATGGGCACTTGGAGGCACTGCCAAATTAATGATCCTTTGCCTTTAGCTGCTCACCATGGCACCAAAAAAAGTGTGCAAACTGGCTATGGGTTTATGGAGAGTTCAGAGACAGAGACTGCCCAGAGAAAGGCCCCAAGAGAGGTTTCTTTCTCCACTCCTCATGCATGTGCTGCTTACTGGTATGGTAGCAGTAAAATATCCCAACTGTTTCTCTGAAATGATGGCCTAGCTTCCCAAATTATTTCCTTTTCTTTTTTCCTTTCATTTATTTTCTCTCTGTGTTTCAGATTATGCTTGGCCTTTGCCCAAACAGTTGTGCCCTATATGGATTTCCCTAGATGTGCTCTTTTCAACTGCATCTATTATGCATCTATGTGCCATCTCTCTTGATCGGTATGTAGCAATACGCAATCCCATTGAGCACAGCCGCTTCAATTCCCGCACCAAGGCTATTATGAAAATTGCTGCAGTTTGGACCATATCCATAGGTAAGCAATGAGGCTTATGATTTTAACTGTCTCTTAGTGAATAATAGTGTTACTCCAATTTTCATTTAGGATTTTTAAGAAGATACTCAAATTAATTTACCTGGCCTGCATGTCTTTATAGAGTAAATGATTGGGAAATTGAGTTACCAAAATATGTAATCATTCTTCAGTGTACCACCACTTTCAATGCTGAAGCATTGCTGCTGTGTATGTGTCAATACACTGGTAACAACTGTAACACATACAAATGGTACCATAAAACTGCTATGTAAACAAAGCAGAAGATAGCATTAGCAAAGCCTATGGAAGATAAAAACAGCTCATACAAATGACATGTCTACACTGCAGTTGCTGCAGTTGAAGTCACTCAGATTCTGGTAATGGTTTAAGTGAAGCAGCACAGAGTTGAAGGCAGACTAACAGCGAGGTATTTAATTCTCTTGCACAGGCATTTAATTCTCTTGCACAGGCTTTATAGTCTATATTATACTCTGCCATAGCTAGATTGCTGCTAGTACTGAGCTAGCAAGCTTGATGTCACAGCAAAAGAGGAGTAGACATAAAAGAAGACACTTTTGTATCACTTTGATAAAAAATTGATAAATAAACCAGCAGTAAAATAAAGATAAAATGATAGCAAGTTGATGCTGTAATTTCAGAAATTATATGAAAAAAATGGATTTTTAAAAAATTCTTTCGATGTGCTTTAGAAAAGAGACATTTGGAGCAGGATCAGAAGAATTGCATGATCGCTTGCCTCTGCTGGAACAGATTTTTTTCTCAAATAAAATACAGTCTTACAAAAATTTAACATTTAACTTTTCTTTTAGATAAATTGTTTTTCACTTTCAGTGATGTACTGCAAGGAAAAGCATGTATCAGGTGTTTGAAATTCTCTTGAGTTTTACCTGCTTTAGAAGAGGAACATGATATTCGATATCTGAGTCTTCAGGGCCCACTTTTGAATAAGCTTGCCATTGAAAAAGGCTATGGAAAAAAATTGGGGAAATAAACCTTCTTGTCTTGTGGATATACAAGAATATCTGTTAGAGACAAATTTTCGTGAAGCACAGTCTTGCTATATTTCCTCTAAATAATAAAATTCACAGTGAGATTTGATTTGGATTAAGCAATTAAATAATTTTCAAAAATTATTTATTATTTTAAATGGTCTGTGGTGCCTGTTTGGCATAGGGAAGAAAGCTACTGGATTCAGGGCATAAGGAATCACATGCTGGATGCTTGGGCTTGGTTTGCATGGGCAGTTCAGAGTTGCTGCAGAATCTGTGCCCTGTGTTGCACTGTAATGCAGATATCCACTTCTAGCAGAGCTGTATAAATCTGTCAGCAGCATTAAGTAGCATATTGCAAAACCTGGGCAGTAAGACTGTTCTGCTTCCATTTCTGGAGCTATCTTGCAGTTTTGTGCCTGTGCTGCCTTACATGTTGCAGACATGTCCTTAGAAATAAAGTAAGGCAACAAGTACTTCATGCATGGTTCACCGAGTAAGCAAACTAGTAAGAAAATCTGGGGCTTGACCAAATAGGTGTAAAGACAGCCATAGACCTAACTCATCCTGGAGTTACTGTGTGGAGAATGGGCTCGGGACAATGGAAAATAGGCATGATATGCTCTCTACTATCCCCCAGGAAAATATCTGAGCCAGAACAGGCAACGTGACTTTGTGCTGCTGTAAAGTGAAACAGGTGAAATAATGAACATTAAAAGAAATAGCTTGGAAAGGAAATGGAATAGCACTTATTTTATGGACACATATGACTTGTCAGCCCTCAATAAGGCAATGGGTGCTACATTTATTCCCAAGCATCCAAGAGTCTTTAGAAAGAAGCTGTGAGCAGTTGCTCAGCAAAATGTAGTGTACAGTGTGTTGGGGGACTACCCCAGGTAGCACTTCCTTCCCCAGGCTGGGAAGGGAGATGTGTTACAGCTGTACTTGTGTTCCCTCCTTTGCTGTGATTGTAGCTGAAATTGGGTTTGCTTATATTTTGTTCATTCTCTTTGATGCAGATACAGTTGATGTGAAGGAGTCTATGGGCATCCCTTTTTTTTTTTTTTTTTAGAGATACAGGCAGAATTGATACTCTGCAGAGAGTCCGTTCAGGGCACTGAAATGCTGTTGGATTTCCACCCTCCCTAGTGCATGCCATATGGCTTACCCATTTATGCAGGCTTTCTCCAGAATTTTGCATTAAATGGAGAAAGAAAAATATTCTTAGTATGTACCTAGCTTATTTTAGTATAACTATTTTTACTTCATAAATGAATTTAGAAATGTGACAGACACAGGAATAAACTGAACATGGAATGAAAGAGAAGAATTCACCCAAAGTGTGTTGTTGCTGTCTTTCAGCTCTTACCTACTTGTCACTTAGAAAGACCTTATAAAATCCCATGCAATTTTCAAGGAATTAAATAAGATAGGAAAATTCACAAAAGAATCTGTGCATTTCTGTGTTTGATTGGTGTCACATTCAAAAGAGCACTTAAGTGCAGGCTGGTCAGTTTGCATTTCCTAAACCCTGCTTCAGTTGGACTGAAAAACTTTTAAAGGCATCCCATGTAAAGAATCCTGAATTCAGATCTGAATCAGAATTTAAAAGAAGTAAAAAGCATGTAATTGATGTTAACTTAGTAGCTTTTGCATTCCATTTTACTGAAATGTTAATGCAGACAGCAAAATATATAATAGAGGTTCTTTGTTCATTGAGTTATGACTAGCAGGTCATACAAACCTAAATCAGTGATTAGGGTTTTTAAGCAGGGGAACATAACAGAGTCCTCTCTTGACAGTTACTTTATGAAGGTCTTTTCCAAAGTCCTGTTTCTTCCACATTAAAGTGTGTCACAGCATAAGTAAGACTTTTTGTCTTCAGTTAGAGAAAAAGTGGGTGCTGTGAGGCACCCACTGCTAGGCTTGTAAAAATAGTTTTGTGATAGAAGGCACTGTTTTGAGGCTGCAAAAGGAAATGTAAGCAACAGAAACATCCATGCAATTGAAAATTAAAATAGCTTATAGGTGTGAACTTGCTGGCAGAATCTCGATGTTGTTTCCAGACTTCAGACTTTGCACAGCTGCAAGAGCAGAGGTTTTCACTAGTAACATATGGACTTAACCATCTCCCTGGACTCCATGTATCTTGCTATGAGGAAGGTAGTCTTGGGCCATCCTGGCCAAAACGGGGGAACCCCATGCAGCATTCACCAAGAGTGCAACTCTAAATGCATACTGTATAATACAGGAGAAAGTGTTACATGTATATGTATAATATGTTGTAAAATGTCTAAAAAGTTATATGTATAATACAGGAGAAAGTGTTAACTGTGTAATATTAATAAAAAAGAAATACCACTCTGGAAATGTGAATGAAAGAATTTCAGTGATGTGAAGGGTGCACACACATTGCTTCTGATACAGAAACAAGTAAAACATTTTAATTGTGAAGTTCCTCATGTTCCAGCTAGCTTCGCTAGCACAAAGGGGATTTTCCTCTGCTTCAAGGTTTGGTCATTTACTAGAGAGCACCAAAACTACTCATGATACCAATTTCTCAGATCACAGTTCTATATCCTTTGTAACAGTGTAAATGCAATTTACTTGATAAGTGATTAAGATAAAGCCATCCTTTAAATTCTGCTCTTTGTAACAGTGCCATATGCAGACATCACATCTTTTGTGTGGTTGTTTTTTGGGTTGGTTGGTTTTTTTTTATTTGAAAACAGAATAAGTAAAAAAAGGAAATACACTGTTGAATTCTGGTAATACCATGATGTGTGTTGTGTTAAAACTGGACTTGTTTCTTTTCCTTCTCTCTCTGACTCACTATTGATGCTATAACTTTTCTTCCAGATAGATAACTGGGGTTTGTGTATATAATAAACCATGCAACTTTAAAAAGGAATTTTTCATCCCCATTTAACTTTCATACTATTTCATTTTTGAGGAGGATCTATTTTATGGAGAAGATCTATTTAAAGAAGTATGAAAGACTTGTGCTGCAAGCATCAGTAAATGTTCTTCTCAGATTAAGTGATGTTATGTGTAAGGGCTTTTTGCTTCTGCCTTGAGTGTTCCTTTCTCACACTGGCTGAGCATCCAAGCTGTCCTAACAATGTCCTTAAAGCACCTCCAGATATGTACTCTTCAGTCAAGCCTTTATCTATCTCACTGGAAATTATACTCTATTTGAGGACAGTACTTGGAGTGGTACCACTAATATTCAAAAAAAAAACCAAAACAAAAAAACAACCAAAAAAAACCCCACACCACACAAAAAAACTTGTCTCCTTACAGTCTATGAGCAGGTTATGCATGAAGGTAAAGAGGGACTGGAGTAATTCACATTAGCATCCCTTAGGTCATGTTTTCAGAGGATATTTAGGATTTTGCTTTGTAGTTTTGCCCATAGGTGTGTTTCTGGGATCACTGACTAGAAAGTCACTTGGCATTTGTTTATTCCCATGGTGTGCTTGCTGGATGAGACATATTTACTCTTGAGTGCCTTCTGTTTGGTGCTGGGCAGTAGTTGCTCTTGAGACGGTGTTTTGGGATAGGAGCACACACCCAGGAATTTCTTTGTAGACTTCAGACTTTGGTTAGAAAAAAACTTTGGACACATTTCATGTGAAAAAATGGCAAAAAATATTGCTAATGGAGGAAACAACAAGTGGAGACTCGATACATATTACCAGAATTTTGCTCAAACCTTTCCCACCAAGCAGACTGGTACTGTTTGTGGCACATTACTTGGAAACAAGAAAGCAGTGTTAAGACAACAATCACCGGAAAAGCAAATGTTAGACATGCATGGTTCACTTTCTGGGTAAGTGTGCAAAATCCTGACTATGAGCACTGATTTGGTAGAAGGACAGCAATATAATGCTGAGAAAAATGGTTGCATGTTAGTAAAACCTAAGAGGGGGTAGCATTACCTTCTCTCCTGATCTGGGAGGTAAATCCAATTGGCGGCCAGTCACCAGCGATGTTCCCCCAGGGCTCAGTTTTGGGGCCAGTCTGGTTTTATCACCGTTACCAATAATCTAGATAGGGGGATTGAGTGCACCCTCAGTGAGTTCGCTGACAACACCAAATTGGGTGGGACTGTTGATCTGCTTGAAGGTAAGAAAGCTCTGCAGAGGGATCTGGATGGGTTGAGTCGATTGGCAGAGGCCAGTTTTATGAGTTTTATGAGGTTTAACAAGTCCTGCATTTCAATCACAACTACTCCAGGCAATACTACAGGCTTGGGGAATAGTATCTAGAAAGCTGTCCAGTAGAAAAGGACCTGGGGGTGATTATTGACACCCAGCTGAACAGGAGCCAGCAGTGTGCCCAGGTGGCCAAGCCAAATGGAATCCTGGACTGCNAGTCTCCTCAGGTCCCTTCCTTGTCCATGCCTGGAGTGCACCATAGTGTTATTGCAGCTCATTTAAGAATTCTGTGCACAATATGCAAGCCCATATTCACACTGTGTGCATTGTCTCTGTAATACTTACAGAGAATTGGTAGAATTCTATGTGTTAAATGGAGATATTGTGAACCCCCATAGAAGACGTATGAGGAGAGGCTGAGGGAGCTGGGGTTGTTCAGCTTGGAGAAGAGGAGGACTCAAGGGTGACCTCATCACTCTCTACAACTATCTGGAAGGAGGTTGTAGTGAGGTGGGTGCTGGCTTCTTCTCTCAAGTAAATTACAACAGGACTAGAGGAAATGAACTGAAGCTGCACCAGGGGAGGTTTAGATTCAATATTATGAAGAATTCCTATACTTAAAGGGTAGTCAGGCCCCAGAATGGGCTGCCCAAGGGAGGTGGTGGAGTCACCATCCCTGGAGGTATTCAAAAAACATGTAGATGAGGCACTTCAGTACATGCTTGAGCGGGATGGTGAGGTGGTGTTTGTTGTATTTTTGTGTGGTTCTTTTTTATGAGGGGGTTGGGTTGATATTTGGACTTGGTGACCTTAGAGGTCTTTTCCAACCGTGACAGTTCTGTGATTGTGTGATTCTGTGAAAATGTATTAATGTTTTTTTGTTTTTTATGTTTGACAATAAACGTCTGACAGCGAACATTTGACTGAAATGCTTCCCTCATGAGAATGAGGGTCATAGCCCATAATTTCTGTAGGCAGAGGTGCTGCAGTGGTGGCAATCCTGATAGTTTTTGTTAGCCTCAAGTGAGGACAGAGGTGGCATTAGCATTGTAAGCCAGGCTACTATTTTCTTCAGGTGGAGCAGTAGAATGGTTTGTGCTCATAAAACTTTTTCAGGCCTATTTTCTGGGTATAAGTGAGACAGTAATCCTCGCTTTATGGCCTAGAGCATGACAATAAGGCTTCATCTGCCTGTTTCCCATTTCTTTGAATTGACTACTAAGTTATTTTCTCTAAAGACAATATTTTGCCTGAGTGTCTGTACCTGTGATTCCCAAGAGAGTGAGGAAGATCATAGCAGCTGACAACAAGCTGAGTTCATAGCAAAGGAACTACATGAGGATTTCAGGCACAGGTGCCTGGATTGGCTTTATTTTGTTATCAGGCTTCAGTGAAAGGTTTTGCCTGGAATACCAGCAGATGGTGATAGTTCATGAAGTCTTTTGCTCAGAAGATGGATTGACCATCCTGCCACATCTGTTCCTAGGGGCAAGGGCCAGTGTCTCCTGTTTGAGGTTACTGCTACTGAGCATCAGTTTAGGCATCACTGTTTGACTTCTTGAGGAAGCCCAGCCCTGGTAGCAGGTATGCTGTGAACAGGAGCCAATCCCTCTTTGTTTCAATGCAGCATTGGAACAATGTGACTGAGCAAAACAAGATAAGTAATTTAGCATAGTAGAAGGTGCAGGTAGAAAAATACTCTATTTCTTCTGTCTTTTACTGGCCTTTGCTGGTTTTCTGTCTGGGCTTGAGTTGTTCAATGCACTCACAAGGTTTAAGTAAAGGTCATCAGCTTGTTCAGACCCAGTCAGTAATTATGTTCATCTGATTGCAGTTGTGCTCATTGCAGGCAGGTTCTTAAAGTTCAGCCCCCTTTTATCTCTGACTTTAAATCAACACAAGGCTTTTATTGTTGTTTTATTAGAACAATTATATTATATAAAACTAGACCTAATCCATCCCTGAAGGTGCATTGTGGCTATATTAGCACATGGAATGCTCTGCAACTAGTCTGCTGACATATGGGAAATATATGGAATTTGTGTGGCTTTGAAGACTTCAAACACCCCTGTTCTTCAATTTGCCTCTGAAGAACTTTGCTTCCTGAAACTTGTGCCTTTTCTTTCAAAATGTGATCAGGAGGCTAGTTGGGATTTACTTCTCACTGTCTGTTAATTATTATTAGACAAATGTTCATGAACTTTATGAGACACTTCTGTTAAGAAGCCAAAGAGATTTGGTTCAGTTTTCCTTTTTCTGAGAGGGGTAGGGGAGTCAGTTCCTATTTCCTCTAACAGAAGTTGATACTAATGCATAGTTAGAGCAGCTGCTAACATTCAGATTAATGTCTCTTAAATTTGTAACCTGTGTTTGGTTTGTGTAATCTTATGAATTTAAGATGTATTTAAACATGCAGTGTTCAGCATGGACAGAAGAGTTCTTGGTTTTTCAGGGTGTTTTTTTCAGGTTTATTTTTGTGGCAGCCATAGGCGTGTTTGGCACACAGCTCTTACTCTCTTGCTTTTTTAAATTTTTATTTGTAAGTGACAGAAGGATGGTAGTGACATCAATAGAGCCCTTGCCATGAAACACAGTGGACTTTGAATCCAGTGCTGACTCAAGAGAGGTGGTCCCTGCCATTCCCAAGTTCACGCATCTGCAGCAAAATTTGACACCTCTTGTGTTCAGCCCTGAGAATCCCACACATGGAAAGACGGAGTAAATTCATATGCAGGTCTCTGTTTTCTTTAGTAAGGTTGTTGTCCCTGGAGGAATGAAATATCTTCTTGTCATAGTTAAAATAACCACCCAAGACTCCATCTTTCCAGTAATCTTTCAGTCTCATGGGCTTTCATAGAAGCAAATATTAAACACAAAAACATTATTGTTTTTCATTTAAGTCTAAATTATGTGAATGTCAATTTGGACTTTTATCCAACTTTTTCTCTAGAGCAAGTTAGTAAATGTTTTACAAAGCTGTATTTATAGTAATTTGGGTTTTGTTTTATTTACTGAGGATCTGTGAAGAGCATCTGCTACTCTGTGTCCACAGTCTCATCTCAGCCCTATTTGGTGAACCATTCTGCGGGTTTAAGAACAACTTTAAAGCTGACAAGAAGCAGTTAGGGCAACTGTAATTGGATTTGTAATCTGGAGGATCTCTCTCTGTCTTGCTCCTGCTACTCTGTCAGACAGAAGCTAAAGGAAAGGAGAAGAGAGAAAAATCACATTTGTCTTCTCACTTGTGAACTACTGTGGTGAAAAGGGATGTCCTGTTCAAACTGCTGCCTAGAAGAAGGATAAACAGATCTCCCAGTGTTGAGTCTAGCAGGGTCTTGGATCATGGAATGCTGTCTGGTGGTGGCTGATTGTCACTTCCTACTGTAGCAAATCCAATTGCCCTAGTCACTGTTCAAACATCAAGCAAGAGAACCAGGTTCACTCTGAAGAGCAAAGTGTGATATGCAGTAAGCTCACAAAACTTTTATCTTGCAAGTCTTTGGAACAGTGCTTTCTCCCTGGGAATTTGGTGCCACCTTAGATAGAAAGAGTTATTTGACAGAACAGGAAAATGTTTCCAAGGCTGGAGACCTCAGCTCACTAAATCAGCCTGACAATTGTTGACAAAAAGTGTGTCAGCTCAGGTGCAAGGCAAAATCTCACAAAATGCCCTACACTGAGGCTCAGAGAACTGAACAACTAGGTTGGACAGCAGTAAGCTTCAGAGCCTCTTTCCTTATTTGGCACTCACCATCCTTGTGCTGGTGTAGTGAGTTTGGCTTTCTCTGACCAAATGACCTTAGTTCTTAGATTATGTACAGATAAAATTGCAGTGTTAGTTTTGTGGATTGCTTGAATCAAGTGGAGTTGAATGCCTTCTCTGTGCTTGTTCAAACACTGAACCCAAGTAAGGCAGGTATTCATGTTCAGGCACCATGGGAATGCTTAGTGGTAAGCACAACACAGATCAGGGCCAGGGTATGATCTGTGTCTGCAAGCAGGTATTTTTTCATTTGGGATTGTGGCTGGAGCAATTTTGCAGTAATTTCGCAAGAAGGAAGTCCCTCTGAGGTGTCTGAGACCTTCCAGAATTCACTTCTTGCTACTGGAATGGTATAGAGTTAGTCCCTGTTGCCCAAGTTGTATAACAGACTTAGTTCACTTTAGGGCTGGATTTAAAGAATGAGTTACAAAGGAGAAGTGTGAGATGGTAGAATGCATTTGAGATGAGGGTAATGCTGCCCGTTCAGCAGTGCTATAGGCTAACCGGCAGCTGAATGAATGTGTCTTGGCACCTCCTCTGAGAGCATCTTTCTTCCTACTGCTGTTGATGATGGGATTTTTCTGGATTGGAGGAATGAGCAAACAAAGACTTGGTGCTCTCTTCTGTGCTTTCTCAATTTGAAATTCCATGAGAGGGGCGAGGGACACTTTCCCATTATGGCAGCTATCTTTTCATTCCCCATCATTAGTGCTGTGTCTCATGTTCATGCAGAGTTTTAGGCTGCCATTAGTGCTCTTGATCTGTATCGTATCACATCCCAGGAGTAGGTTAGTCTTCCCAAATATTCTTAATGTATTTGACCAAGAAGATATCCCAAAACCTCATTTCATTTCCCTTGGCTAAAGCAATAGCAGTAAATTCAATAATGGTTGCTTCATGAATGAACCTTTATTCTTCTTGCAGTTTTATTTCAAATGGTATGTATTATAGAGGGATATAAAGCATAGAATTATCCATGCAATTATAATCTGAGTGTAATGCCATTAATCTACTTCAGATGTCTTCTTTGTGTAAAGACAGCTCTGTCCACTTTCCACTACTTCCCAAATGTCTGTAGTTTGATGGAGCCAAGGCATTAGAAAGATGTCTTTAATGATAAAGAGTAAATGGCTTGACGGGATGAGGGTTATGACAGTCACAGGAGTTTGGCACAGGCAAGATAACAGGAGTTAAGATATCAAAAAGGAAGCAACTGCTTTACCGAGGGTAAGCTGATAAACATGACTCAACTACTGGATGAAGGAAAGGCTGTGGACATGGTCTGCCTGGACTTCCGGAAAACATTTGATACTGTTCCCCATAGATTTCTAATGGAAAAACTGGCTGCTCATGGCCTGGATGAGAATACGATCCGCTGAATCAAGCACTGGCTGGACAGACAGGCCCAGAGAGTAGTGGCCAAAGGTATTAAATCCAGCTGGCAGCAGGTCACAAATGGTGTTCCTCAGGGCTCAGTGTTGGGACCATTTCTCTTTAACACCTTTATTGATGATCTCGATGAGGGCAGAGAGTCTATCATCAGTAGATTCGCAGGTGACATCAAGTTAGGTGGGTGTGTTGATCTGCATGAGGATAGGGAGGCTCTCCAGAGAGACTTAGACTGGATCGGTGGGCCAGTGTTAATGGGATAAGTTTCAACAAGGTCAAGTGCCAAGTCCTGCACTTGGGCCACAACAACCCCATGCAATGCTACAGGCTTAGGGAAGTGTGGTTGGAGAGCTGTCTCGCGGAGAGGGACCTGGGGGTTCTAATTGAGAAGTGAATGAATATGAGCCAGCAGTGTGCCCAGGTGGCAAAGAAGGCCAATAGATCCTGTCTTGTATTAGAAATGTTTGACTAGCAGAAGTAGGGAGGTGATTGTCCCCCTGTACTCAGTGCTGGTGAGGCCTCACCATGAGTATTGTGTCCAGTACGAGAAGGATATCGAGGTGCTGGAGCGGGTACAGAGGAGAGCAACGAAGCTGGTCAAGGGACTGGAGAATAAATCATATGAGGACCATTTGAAGGAGCTAGGTCTGTTTAGTTTGAGGAAGAGGAGGCTGAGGGGAGACAACTACCTGAAAAGACATTGTAGAGAGGTTGGTGCTGGTCTCTCCCCTCGGGTAATTAGTCATAGAACCAGAGGGAATGGCCTCAAGCTGAAAGAAGGTAGGTTTAGACTAGACACTAGGAAACAATTCTTCATGGAAAGAGTGGTGGGATATTGGAATAGGCTGCCCAGGGAGCTGGTTGTATTGCCATCCCTGGCTGTGTTTAAGAATCGCTTAGATGTTGTGTTGGGGGATATGGTCTAGGGGTGAACTTGTAGAGTAGGGTGAAAGGTTGGACACAATGATCCCATGGGTCTTTTCTGACCTAGACGATTCTGTGATTCTATGATTCTATGAATATTGACAGGTAGAGGGAAAAAAACCCTGAATCCCAGAACTAGCACTGGGGCTAAGGAAACACGTGCTATAATCACAGAAGCCATGTGTAATCATTACTTTTCAGAAGAAATTCCTTCACTAGGTTACTGGCAAATGGTAATTTTATGATAATGATAAATTGCAGATGTATTCTCCAGAATCCTGGAAAACACCTAGAGGGAATGGGGAAACTGTCCTCATTAATCTCTTCACCATGTTACTTTTTTCTGTTTAGAAATTCAGAGTAACACAGGATTAGTTCTATGATATATACTGCTCACAGCAACCCCCCCAGAAAAAAAGCAATCGCCTCAGCATTGGCTATTTCTCAGGGGAAGCAGCTAAGGAAGGACATGACCAGTCCCACAGCCCTGTCTGCAGAGTGGGTGCTTACATACAGCTGGGCGGCCAGAGGGTAGGAAGGGGAAAACAAAAGATCTTATGCTGCTTTCTAACTACAAGGATTTGCAGTTTTATTTTTTCCTTTCTTTAAAAAGACAGAGAGAAATTTGAAAAGAAATGGAGAAAGATAATAAGGGCATGAAATAATTTTGGCATGAGGAGAGTAAATAGTGTAGCATTCTTCAGTTCCAAAAGAGATTTCAGAGAGTATGAGTGGTAAAGGTTTATAAAATCACTACAAAGGTGGAAAAGGGGACCAGAGAGTGATTATTCACTTTCTCATAGTAGGGGAACCAGAGAGGAGTCAAAGGAATTTATCAAGCAGCAAATTACCATGGTAATTTTTACCTTCTAGTACTTGACAAAGAAACAAGATAGAGCTAGATGAACCCCTGATGGTGTAACTAGGTCTGGACCACTGTGTCTTTCCCATTTTCTCATGTGTACTTAGGTTGTGGTATTCAAAAATGTGTTACTTTTGTTGGGTTTGGCTGTACCTAGACAGATTTCTTTGGAAGGTTTCAGGTCTATCATAGTGTGGGACTGACATCCACAGATCAAGGGATAAAGTTTGGGTTGCAGTATGCATGAAAAATATTCTAGTGAGATAGAGAACTCTGTCATGAGTGTTGTATTCCCTCTTCTTCCTGTCTCCACAGTAAATTACTGATGACTTTCACAAAGTACAGCAGATGTACAGATATATATTCCTAATAGGAAAGCAGTGTTGGAGGACATTAAGTAAATACATCTAAATTAGAGGAATTCTTTCTTTTATTCCTTCACTCTGTGAGGGACAAACCAGTGGCTAGCCATGGTATGGGCTCCTATAGGAATTCCTGGACAGTCATTCTTTGGGTTTGACAGTCTGTCTGCTCTACTCATGTGCCAAGCAGTCATATAGCTGTCTGCAGAGACACTCCATGCAGCAAGCAGTCCTGCTTCTGCTTCAGAAAGACCTGATATCCTGAAATCCTGAACAAACAAGCTGTGCTGGGTGATACTGAAGAGGAAAAGGAATCCAAAATGTTCTTAATCTCACTTGTCTGCCATTAAATCCATGACTGTAAAAAGTGCTGTACCATCAGGATACAAGAGAAACTGACTTGGCAAGTGCAGTGATCCTGAGGTTTATTAATCTGCTTAGTGCTTAGGAGTATCTGGAAGCTGTTCTCTATTTATTATTATAATTAAATCATTTAAAATTTCTTCATTTCAGCCAGAGGATTTGTGGCTGTGGTTCTGATTTCAGACTGACATGTCAATCAGATTAACATTTTAGTTACATCTTTTCTATTGTTATATTGTCTGTTCCAGTCTTTATCCCTGTATTCAAGATAAAGGGATAGGAATCAGGCAGATAGAAGAGTGCTGCAGCCTTCTCATTTGACTATGTAATTGCCTTAAGAATTCAAGTAATACCATCTCTGTGGTACTTCTCAGTTTTGCACTGCTCATGGATGAAATGCCTGTCAGGAAGAGCTTGCAGAAACCACTGCACCAGGTAGTTGAACCTTGCACTGAGGTAGCTCTTACAGATGTCCATGATGCCATGGCAAAACTGGCCATTTTTCTATCAGGATTATTTTAATGTCTTTAAGAAACTTGCTTCGAAATCTTCATAGCTGTAATTCCTTTGTATTTTGATAATTTTCCTCTTTAAAATTTGCTACTCCCTACCCTATGTCAGGAATTTCAACCTCCCCCAAACTGGCAGGGCAGGCAGAAGTGGCCAGCTGGAACAGAGCAGTGGCTTTTCTACACCCTCACACAAATTTCAATTAATGCTAGAAAAATAACTTGGTAAAGGAGTTATGCTGCAATTACTGTGTCAGCTGTGGAGCACAGCAAAGCTGCAGTTGTTCCTGACAGTGGGTGTTCATTCCATGGAGCTGTGACCCCAGGATTGTTGTCACATGAGTTTTTCACTTCCATCTGGGAGTAGTAACTTCTCTTTTGAACATCTATAGGCAGCAGGCTGCATGCATGTGGGACCTTTATAATCTCTACTGCCTTTCTGGATCCCCATCCATCCAGGTAACAGTCTCTTTTTTTGTTCTCCTAGGAATATCTATGCCTATTCCAGTCATTGGTTTGCAGGATGATTCCAGGGTGTTCGTAAATGGGACCTGTGTCCTCAATGATGAGAACTTTGTCCTTATTGGATCCTTCATGGCATTCTTCATCCCTCTCATCATCATGGTGATCACATATTGCCTGACCGTTCAGGTGCTGCAGAGACAGGCAACGGTGTTCATGTGTGGAGAGGTGCCCAAGCAGAGGAGGAGCAGTGTAAATTGCCTCAAGAAGGAAAACAACACAGAGAACATTTCAATGCTTCACAATCATGAAGGGGCATCTCACTTGAACTCTCCTGTAAATAAGGAGACAGTACTTTTTCGGAAAGGAACTATGCAGTCCATCAACAATGAGCGAAGAGCCTCCAAGGTGCTGGGCATCGTCTTCTTTTTGTTCCTTATCATGTGGTGCCCCTTTTTCATCACTAATGTCATGTCTGTCCTTTGCAAGGAAGCCTGTGATAAAGACCTCTTGAGTGAACTTCTTGATGTGTTTGTGTGGGTGGGGTATGTTTGCTCTGGGATTAATCCCCTTGTGTACACACTCTTCAATAAAACATACCGCAGGGCTTTCTCCAATTACATCCGTTGCCAATACAAGACCAGCAAAAAATCAACACTGCAGCAGAATCGGTGTCTGAATGTTGCTTCAACAGCTTTATATGGGAAAGATCTGACTTTAACTAGTTATCGAAATGGCAATGAACTCAATAGTATGGAACTAGATGAAGTCGAGGAGGGCCTTGAAATGCAACCAGGGACTTCAGAGCTCTCTATAAACAGCTGTAATGTTATAAGCGAAAGAGTGAGCTGTGTGTAAAGGTGGCTCATGCAGTCTTTTGCTACAGTGTATCTGTAGACAAAATATATTGTGAAAAATTTAAGTGTTGGTCAAAGTATAATGTAAATACTGCATTCTGAACGAACCTTTTTTTTTAAAAAAAAAAAATTGTCTTTCCAGTCCAGTACTTAAAATCATATATGTTAATATACTGCAGTGAAGTTTAAGGTTCTATATTTACTGTTAATACTAGATCAGAACTATTAGTTACCTTGCATATGTCATGGACAAAATGTTTGAATTCTTCCAGTGCATGAACAAAAATGCTGAATATTTATCTCAGGTGGCATTTGCTGGAGTCCAGAATGGCATGTTAATAGCTATATATCAAATACATGCTATTAGACTTGGTCAGTATAACTTCCTTTTTCAAGTTGACAGTAAATATATACTTTAAATCCTCACCCCTATTTGTGCTGTGTAAAGACTGTACAGAAACCTGTCAGGTGGACATCATAAAAACATGTCAGCTGTGCAGGCACTTGGCCAGACATGTCCTCTTAGGGTAGTGGCTTGCTGTCATACTGGGGCAATCTTGCACTTCAAGGTATCTCTGTTAAATTTTGACTCCCTCTCCCGTTCTGCTGTTTTCTTTCTGTTCCCCAGGAGGCTTCAGCTCCCCTAAGGAAGGTGGGGAATTCAGCTCTGGTGTAGTTTTGTGATCCTGCCTGGGATCACTTGCACACTTGGAGAAGAAGTATGAGAAACAGAATGAACCCCGGCTATCTGCTTCAACCATTTTGTACATGGAGGGCCTCAGATTCCTAAAAAGCCCTCCTTTGGCCTTACAGATAATCATCAGTTCTGGGATAGAGCAAGCTGTGCTCGGTGTGCATGGCACTGCTTTCACAGATTGCTTGGATGATCAGGGTCTTTGGTTGACCTGGAGAAGAGTGTTCTGGCTTTGTAAGAGCTCTTGTCTTCTCAGTCCTCACATCTGTTTATTCATTAGCTTGTTTAGCATTTACTTTTCTTTTTCAACATACTGAGACTTGTAGTACTGCTGATAAAATACTGCTTTGGGTGTAAAGAAGCTGCTGTACATGAGGTGCTGGTGTGAGTCAGGCTGTGAGGCTCAGGATACATCTCCCTGAGGGTTGCTAAAAGAGAGGCATAAACAAGGGTCACTGCACATTTCTTCTGTCTCAGGAAAGGATGGGCAGAGCAGGACAGAGTATGTGACAGAATCATTTGCTGGTGATGTGGTTCAAAAGCAAATGATGAGCAGGCACGGGAAGGAAGCAGACCTGGAGCTAGTCTCCATGGCAGATTAATCTGGATTAACTTTAAAATTTGGTTTATTCCATTTCCTTCCCAAAATAAATTATAGTGTACCATATTACACCACTTGCATCTTAATGAAAGCATCCACATTGGCATTTAATACAGTTTAAGGAATCTGCTTTTAATTTACTCCATGTATAACTTGAATTGATTTTCTTCCCTCTTTCTGTGTAGACAAATCTTCCAAGGCATCATGTCTTTCTGGCACTGTGTCTCTAGAGTGATGCCTCTCATGCAATATTCCTTGTTTAGAGTATTATCTAATGACAAATATCACCCATAAGTCTTTTACATCTTCATTAATAAATACACAAATGCTGCAGTGCCCATCTAACATGGATGCATTTAGCATCACTGACAGCCTCAGGCTATGAAAATCCTCAGAACAGAAAAGCCTACTCCACTAGGCATGGAGAAATTGCATTTTACTAACAAGAACTGCTTGCACAGCAATCTTGCTGTGAACTTCTAGAAGAAATGAAAAATTCTGCTAGTGCTTTAGTATAACGTTGTCCTATTGCATTGCTGTCTACAGCAACAACCTCGCAGAGGCCACTATCAAAACATAAAATACGGGTTGGATCTGCTGCTGGGTTGCTCCCAGCTTGACACATTGAAGTTGATGGTCGTCTCTTCTCCCTCGTCCCCTTCTGAGAAAAAAACATAATACTTACATGCAGACAGGTGAGGCACCCCAGTGTGGAGCTTACTGCTTGCAAAAGGCAGCAGAGATGCACCATGTGCAAGCCTGCTGATGCCACCATGTGCTTGAGTGCTCAGGAATCCACTTGCCTCTCCAAAAAGTTCTGGTAACAAGCTGGAAAAGGACTGGCCAGAGTCAAAAACTTGTGCCTTCTGTGACTGCTCTTTGCTGTGAGTTATATTTTATTATCTCAAACATTACAGAAAATTCAGGAAGATTTCAATGTTTTTTAAGTTTGTTGTTTTTTTTTTTTTTTACCCTGGGTGAATTCATAGCACAACTTTTCCAAATATATATATGTATGTAAGTATGAGTGTGTACATATATATATACATATATATACTTAACAGCCAACTGTAGACTTTGAAAATATTTAGCAATAAGTTGAATTGCAGTAGCTTCTGGCACATGTGTGAATAGCTCATTTTCCATAGTATCCTCAGACTCTGTATAAGGCACTGTCTTCACATAGGAGCCTTCATGTCCTACCCTTGCCAGTTCTGTTGAAGGGCCAAAAATGGAACCTATTATATTTGGTTGTAAATAGTAGGACTTGAACAGAAAAATTACAGAAATTTTATAAATTCTTTTAAAAGATTCAGCACCAGAACTGTAAATAGGTTGACTGTGGCTACTCAGCCGGACCCATTTTGATGTACATCATTTGTTTAGATAAACAAAGGGGACTGCCTTACAGCACCTTGCATTCTCTCCTGGCCAGCAGGTGATAACATTTTTGTGAGTGGTTAAGTACTGTCACTTATCCAATTTCCTTTGGGTCATTCACATCAGGGGTTTGTGATGCTGTTATTAATTCATTAAAGAAAGTTTGTTGGTTAAATCACTCAATTTTTTTTCATGGTCTGTCAGAAACTAAATAAATGAATGTGCCCTCTCTTTCTTTCATCTTTCCAAATAAAATCTTTCCTAAGTGAAGAATATGCCCTGACCAGAAGCCACAACAAAACATGAGAATAAGGATGATTATAATTTTCATTTCTCCTCCCATATTTGAAGTATGGCCCACATCTGGTTAATCACATAAATTAATTTCACCATTTGTCTCAATGCTTCCAACCCCAAAATATGAAGATGGTGATAAACTATTCCCCCTTTATCCTTGCTCCCTCCAGGAATAACTGTTTAAAATTACATTTTTTAAATTACCTCAGTTTGAAGAATAGCTTTAGTTCTCTGCAACTTAACCAAAGTCAGATTGTCTCCACAGCAGCTTTGCTTCTCCTGAGCCATAGTCATTAACCATGGTGGTGCCTCAAGAAGCCCTGCCCTGGGACTGCTTGGTAGGAGTGCCTGTTCTGTGTGAGTTCTCAAACCTCAGCTCAGGTAGGGTTTTGTCTTACAAATAGTATTTGGTGTGGTGTTTTGTTTTGTGTTTGAACTGAAAAAGTGAAAACAGTTTCTTGGAAATGGTGCTGTAGGCTGAACCGTGTTGGTTGCTTTGTTTCCCAAACCAGATGGGATACGTCCAGGCAAGCTACCTGCAAAACTGAGTGTGTACATAGAGGCCCAGACCCAGCAAACAGATTACCCTGTTTGGTTGCATCAGGGAGTCTACTTGTGGGGTCAGACTCTGAACTAGCACCATCCTGAGCTGTAGAATCTTGCAGCCTTCCCCACCAGAAAGCAGAAGGCTGACCATGTCTGCTCAGGCACAAAGCTTTGTGACTGAGCAACCTGGCTTCCAGATCTGAGCTGGCTCATCTACACCTGTGAATGTTGCCCCCAGTGAGAGTATAGCATCCATGGAGTCAGACACAGTGGCTTTGGGGACCTCTGAGGGCCTCAAAGTTTGTCCTTTGAGGACAAGGGCCTGCTTCTTCAGTCCTGCACTCACTGAAAAGAAGCTACCCGGAGACTGTATAATCTGGGAGGCAATACAGTTCAGCCAATGCTGAGGATCTTCAAGGCATCCCACCTCATCATGGCTGTCCTTGTTTTAATTACTTGTGAGTCAGCAATAGTTTTTATCTGAATGATAAGTTAAATATGTTAATTATGGGTGATGTGTGAGTAGTTAATGTGAACAGTGTGGTTAGTGCCTTTTTCTCTATATAGACACTCATATAAACCATTAGTGCCTTTCTTCTGGACAGCCCTACAAAGAGGCATGAAGCATGGCCAGTGCTCTCTTTCTTTCCAAGTCAGCAGGCTGACTGCAGTCATCTGATGTGCTGGAGCCACAAGGGCCCTGGGTATGAAAACCCAAATTCCAAAGTAAAAACATATTTTAAAGAAAAAAACCACAAACTAATAACCTAAAAGCAGCTCTTCAGAAATACTGTTTAGCTTTCAGCTAATGAAGTGTGTCTGATATCCTTACAGACAAATTATGCTAATCTGGCATTCCAAAAGCAGCATCAGTGATGTGATAAAGATGCAGATGTCTCTTGGATGGATTTCCTCCCTGGGTCAGTATCATTAGGAAAGCTACATGCCAAGCCAAGAACTGCACTTAGCTTTGTCTCCACTTCAGACTTCATCAGAAAAGGCATCAGAAGCTTTTTCCTGGGAGAAAGCATGCAAATACCACTAAGCCTCGGGCAGGTGCAGCAGAAGAACAGAGATGGTCAGACAGATGTATGCTCACATCTGCACACATGAACACACACACATTCCAGAGCCCCAGAGAGCAATAGGAGATGTTATCATGCTTCAGTCTTCCCTTGAAAAAGTGGGAATAGTTGAACAGCTGAGGAGGAAACCTGTGATGGGAAGTTCAAATGCAGCTGGTAGGTGTCACTCTGAAATGTGAGCTGTTCTAGTGATAATGTGGTGGGGGTGGTGCATGTACCAAAAAATGCTTTTATTATTTCATTTTTAACTATGAAGTTGTTATTGACTGTTCTGCCTTTCCCTCATTTTTCTTTAAGTCTTAGGTTTCTGCTTCTTTGCTTTTGCCCATGATAAAAAATTGTACTCTGAAGCTGTCAGAAGCCAACAAAATATCTATGTGATATATCATTCCCTCCCAGCTCTGCAGTGATGCTGCAATCCCATAACAACATGGAAATGGTGAATCTTCAGGTAAGTAATTTTATATATGTATATGAGACAGAGAGCGCAGTAAAGCACACTTGCTGCTTAAAGAACCACACCAGAAGATCTCTAACAAACAGCCAAGTGCATGAGATAATCACTGAAAAATTTTGCTTAAAACTGTCCTAAATCATGGGTTCTGCTGATGGCAGGAGAGTGTGTTGGTGCATGGGGAGGGATTCTGGCAGCACAGGGTGCCCTGAGCTGCATGCTGCTCTGGGCAACCCTCCTGAATGCTCCTGCTGGAATGGTGCTTTTTTTATGACCTGGCACAGCGTGTCCTGGCACACAGCTCTGTGGGATTTACTCCACTCTGTTATGAGCAATGCAAATACAGAAAAGGTTGCAGAAACCCGATGTCCTTGGCCACAACTTCAAAGTTATGGAGAGAACCCTAGCCAGTTATCCTGGTTTCTCTGGGACAGAATCATAGCCCAGCCATGGTCTGCAGGCCATTGGCAAGTTGGAGTCAGCCAGAGTAGCTGACCCAAGCTGGCTTACAGGTGTATCCATCCCATAAACATCATGCTCATAAAGGTGGAAGTCTGCTGAAGATGTAAATGGCAGGAGCTCAGGCTCCTCCTGATCCCATTCCTTTTCCTGCTCCTGAGGACTGCCTTGCTATTTATTGTGACTACCATACATGTGCTGGGCTAAGTATAACTTTGCTTACTTTATGCTGGCATTGGTATTAGTTTGACTGTTTCATTAAATCAAATTTCATTTCAACCTGTGAGTCCTTCTTCTTTTCCTGATCCCCCTTCTCTGGTGGGGAGGGGTCATCAGGTGATAGAGCAACTGCTGTAGTTTATCCCCAGATACAGGTTAAACTTATGCACAAGTGGATAAGTGTCTAACGGTGTCACAAGCAACGACACTGTGACTGTTCCAGAGTGGTGAAAGCAAGAGAATTATACAGACTCCTCACAGAAGCTGATGAGTGAAAAATTATTGTGGAAAATTGAGACTACCAAGTAATTCTTGTTATGGAGTACATCTCTTGTGAATGTTGCCTTATGTTCTGCTTCCCCAAAATAATGAGGCATCTCAGAATATGAATGCATTTTCCTCAGGAGTTTCCTGGGACCACTGCTCCTGCATTGTTGCTCCATTGGGCTACCAATGCTTAGATATTAGGTGACTTGGAAAAATGAATCATGCAACATCACAACGGGGCATGTTAAATCCACTGTTCTGAGCTTTCATGCGCTTGAATTGTAATTAGTTCAACAAACTGGATGAATTGTTTAACTAAAATGCAGCCTAATTATCCAACATATGTTTTTGTGGGATCTAACTGTGGCATTTTGCATTATTTAAACTGCTGATACACTAAAAATGAACTGTAGGCTAGTGCCTGTTAGAACACTTCCTGGTCGCATTTGTTAAAATTTAGAGCAGTTTCACATTTGTGTGTGCTGCTGATGTTAGTCAGGCAGGGTGATGGTGATAGATGCTCAGCAAAGCCACTGAAAATTTTAATCAGGATCTTTTTCCCTGACTGAAGCAGCTCTTCTGTGACTTTTGGAGGAAGCAGACTTCAGTGTCCCTCCTGCATATTCCCAAAGTTCATGACACTGCTCAAAGAACATATAAGTGCAAAATCCCAGCAGAGGTCTCAACTGTGCTGGGAGTTCCTGCCCTATAGGCACCAATAGTTCACATGCCAAAATGTCTGTAGAGAGGATTCATAGGTTGCAGTGACTGACCTCTGAAGCCATGTCAAACTTTAGCTCCCTGTCACGGTTTATGGTCAGGGCAGACCACTACAGAAATGCTCTCTGTTAACCTCCCTCAATGTGGTATGCAAGATCTTGGCCTTGGTCTGCACACCAATCCTTGGTACTAACTCTAAACATGGGGTGTTATCAGTGCTAGAAGCAGACACTGTGAAAACATGCTGTTAACTTCAGAAAGTGTAGTTAGTTAGAAGAACTGAACTGAAAAATAAAATCACTGAACAAAATTTAGTTGTGTTCTCACGCTAACCAGGACATTCCACCTCTTACTCCATACCATCTACATCATACCCATCACTAGGTTATGATTTTTTTAATAGAAAAGTTAATTTGGGTCATGACTGTGATTCACCATTTATGTTATAATTACAGCCTCAAAAAGCAGGAAAGATGTTGAATTTGTCAAGGTTCCTGCTCATGGGTTACACGTTCATCTCAGGATGTTACTGGAGAGCATTTAATGAAGCTAGCTCCTGTCATCACCACAATGGTATTCTGAAAGACACCTATTGAACACTCTTAGTATTATGTGATTAATATACAGCTTTGAATCAAGTTAAGTTTCCTTGGAGGTACACACTGTGCTTCACCATCTTCCATCATCACCCACCAAGGTTCCTAAGCGAAAGCAGTTCCATGAATGGGACTTAGCCCAAAACAGGAAATCCTCACACAGTTTTTCCCCAGATTACTTTCATACACCACAGGGACTTTATCCCCTTCTACTTTGTGTAAAGGATCTGACTGAGCAGGACCAGCTTGACTGATGGATCGTCTGGTGTTAACTAACAAGATGGCTTAGGCTAAATGTTTGTTCCAGTGTTTAAAGTTTCCACCCCACATTGTTCTCAAAGCAGTTTCTAACAATCCATCATCTGATTTTGCCAGAGACTGTTACATGACAGGGGATGTGATATACCTATTCAATACCACATCCTTTGGCCAATCTGTATACAAGACTGTTTTTGAAATGAGTCCCATTGTCAGACGCGATTTTTTCTGGAGTACCATGTTGCCACAGGGTCTGCTTTTCAAGGCCCAGGATGGTATTTTGAGGTACAGGATAGGTTTCCAGCTATTCGGTGGTTGCTTCCACCATTGTAAGCATGTGGTGGGTTTGATGGAGTGTGATCTAATCATTCTGCCAGGCCTCCCCATACTTACATTTGGATGATTGTCCCCCATACCACAAAGGTTTTAACCATTTCTCTTGTTTGATTGCAGCGCATATTTCAGTAACCTGGGTAACCTGCGCAATAGCGTCCATAGTTAAATCCACCCCTTGGTCATGTGCCCATCTGTATGTTGCAGCTCTTCCTTGATGTCCTGAAGTGTCATGGGCCCGCTGAACTAAAAATAGTTCACCTTTATGTTCCCAGTCTAAGTCTGTCTGGAACACTTTAGCAGCCTGATCCACTTGATGGTTTTTTTGATGTTCCTCAGTGGTTTAACTTTTAGGTAGGTGGGCATCCATGTTACAGACTTTTGCAACTGGTTTCTCCACCAGAGCAGCAATGTCTTGCCACAGTGTGGCAGCCCAAATGGGTTTACCTCTGCGCTGCCAGTTATTCTGCTTCCACTGTTTTAACCATCCCCACAAGGCATTTGCTGCCATCCATGAATCAGTGTAGAGATAGAGCACTGGCCACTTTTCTCGTTCAGCAATTTCTAAAGCCAGCTGGATGGCTTTTACATCTGCAAAATGACTCGATTCACCTTCTCCCTCAGCTGCTTCTGCTACTCACCATGTGGGACTCCACACAGCAGCTTTTCACTTCCGATCGTTTCCTACAAGACAGCAAGATCCATCAGTAAACAGAGCATATTGCTTATCATTATCTAATAACTGGTTATATGGTGGGGCTTCTTCAGAATGTGTCACTACCTGTTCTAGTGGCATTCCAAAGTCTTTACCTTCTGGCCAATCCATGGTCAGTTCTAAGAATCCTGGATGACTGAGATTCCCTATTTGGGCTTTCTGTGTGATTAATGCAGCCCACTTACTCCATGTAGCGTCAGTGGCATGATGTGTGGAAGGAAGCTTACCCTTGAACATCCAGCCTAGGACTGGTAACCTTGGTGCCAGGAGGAGCTGTAGTTCAGTACCAATCACTTCCAAAGCAGCTCTAGCTCCTTCATACACTGACAGTATTTCTTTTTCAGTTGGAGTATAGTTGGACTCAGAACCTCTGTATCCTTGACTCAAAAATCCTAGGGGTCATAGAAACAAAGAAGCATAGAATCATTAGGGTTGGAAAGGACCTCTAGGATCATTGAGTCCAACATTCATCCTAACATCTATCTATCCATTAGACCATGCCTCAAGTGGTACATCCACTTGTTTTTAAACACCTCCAGGGATGATGACTCTACTACCTCCTTGGGCAGCCTGTTCCACTGCCTAACCACTCCCTCAGTGAAGAATTTCTTCCTAATATATAATCTAAACCTCCCATGACACAACTTGAGGCCATTTCCTCTCATTTTATCATTAGTAATTTGGGAGAAGAGACCAACAGCAACCTCGCTACAACCTCCTATTAGGTAGTTGTAAAGAGCAACAAGTACTCCTCTCAGTCTCCTCCAGACTTAACAATCCCAGTTCCCTCAGCCTCTCCTCATAAGGCATGCTTTCCAGACCCCTCACCAGCTTTGTTGCCCTTCTCTGGACCCGCTCCGGCACCTCAATGTCCTTCTTGGACTGTAGTGCCCAAAACTGGACACAGT
>VWZY01009841.1:9286-26608 GCA_013399075.1 Chloroceryle aenea | reverse complement strand
GTTCGTGCGCCGCTCTGCGCGGATGTCTCCAGGCTCTCAGGGAACAGTACGGGCGAGCCTCGCCGTAACCGCAGATGACGGAGGGAGAGGGAATATCGCCAGTCACGCTGGGAGCGGCCCGCGGGCGTCCATCCCCGCCCGGTGCTGGCGGCACCGTGCGCGGCAGAGCTACGTGTCGCTGCAGGGCGAGGGCTGCGGTCGCCGTGTTTTGAGGGCTGGGTGGAGGCGCAGGAGGTAGGTGGGGAAGACCCGCGACTGCCCCAGCCCCGCATTGTTGCCGCGGAGCGTGGGCGTCGCCCGGCGGGGACCGGCTCAGGTTCCTCCCACCGCATCCCTCGCTCCGCGCAGGCTGGAGCAGCCCGACGGGCTGGGAGCTGCTGCACCCTGGCGTCAGCCATGTTTGGGTGGGTATGGTAATGAGGACCTTTTCTCAACCTTTGTGGGTGATGGATTTATTTATTGTTCAGGGTTTTAATGGTTACAGTCCTGTGTGTATTACAGTGTATCCAGAGAGTTGATTCAAAACCTACAGTTTTCTCCCAGTGATTTTTTTCTTCTCTTCAATTTTTTTCATGAATAATTCTTAATTCCTATGCCCATATTGGCTGGTTTTGTTCCAATTTTGCTAGCATTAGAGCGAACTGGAATGTCTGTGCAAGGCTTTGCTTTTATTGTAGAAGTAAATGAGATGATTGAAATATTTCTGTACGGTCACACAGACCTGCCACGAGAGGTTGTAATGAGATTCGTTCTATTTAAGTCAATTGCACTTTGTTTTATTTGTAAAACATATAGTCAAGAAAGACCTCACCCTCATCAGCCATTTTATTTTCTGTGCTGTGTGTTACTGGTATATGATAAGCTCACTGCTGTAGTATAGATTTCTAAGAGAAGCGTAATTTTTGAAATACTATGTCAACATCAGTATGTCACTGACATACTATACGACAGAGATGCCAACCTCTTTACAATGAATTACAATGAAGTAAAGGTTTTGTTCTGTGATGTCATATACATGTGCACTGGATTTATTATGAAGACAGCTTACTCCATTTGATTCAAAAATGATGATAACCTCCCCNTATTGAATTAACCTCTGCCAGCTCCCCCCCTTTAGTAGTGCATTTCCCATTATCAACATCTTATTAGAAAGGAAACTTTTAAAAATACTTAGGAAAGATTGCTTAATTTTGGCTTGGCTAATATGCAAGATTTTAGTTTACATGCAGACAGTATAAAGGTAAAGACAGAACTACAGCCAGCATTTATTTGGTGCATATCAAACACTTCCTTTGGGCTCAGCTCTGCACTTCAGATTCAAGAACAAAAAATCTCATTGGTTTTGAACTGTACATGAAAAACAAAAACATAATTGTTCAGATGTGGCACCGGTAGTAAAACTGAGTAAATGAAGCTGCTGAGACCTTTTGAAACTAGTTTGCAGCATAAGCCGATTCCTGTTGACCTTTAGCGTCTTGTCATTCTTACAGTTTTCTTTTTCTCTTAAAGGCAAGCAAGCAAAAAAGTAGTAGTGCAGATGACAGCCATGAGGATGGTTGTCAAGCTCCTATCTCTGCTGTATACTGTGAAAGCCTGTATGCACCAAACTTCTAAAATGCTGAATTTATTAGAAAAGGAAAAAAAAAAAAAATCACTAGTTATTCAGAAACACAGTCTACTTATTACATCTATTCCTTTTGGTATAAATTGCATTGTTAAAATATACTGGAGTAGTTGTTGCTCAGGGGGAATGGAATTACATCACGTGGGCAGTAGTTATGGTAGAACTCTTTGGGAAGACAGACTTGTTTCTGAAATTCTCTAGTATACAACCAGAAGCATCCATAACATTAAGGACACATTTAGCTGCATCCCCAACTACTTTCCATTGTGCTGACTCATATCAAGAAATAATGTTCTTATGCAAAAGACAAAAGAGCTGTTGATTGTGGAAGAACAGTTGTGTATCCTTTGCTTATATGAGTTTATTGGTTGGCATAGCAATGGATTATAAAAAATGATAATGCCAGTAGCAGCTTTTCCACATGACTTTAAAGATCCCTGAATTCTTAGTGGATTGAAGAATAACTTTAACATATCAGCAGGTGGCATCTCCAAACTTAAGAAGCTCCCTTCCTCCCTGAAATTAGATTCAAAGTAACCTTGCCATTACTTAGGAAATGTACTTGAATAATTTATCGAAAAAAATATCATCGACAAAATAATAACTGAGCGCTGTTCTACTGAAGAGCTGGGTGCACAAAAGCTGACAAGCTCATACAAAATAGTGTGAAAGAGCAATGGTGACTGCTAGAACAGTTACTTCAGGCAGTGGCAAGAACTGTATTGAGCTTCCCGGAAACCTACGCTGTAACAGAGCTCGTCATTCTTACCCTTCACTTTTAAGACTAGGGTTTCCTTATTTACTGTATGGGAGAAAGGAAAGGAAAGGAAAGGAAAAGGTTGTGTCACACTGTGTATGACAGTGCCCTGAACCTAACTTATGGTTCCAGTAATCTGTTCCCCACTTTGAGAAAACAGTTTTTTGCTGCAGGCAACTAATAGTATATTTGCATTTCAAGTGTTGGAATTGTGTATTGCAGTGTTAATGATTCAGCGTGCACTTCTTAAGCCAAAATGGAGAAGGGATGGGGAAACTGGAATAAGACATTTACAGTGTTGGATTTTCTATAGTAGAATTGGTATTAATAATTTCCTTTTTAAAAACATAGTAACTGTAACATAACTTGAAAATATGATTTATCTCAGAAATAAAATAATCAGATTTGAGGAGAAGCAAGATTTGTGCTAACCTATCTCTGAACAGTTCAGCTTCTTTGCTTATGTATAGAAAACATAAAGAAATAATCACACAAATTCTTTCCAGGGACAACTTGATTTAGTTACTGATCCAGTCCAAAGCACAGAGGGCAAAGATTCAAGGTCTCCAGGGCCTGGTGATGTCTAAATTTCAGTACTTGATTTTGCGACTTACATAACTGAAGTACTTTAATGAAGTACTTCATATACTGTTAATAATATAATAATAATAATATACTCTCAATTCTCAGAAGTGTGGCAAGATTTTATAATATAGTCATGGTCCTCGTGTGGGTGTATAATGAACTTAGAAAATGGAGGTTTTGTTTCAGGTTGCCAGCAGTTGCACCTTTTGAGCTTGATCATTGAAGAGTGGACTATTGTCAGAATTGCTGAGATTACTCAGCTGAAGGAGTGGTAACTACTGAATTTGTTCCTTCAGTAAAGTACATATACAAAAAGGCTGCAGGGTAAATGATATTTTCTCCATCTCAATGGAAAATTGCACATCATGTAAGTATTTAAGTGAAGTTGCTTTGTGAGAAGGAAATACTGAGAAATCTGTGAAAGCGGGAGAGAAACTACAATAAGGTCACTAGAGTATTTAGAAATTACATGGAATTAAAAGAGCTCTAGGTTGTAACATTCTATCTTTTAGATATTTCTGTTGGGCCAGTGATGTGAAAGAAATACACAAGCCGTTAAGATAAAATGTATTGACAATGAACAATTTTGAGAAAGAAATCTTAATATTTTTTCAAACCATTGTGTTTGTCTTGTAATATTAGGAATTATTGTCCTGTCACTAAAGTTTAGGGAGACTAATCTGGGAGAGAACTTGTCCACATTTGAGACTGTGAAGGGTCTTGATGTAAGATAAAGCCAGGAAGAACTTTTTGCAGGAGCTGAGAACAAATTTGTCAGCAATATGAAACAGATGCAGTGTCACTGAAGTCTGTATAAACTACCCATATTTGCAGCAGGTGGAGATTTAGTCTTGCATCTTTATATAGTTTTTCTATAGTCTAAATGATTTAATTCTATAGAGACACCAGAATCAGAATCATTCACTTTTTCTAATGCTTTCCAGTCTCTTAGCCCAAGGAGTTCTTATATTTTACTATGTACTGTAGTATGTGTAACATGCATTAGCATGTCTCAGATAACATCACTGAAGAATTCAGAGAAACGTAAGTTTCTTTGTATAGAACATAATTATCTTCAATTATGATTATGTACCTGTTGAACTTCTATCTGTTATTGACAGGCTGTATTAAATCTAGCTAAGGCAAAATGCTGGATCATGTAGTTCATGCTGAAGAGCAGCATGATGGCTGCTTCAGTAGGTAGATAAAAATGGGCTTGCTAAGGCAAAAAGGCTATGGTGCATATTTTATTTCCACCAAAGAACCTAATGCTGCATTGCAGCAGTAATTCAGTCTGTGCAATGAGTGCTGTAACACAGTGTAACTTGCTGAAATAATTATCTGTACACAAATTCCCTCAGCAGTAGCCATTCTTCACAGTCACAGTACTCCCACGAAACCTGGTTTGCTTCTGCAGTAATTTTTTTCTTTTTCTTTCTCTCTTCTCACTCATATATTATGGTCATTAGCTATTTTTCTGATCCTGTCTGCACTAGTAGCCTGATTCCTTTTTGCTGACTCAGAGCAGACCTTTGTTCATCAGACTTTGATCTTCCTTTTTCTATATTGGTTGTTCCCATCATGCTTTCTTCTGCCTCACTTGTAGGCTCATATTTGAGATGCATTTTATAGGTTTCTTTCAAGGTGTAAAACCTCACCTTCTCCACTTCTTCTCATCCACTGATTTCATACAGACTGCAGCCTATGGCATGAATATCAGACAAGATCTTTTATGAACATCTGCCGTGATGAGAATCCTGACTTTTAGTTTTGTGTCTTCTGCTGAATCATACTGGTTTCTTCACTGGGAGTCAAGGTGGAGATTTGGAACCATGAACACAAGATGTATGTCTGTGGGGCTGCTCTATCACAATATACCTTCAAAGCAGAGATTACAGTACTGTGAACTGGATGCAGCTTTATATTGCATTTTGCTAATCTCACAGCAGCACGCTGGTATGTTAGCTGCTTCATCAGACAAAACCGCAGAGCTCTGAAGAGCAGAGTGTTAATCTTTTCTCCCTTTAATGGCAAGCATTGAACTTAAAAAGGTATCCATTCTCTCTATTTTCTATTTTTGGTGATGTTACAGAGTCTTCTGTGAAGTATTTTCTGCCTGGACTTTCTTACACAGTTTAAAAGTTTTTATGAAGTATGAAGACACTGTTTTAATACTCCCCCTCCCCCACCTCCAGCTTTTTGGCTTCTAAGTCACATTGAAGATTGAAACAGGTTTTGAACAAAGAATATTCAAGGATTATTTGTAGTGCATTAAAATGTTTAGATTTTTTTGCCAGATTGCTATGTTTTCATCAGATGTAAAAATAAGGTAATAAAGAGAAGTAAAATGCACTGTGTTAGAAAAAAATGGAGGGTTTATTGGGCTTTCCTTCTCAGACAGGAGTGCTGGTTTTAAAAAGGAACTCAGTGTAAAAATAATTATGTTTTATCCTTTGTCAGAAAAGCATTACTAAAAGTTCTTTGATACTTAGTTATATCAGTTGTTGCGATATTATTGTGTGATGTTTTAAGCATGAAATTGCTTTACAAATGGCCTTTAATAGAGACTTGTGCTGTAATTTCAAGAACACGGGGCAGTTGTACTCATTATTCTTTCTTAAGTTTTTTTCGTGCCTCTTTTTCTGTACATGTTGTAAAAGTCTTCAGGCTTACAGTTTTTAATTGTTCACTGGCACTACACAGTTGAGAGACCTGGAAGTATAATGTTTAGTATGAGTCTGTATATTGGCATGCAGATCTATCTAATAGAGATGCGTCAAAGGGAGCCTGACATAATATTCCTGACCAATGTAACAGTGAAGTGAAGCAGGCAGTGTTGGGCAGAATTAGTATGACTCCTTTACTAGGCATTACGTGTAAGAAAGATTGCGAGAAGAAGGCATGCAGCAAAATTTTTTCAATGTGTCTTTTTGGAGCTTTGACTAATGAAGTTCCTTTTGAGTCTTAGTGCAAACTCTTGCTGTTTGGTCAGGGGAGGCTTTACAGGTCTATCTCCCTGTGCCAGCATTTCTGAATGCAGGTCTGAAGCTGAAATAAAGGTTCTATAGCAAGCCTACATCTCCTAGGGAGCTAATTTGGGTCTGAATTCCCTATCACAAGGGATTACTATTGCTTAATCTGCTAATAATGTGGCAGTCTAATCAGGTTACTTTAGTTCTGCATACTGATGCATTAAGGCTTAATTATTCTTCCGTAGAAGAAAATCAGAAAATTCTCACTGTGTTCTGAGAAAGTAAGTTTGGGTCTGCAGTTTGCTTGATGTGCCAAAGATGATTTACTATTTTAAATTGCAATATGAGAAAGAAATAGATATTTTAGCATATCAAGGACAGTGCTAATAACACAATATAAAAATGTTGATAATAAAAATGATGACCAGAGCGCTGGAGCACCTCTCCTATGAAGACAGTCTGAGACAGTTGGGATTGTTGAGCCTGGAGAAGACAATGCTCCAGGGAAACCTTATAATGGACTTCCAGTGCTTAAAGGGGGCCTACAGGAAAGATGAGGAGGGACTTTTTACCAGGGGGTCTAGTGATAGGATGAGGGATAATGGTTTTAAATTAAAAGAGATAGATTTAAATTAGATGTAAGGAAAAAAATTCTTTACTCTGAGGTTGGTGAGGCACCAGAATGGGTTGTCCAGAGAAGTTGTGGATGTCTCCTTCCTGGAAGTGTTCAAGGCCAGCTTGGATGGGGCCATGAGCAACATGGTCTAGTGGAAGGTGTCTCTGCCCATAGCAGAGGGGGTTGGAACTATAGGATCTTTAAGGTCCCTTTCCACCCAAATCATTCTATGATTCTATGAAAAATCTGATTTGTTTTATTAAGTTGTTTCTAAAAGTTTGATTATGCTAACTCAGATTATATATTAATGTTAATTCAGTGACAATAATTTTCTAAATGTTCTAACTGAATCATGTACTGCTCAGCTATTTCCATTTGTTATATTCCTTCAAACAATACATATGCCTGTCAGGTTGGTTTAAGATTAATTTCAGTGGGGTTTGTTTTTTGTTTCTTTTAAGGCTAAAAGAGGGTATTTGTTCATTTCAGTTGTGGAAAAGTCCAGAGAAACATTATGTTATCCAGTAAACGTGATAATAAAAAATTCCCTTGAGTGTTTTTATGACATCATTTGAGTTACAAAAAACATGTGTGAAACTGCCCGGAAACCAGAACAAAAAAAATTCATCAAATGCCATTATCTAGATCTGAGAAAAAAAGACCAACACACAGCACCCAAACAAACAACTTTAATAAGGATAACTTATAGTTTAGACATTTACTTTTAATCCAAGTTGCTGCAAATAGCATAGTATCATAATATTTTAAAATACATGACAAGGTTTAGGACTTGAAAATGAAAGTTGAAAATGATCTTAGTGATGTCTTAGTCTACAATACTCGTAAGTAAATATGGTGATTTGTTATGTAGATTTTTTTAAATGATACTCAAGAGAAACACTCCTATCATGTAATGCTCGTACGAGAAACACTCGTATCATGTAAGTACAAGGCTGTATAGGAGCTAGCTAGTAGTGGAACTAACTGAAAGCAGTTTAACAGCATTCAGCATGATATTTCCTAATTACTATTTGATGCTAATGAAGAACTTAAGTTCAATATTGGACTAGATCCAAATGATGTGGGAATCTAGAATAGCTTTTTATAGGTCAAAGTGATGAAGTTCAATACTATAATACTAATCAAAAAAGTTGTTGTTCAGTCATGTGTGTTTAGCCAAAACTGTACTGGTGAGTAACTTTTACTAGCTATCTCCTGATTAAATCTTCACTTGTGAGCATTTGTATCTAGATCTAGCTTGGACAGAGTAGTGTGGTATCTGCCTTCTGTATGGGTTTGATTTGGATCAAGGAATGAGGCTTCTGTGCACAGTTTGGAATGTGTTCTGGGAGTGCTGAGTATGGATCAGCACCTTGCACAAATCATCTGGAAGCACTCTTAAAGCATTTGCACCTGATGGTAGTGTTTGGTGATGTAGAATTCCTCATTTGGTTGATTACTGATACCTTTAGTAGAGAGAGATAGTTTTTAAGTCTGACAGTTGGAGACAACCTGTGGATTTGTGATGTATCCTGAAGGACTTTCCTGCATCTTTGATTCTGTCTGGAAACTGATAGATGTCCAATTAAAAAAACAGTATTGTTACAACAAAACACCAGCCTGCTGAAGATGCCTCCCACATTTTCTCAAGTTCTGCAAGTACTACAAGTCTGTACAGTGATAGTTCTATGGATAACATCTTGCTTAATGGAAGAAGGTTAATGAAAGGAAAATTAATATGATACTGTGCGAGGAATAAAAGTATCAAGTCCAATTTATTGTGGTGTAGTAATGCAATGTTTAATGCATGACAGGACAGAGTGATGCAATTTTGGTTGGAATTGACTCATCTGTGAGAGTTCAAGAGAAATCATACTGCTATCCTGCAAGTTACTATATCTAAAATAATTTATACAGATATGACCTTTTAAAACATGGTGATAAATACTGAGAGATGGCTTGTGCCTTTTTGACTGAAAATATGTTTTGCTTATTACAATTAGACAAGGATTTCAGACGACAGACAAATACTGATTTAGTTTCACTTGTGCAGCTGTTCTATTAAATGCAAATATAAAAAGTTTCATTTTAACAAACTCCCTGAACTTATTACTAATTACTGGAACTGAGAAGCTGCTCTAATTTGCATCAGTGTAACAAAAGAAAAAGAAATGTTTGGAATGTGACTAAAAGTAGTGGCTGAAGTACCAGCTGCTCTGGTTTATAGTCACATAACTCCATTAGGACTGCTCAAATTTTTCAACATAGTGTATTAATGTTTACATTCTTGTTCTACCTGGACAGCTCAGTCAAAACTAAGAGCTACTGAACTATGCATGAACTAGAAGAGGGTGTGGACCTTTGAAGAGTTGACAATCCAAAGGCAAGATGAATGAAAAGAGACCTGACATTCATAAGCCCTGATACACAGGATGCAGTAATGGGATTTCTCTATTGCCTTAAGAACAGTTTTTCCCAATTACAGTGTCTCTGTGTAGCTCATATGCTTCATTTTTTTTAAAGAACTGTTATCAGTCAAAACAAAGCCTGTTACTCATTCCACCTCGTGTCCAAAGGAAGGTTTATAGGACAATGAACCCTTCAGTCACAGTGGTGAGCATAAAGCAGATCACAGACTAGTAGGCCCTATTAAATTTGGGCTGACTGCCAGAGCTGGAGTTACTGAGGAGTCAGGCACTGATGGGAGGGAGAGTGAGAAGGCAATGATGGGACTCTAGGGAATGACTGAAAAGAGGTTATGATGGAATTTAGTAGGCAACTGGAGTGAAGGTCAACTTCCAGTCCTTGGAAACTGGATAGTTGTCCTGTCAGCCACCAGACTGGTGATAGTACTTTTGGTGATAGAGATTTTAGTTCTATTGTTGTGATGTCTCATCTTAAGAAGTTGTGGGCTGGGTTCTAGTGGCTTAAGGTCTTTCCTTCTTGTCTGTCACTGAAACAACCATGAGGTATTTGACCTCTCAGCTGTTGTACTAACAGACCAGTAATATTTTCCAATTCTCAGCTATGTGTGAGTTCATCAGAATATGAGGACAGCCTTCATCCTATGGAACATATGTGGAAGCAAGTCCATAAGCAAAAGCTGAAAGCTCTCATGTATCACGGAGTAATTTCTGATTCCCATCAGTTAGCAGTTCTGGATTAGGCTCCTAGTGTATTCCCTCTTTAGGGTTTTCATGAAGCTTAACACATAATCTAAATCCATTTAAAGACCCTTAATTGCACAGATGTCTTTGCACATACTAGTTTTATCCCATGAGATTAGCAAAGAATTTATTGAAAAACATTACTCCCCAAAATCTGATGGTTACCTTCTGTATGGCAGCTGCAAACAAATGCATTTTTTAAAATGATTCATTGTGTTAAAGGAAAACACATAGTCAAATGGAGGCATTTTTGCACTTGTGCACACACATTTGAGACAGTAGGCTTTTTAAATGGATTTCATTACAGCTTTTATAGGTGTTTCAGATATGTTTAATTATTTCCTAGTTCTCAGAAACTATCTAAAGCATCAAAGATCGTTCAGAGATGAGCATCTCTCCTTTGAAAATATGGTTGTCATTATATATTTCTTGATGAAGAATACAAGAGAATAAGTCACCTTTGCTTTTGAAGCACTAGGTGCATCCTATGTATATATATTTTTTTATTGCTGCAGGACTTTATGAAATGGTTTGAAAAACTTAATCTACCTTGGTTAAAATATATTTTTAATAAATTCAAATACAGCTGTTAAGTCAGGAGGTACCTGGACCTGTGTAAGGCATTTGATACTGTTCCGCATGACATCCTGGTCACTAAATTGGAAAAACAGATTTGTTGGATGGACCACTTGCTGATTAAGAAATTGGCTGGATGGTTGCACTCAGGGAGTTGCGATCAATGGCTCAATGTCCAGTGATGAGTGGTGTCCCTCGGGTTAGTGTTAGGATCGGTGCTGTTTAACACATTTGTCAGCAGTATGGACAGTGGAATTGAGTGCACCCTCAGCAAGTTTGCAGATGACATGCTGGAGGGAACGAATGCCATCCAGAGGGACCAGGACAGGCTTGAAAAGTGGGCCCATGCCAACCTCATGAAGTTTACCAAGGCCAAGTGGAAGGGCCTGTACCTGTCTCAGGGTAATCCCAAGCACAGATGCAGGCTGGGTGGAGAATGGTTTGAGAGCAGTCTTGAGTTGAGGGACTTGGGGGTGTTGGTTGATGAAAAACTCAACATGAGCCAGCAATGTGCACTTGTAGCCCTGAAGGCCAACTGTATCCTGGGCCACATCAAAAGAAGCATGGCCAGCAGACTGAGGGAGGTGATTCTCCCCCTCTGCTCCACTCTCATGAGACCCCACCTGGAGTACTGTGTCCAATTCTGGTGCCCCCAACACGAGAGGCACATTGAACTCTTGGAGTGGGTACAAAGGAGGACTACAAAGATGATCAGAGGGCTGGAACACCTCTCCTGTGTGAACAGGCTGCAAGAGTTGGAGCTATTCAGCCCAGAGAAGAGAAGGGTCAGGGAACACCTTACAGTGGCATTCCAGTACCTGAAAGGGACCTACAAGAAAACTGTGGAGGGACCTTTTACACGGACTTTAGTGAGAAGATGACTCATGTAATGGCTTTAAGCTGGATGAGGGTAGATTTAGATTAGATATTAGGTAGAAATTCTTTACAGTGAGGGTGGTCAGACTGGAACAGGTTGCCTAGGTTACCACAAAAGTTGTGGATGCCCCCTGCCTAGAAGTGTTCAAGGCCAGGTTGGACAGGGCCTTCAGCAACCTACTGTAGTGGAAGGTGTCCCTGCCCGCGTCAGGGGGCTTGGAACTAGATGATCTTTAATGTCCCTTCCAACCACAACCATTCTATGATTATGATTCTATAGGTAATGGTATTTGACTCCTAAATTTTATATAAAATGCATACCCCATTATGCCTGAAAAGAAGAATCTTGTTATATTGTCAAAATTTGAGCAATTAGAGTATCAGTCTTTAGGAAATAAATAAATAAATAACCCTAAAGAAACCCCTCAGCAAGTGAATGAAATGTATTCTCCATAAATTTTGGAGACCAAACAGTGGACTTAATTCCTACAGTTTGGAAGTCGTTTAGCATCCCTTTCTTTTTTTCTCCTCTTGTCAAATTATTGAGATAAGCAGAAATGGGTAAACCAAAGGATATGATTTCTAAATTAAAATTTCTTCAGCATAACAGTATATTATACTTTTCTTATTTTTTTTTTTCCCCACAGATACTTTCAGTGGAACAAACATCCAGCAGCAGAAGTCCTTACCCTTGATTCTCTGGTATCAAGGACTCATCAGGCAACATCTTCAGTCTCTTCAGTATTTTGACCAAGCAGGGGGAGAGCTTTCTTCAGCACTTGTCCATCTGTCTCAGCTGATCTTGACTTCCTTACTGTTTTTCTCATATTACAAATGCCTAAGAACAGCAAGGTAGTGAAAAGAGAACTAGATGATGAGGTCATTGAATCAGTTAAAGACCTTCTCTCTAATGAAGACTCCTCAGATGATGCATTTAAGAAGAGTGAACTTATGGTTGATGATCAGGAAGAAAAAGATGTAGATGTTGAAGAAGGCTCAGATGTAGAAGATGAAAGACCTGCTTGGAACAGCAAACTCCAATATATTCTGGCACAAGTTGGATTTTCTGTGGGATTGGGAAATGTGTGGCGGTTCCCATACCTGTGTCAGAAAAATGGTGGAGGTAAGTGTTGTGATAGCTACTCCTAGCTAAAAGATGAAGCTAACCTTTCAAACATCAATGTTACAGTTTGAAAGTTACTAAGTTTCAAAGTTTCAGAGATCTCTAACAGTGAAACCTGCTGCAGCATGTGAGGTTTTTCTTTTATTTTTCTGCCCTTCTCTCTAAATAGAGACATATCTGTTTAAGTAGAAGGTTCTTCTAAGATTCGATTTCTTCAGTTTAGGGGAGAAAGTTATTGATATGACCTTAACTAGCGGTCAGACTAGTGGCTAAAGAAAACTTCTATGGAGAGGTTGCAATACTTAGGAACTGGTTATTATTGTGCTAAGGTGTTCTTTATGGTACTTGCACGATAAGTCAATAAATCTGCTTTAAAGACCAAAACAGTCTTTAATATTTAGTGCTACTAAGCTTCACATCTTTACTTTTTAATTGCTTTTAGCTCCTAGGCCATTTGATCATGATTTACTTTCTGCAGGAACAACAAAATACTGTAGGAATAAAAAAGGTTGGGTTTTGTTGTTTGGGTTTGTTTTTTTTTTTTTTGTCANTTGTTTTTTTTTTTTTTTTTTTTAACTTTTAATGAATAACTTAAATCATTGCATTAAGAGAATGCATCTCTTTTGTGCTGTTATGCAGCTAACTTTTTCCTAAGTAAAAAGTTACATTTCACTTAGACAGTAACATCCAGCTGTTCATTTGTTGGCTGCCCATGTAAGGTCTTGAATGTAGTGTGATGTATGAGGCTGAAGACTTTGCTTCCTATCTGAAGTATATGTTTTACTCTGTGCTATACTGTAACCTACTATACTATGGTAATGCACATCCTATTGTAGCTATTTACTTAGTTGAATTCAAAACACACCTGTTACTTTTTATGATAGAAAAAGAGAGTCTGTACTAAAGAATAGAAAATAAAAGAACAATATTTTATTGATGCTGTTTAAATGTTTTATTGATGATGGATTTTAAATGTTTAATCACAAAACTGATGTAATTGAGGAGTATGGAAATGAGCCTAGAATATAATCAGAGTATAATTCTGTACTTTGTTTGTTTTTTCTTAGTTCAGTGAAAATGGAGTTTATACTTTCAGATATTCAATCTCCAGGATAAAGTCTAGATATAAAATAGACTAGATATAAAATTCTTTTATATCTATTCTTTTATATCTAGTTACTGTAAGATTTTTTTTTTTCCCCACCCTCATTTAACTTCCTTTTTTATTCCTTTATTCTGGAGATGAAGACATCAAATGGTTGATTTAACAATTTCTGTGGAATCTAAGATTTTCATGTGTAGCTGTATTATTACCTGAGAAAATATGTTGTATGTAGTTTCTCAAAAAAAATAGCTTCTCAGTGGATGTCAATTTCATCCAGTCTACTAGACACTGTATAAAATTGCTTACATATCACACTACTAGTTGTAAAAATAATACTTTTCTTAAATAACAATATTTGGAGAAAACTGATTCATATTTAAAGGTGTAGCTGTTAGAATGTTTACATGCTGTATCATTTCACCCTAATATGGTGTCAAGATGTAGTTTCAAACATAATGCATTAAAGCAGCTTGGTTTGTGTAGTTGTATCCCTTTTGAAAGTGTGTTTAAATTAGTTAGTTACTAATTTTGCAAGCCCATTAGATTCTCCTTTGAACCAACAGAAAAGATCTGCTGCTATGCTTCTTAGGCTGTTTGTGTCATACCATTAGGCACTTTTAAAGTTACTCTGACAGTGAGTGTAAATTTAAATGTATTAAATTAATAATTTCACATTTTAGGAAAAAAAAAAAAATCCCCCAAAACCCAACCTTCAGGGATTATGGCACTTCATTAATCAAACTTGGAAAAAAAAAAAGCTGTCATTTCAGGCTGAAATTAAATGTTTCCACCTGTGCTGTGTTTGCAGTAACTTTGATGTATAACATAGTCTGTGGAGACATAATGGTTTCTGTACATGGCTGCGACAAGTATTTATTTGGCTTTTAATAGTAATTTTGCACCTTTTCACTGAACTCCAGCCTTCAGAACAACAGAGAAGGGCAAGTGATCATTAGAGCTAAAGCTTTCTTGGTTTTCAAGTTAACCATAATAATGCAAGATGGAGAAGATGACACAAGTTATTGAAATGTGTGAAATACATGGGTGTCTGTGTGTGTGTGTGCAGGTGGACAGATACTAAGCACATAAAAGAGTAGGTGGAGCAAGGGAAAAGTTCAAATGAATGGTAAAGAAAATGGCATGTTTTCTATGAGGTTCCAGTTTTCTGCTACACATACTATTTTATATATGTTTAATTTTAGGTAAAATTAGGGTGGTATTATCCAACCCCATTCTAAATATCAGTGTCAGAGATGTTATGTAGTCTTTTGCTGAGAAAGCTTTACTATAAATACCCATTAAAGTCTCTGATTATAAGGTAAGAGCCTTTCTGTGGATTTTCATTAGAACTGTTTCAGTGAAGCTTATGGCTAGATCTCCACCTTCAGTTTTGTCCGAGCATTTTTCATTTTCTTCCTTATGTTTAATAAACTTATTTTTTCCAAATACCATCAGGTGAGGGGAGTATATTAAAAAGTGGTAAACTAATAAATATATTTGAAATTGAAACAAAAAAGAAGTAAAAAAAAAAAAATTAGTTATTAATTAGTTTCCTTCATAGGTTTCTTGCAATACTGTTTTTCAAAGCCAGCAGTAAAAGAGAAGGCAAATCCTGGCCAGGTAGTAATCTTCAATTTTGTCTTTGTTTTAAACTTCTGTGACAAGCACAGCAAACTCACAAAATAAACATAGAAAAGACACAGATAAGTTAACCCAAGTAGATGTATGTTACTAGAGGTTTTTGTTGAGAAAAAAATGGTTCTTTACCTCCCTGTTTTCTAGAGGGATTTGGTCTGTTTATGGCTATGGCCTGTGGTGCACCAGCATCCCTAACTTCAGAGCTCTGTACAGCTTCAGTGAGGTTTCTGTGATAACATCTTTAAAGTTAATTTCTGTAACTGATGCTTGGACCTCCACATGTATCTGTCACAGTTTAGGGTCAGGGCAGACCCTTAGACCTATAGCAGATGCTCTTTGTTAACCTCCCTCCGGCCCTCCCTCCCTCCCCCTCCCCCAGGGGGAAGAGAAAGGGAATAAGGGAGAGAGACATTGATTAGAAAAGAAGACTAGAACAGCTTTAATGAAAATGAAAATAACAGTAATAAAAATGGAATATATACAAAAACAGTATTGAACCCAACCCCCCTGATGGCAGTTACATCACCGTCACCACTGATGCTGCGGAGCAGGCACTAGGAGAATCCTAGACTGTGCCCAGCAGCAGACAGAAGCTGTGTTCAGGAGCTGAATTCTAGTACTGGATTCAGGAACACACAGATCAGGATCAAAGGCACAATGGACAGAGTACTCCTCAGATGCCAGCCAAGGAAGAACCCAGAAGAGGACCCAAACTGAGCTGAGCAGGACCCAGCAAAAAAGGGCCAAAGAGGGGTAGGGCCCTCATGATCCCTCAGCTTTATACCAAATGTGATGTATATGGGCTGGATACCTCATTGGTCAATTTGGGGTCACCTGTCCTGTACAATTAGACTGTAAACCTGTAGTGCTTTGTTACCTGCCTGTCATAACTGAAAATTTTAAGGTTCAACATTGAAAATAAGTTGATCTTCATGTGAATATCAGGAATATCGGCTTCTTGCTTGCTTTCTGTAAGTAGGTGTCCAGTAATCTGTAAGAACTTTGATGTCTCTTCAAGACAGTAGTAAAGCTTACCTTCACTGAATAAGAATTAAATTGATCATTAGACACTTAATTAAAAACCTAGCACAGCAGCAGTTGAAACAAATCTGGAAAGCTACTGTATTTTTCAGGTTACATCAAAAAAGTCTTAGAGAAAAGTGAGGGTGCTGAGGGAGCTGGCAGAGGAGCTTGCCAAGCCTCTATCCATCATTTATCAGCAATCCTGGTCAACTGGGGAAGTCCCAGATGACTGGAGACTTGCCAGTGTGACACTCATCTACAGAAAGGGTAGGACGGAAGATCTGGGGAACTACAGGCTTGTCAGCTTGACCTCGGTTCCGGGGAATATTATGGAACAGTTCATCTTGGGGGTGATCACATGGCAAATGCAGGAAAAAAGGGGGATCAGGCCCAGCCAACATGAGTTCATGAAGGGTATGAAGGGTAAGTCCTGTTTAATCAACCTGATCTCCTATGATCAGGTGATCCGCCTAGGGGATAAGGGAAGAGCAGTGGATGTTGTCTACCTGGACTTCAGTAAGGCATTTGACACCGTTTCCCACAGCATTCTGCTGGAGAAGCTGGCGGCTCATAGCTTGGATAGGTGGACTCTTCACTGGGTTAGAAACTGACTGGATGGCCGAGCCCAGAGAGTGGTGGTAAATAGAGTTAAGTCCAGTTGTTGACCAGTCACAAGTGGTGTCCCTCAGGGCTCAGTTCTGGGACCAGTCTTGTTTAATATGTTTATCAATGACCTGGATGAGGGGATCGAATGTACCCTCAGTAAATTTGCAGATGACAAGAAATAAAGTGAGAGTGTCATTCTGCTTGAGGGTAGGAAGGCTCTGCAGAGGGATTTGGACAGGCTGGAGTGATGGGCTGAGGTCAGTGGGATGAGGTTTTAACAAAGCCAAGTGCCAGGTCATGCACTTTGGTCACAACAACAGGCTTGGGGAGGAGTGGCTGAAAAGCTGCCTGTCAGAAAGGGACCTGGGGGTGCTGGTGGACAGCTGGTTGAACATGAGCCAGCAGTGTGCCCAGGTGGCCAAGAAGGCCAATGACATCCTGGCCTGGATCAGAAACAGTGTGACCAGCAGGAGTAGAGAGGTGATTGTGCCCCTGTACTCGGCCTTGAGTACTGTGTCCTGTTTTGGGCACCACAGTACAAGAATGACACTGAAGTGCTGGAGCAGGTCCAGAGAAGGGCAGCGAAGCTGGTGAGGGGTCTGGAAAGCATGCCTTATGAGGAGAGGCTGAGGGAACTGGGGTTGTTTAGTCTAG
>VWZY01009840.1:0-11080 GCA_013399075.1 Chloroceryle aenea | reverse complement strand
TACATTACATGAGGTAATTGAAAGCTTCTTTACAACTTCTCAACTCCATTAGACACAGATGGATAATGCCATTTCAGATACCCTAAGGCAATGGAAGCTTTAACACAGAGCAGAGAAGTGTGACATGGGACTCAAGGGCAAACTCTGAGCTTCTACATCAGCAACTGGATATCAGAGCACCATAAGAAAATGGCACTAGACACCTTTATGCTAACTTCTGAACTATACCCTCTGGTTTTTTATATATACAGCTGTTGTCCTTCTGAAGGTAGGTAAGTCTGTTAGAAAACATACTTTGAGTTCCTGCATTGGAACAGAGTGCCATACATGTCATGTACAGTCCTTAAATAAACATTCACTTGTAGAAGTGCACTCAAAATCTGTTTTCACTGGAAAGGCATCACATATGAGATTCAACCATTAGATTTTAATCTAACTTAATCATTGAAGCAAATCCAAAAATATCTTAGAATTCAGTTCTATTACAATCTATATGAAGTCCATGACAATCTTGACCTACATTTGCAGCAATTAAAAAAAATAATACAATTAATATCAATTTCAATTAACTTTACCCTGGTTTCATACATATATTACAATTCCAATTATTTTAAGATACTTTGAAGTAAGAGAAAGCGCATTATCCAAGAAGGAAAAAAACACAATACGTTTGTCACATAGAGTAGCATTCAAGTCACATGGTTATATAGCAAAGCTTATGACAAAAACTAAGATATTAAAACCACTTTCAATAGATTTCTAAATTCACTTTTATCTTTAAAGGTCTTCTTTCATCACTTGCATATTTGGGAGAAAAAAAAGGATAGCCAATATACATCAAAATCACACTTATTTGTAAACTAACTTGTAATTATATTTCACACAGAATCACACAGATATTTGTGAATACTAAACCAATTAAATATTCTTTGTCTTTAAAAAATATCTTGAAATTGTGTTCTGTAAGGTAAATTCAAGTCAGGGAAGAAATTAAGTCATAGAGGTTGCAACAGGAATGGAAAACACACTCCAGATATGACTTAATGTAACTATGGAAGTATATAACAACTGTGTTGACAAGCTTCAGCGCATAGGCTGTAAAATGTACCCAAATGTTCTTTTAAATACACTTAAGGAGAGAATTCAAGTCAATTTTTGAAGCCAAAGGGAACTANTGTACTGATTAGAGCAAAATGTCTACCTCGAATCTTACCTCCAAGATTAGGTAGCCCAGGAATAATGACTATCCCTGACCAGCTCTTGCTACATTTCTACTGGATTGTTTCTACTAAAAGAAAGTAGATCCCTGTCTGTCTCTCTTTCCCCTTTTTGATCGTGAATCATGAAGATCATCACCACTGTTGCCACAGCACCATAATCCCAGTACCAGTCTTAGTGATGCTCCTGAATCTGCCACTGATGCTGGCACAGACATTACTGTGCTCCTGCTCTTACTCCTAGTAGAGCTACCTATAACCCGACACCTAGACTACTTCACACCAAGGAACAGAAGACTGGTGTTTGGGACCATAGCCAGCAATCTTGGTTCAATATGGTTTAAACATGCTGCTAAAGAGATTACTCTGGAAATCCCTGCATTTTCTGTCCACACATGAAGATGTATTTTGAAGTGTGGGGCAGAGTAAACTTGCCCATGTTCCTACTGCCTTATAATATCATAGATTTCCTCCTATTTTCTTTTTTCCCTTCCAACCTTCTGCTTATCAGAAAAATAAAGAAAATTAATACATGTGTGTTCCCTCTTCACAGCTATGGGGTTTTCCTACTTCTTTGTCTCCTCATTTGTCTTTTGGGGCATAAAGATTACAGAGAAATAATGCTTGTAATCTCCAGCCCATGTCTCCAGCATAAGAGGTTGTAGTCATGTTTCATCTGCAAATCCTCTCCTCCCTCTGGTTCTGGGGCATGAATCTGTCATCTCTTTGCATGCTGCAGTGTCTGCAGACTCTCCTGCCAAAATCACATCTTCACCCACAACATCTCTGTGTGAACACACAGAGATAACATCAATAACAGAACTGACAGGTGCATATGTTTTAATCTGCATGTGTTGATGAACCTTACTATTAATTTACTGCACCTTCACCTTTTATAATGAAAACCTCTCTGCTCTAGGAAATGTCTTTATTCTTTAGCTGTTTGCACTTGCTTTTAACCTTTCTTATCATACAGTGTATATACAATCACAACACTTTCACTATGGAATCTTTCAGTAGTGTCTGTGACATTTCTAAGGACTTGAGTCACCTAATTGATCCTTTGTACATTTTAGTGCTTTTAAGTTTCTTCATTTTTAGATAAAGAACTTTTTGATGTTCTAGATACTTTTTGAAGTATCTAGCAGGTAGATAACAATTTGTAGTCTAAGGTTGCTATTCTACAACAGAGACACTTCAAAGTGACATCAGTCTTGCTCCTCTGGTCCTCATAGACCATGAACCCAGAGGAATGGGACGTGTGCGCTTACTGCACGCTGTCTGGATTCCCAACTCCAATGTGTAGCAGTTCTAACCCAGGCTGGGCTCTCTAAGGTGTCAGATGTCCAGAAGTGTGTAAGACAGGGTGCCTGTCTTACACCTGAGGAGTTATCAATTTACCTATTTATTATTTTTCATTTTTTTAGCATAAACTGCCAGTGTCCTTATTAGGAATGTAGTCCCAAGCTTGGTTTCTTTGACTTTTTTGGCATCTAAAACAAATTAGCATTTGTCACCAGGATTTCTGTCACCTTCCTATATACAACCTCAAATCTGTTACAAGGTTGTGCAGCTAGTAATAATTATATTAAAAGGTTGATACTTCTTTCCTTGTTTTTCTAGCTCATTGGATTAGCATTAGTCCAGTGTGCTAGGGATGTATAGATATTGTTGAAATATCACTTGTCTTAGCTTTCAGATTGGCTTTAGCCTGTGAAAATATAGACTAAATTATTGAAATTATATTGAAGCAAAACCCAAAAGTTACCAATTTATATTGTCTGTTTCTGGCATATAAGTATTTCCTTGTGGTTTGTCTTGTATTGCTGATTTATTGATCATGACTAGAAGCAACGTCTGTGTTAGTAGTTAAATATAGGCTTCTGACTTCATATAGAAGAAAGCATCATAAAAACAATTTCTCTTTTAAGATTTTATCCACGTATCACCAGCATGTACAATGCAAAGTTATTAGAACAAAGCAGTCATCCTTACAGAGCAAATTATAATTATAAAGAAAAGCAATCAAAAATTCATATATACAATAACTAGTTTCTGTCTATCCACTAAAGTGTCAGTGTAAGAAATTCAGCTGTTTACTAAAATAAATCTGGGGTCTAGATCATCAAGAATATACATATTTTCCATCATGAAAGCTACCATTTTGATAATGAGGGGTCAGACTAGTCCTTATCAATGATAATGCATGGTAGACTGGTAGCTTTTCATATATTATGATACATTAGATACCCAGTAAGATTTAGCAATGCTAGAAAGTCTATACTCAAAACAATCAGACTTTCACAGTATCCTCCTATAATGCATTGAGCCGTGTCTCTGCAATTTGGCAGAAGTTTAAATGCATGTTACTGCTATATGTAGTGTTCCAGGAACTGCTTGGAAGAGGCAACATCTTGGGGACAGCAATGGTAAATAAACTCATATAAACTTATTATGTTGATTCCAGTGTGGTGACATTTTTAAATAAAACCCCGGGATTTATTTTCTTATTTGTTTGTTTCACTGAGATAAGCTTGTTTACACATAGATTTCTCAATACCAAACAATCACCAAATAACTAAAATGAAAATGATTGGAGTTATTTATAAAGCATGATTGTTAGTTTGCCGTATATATTATTTTCATTTGTGTTGCAGCATGACTTTAGTACAATAATAAGTGTTTAACATATTGTTCCACTTAAAAATTAAGAAACAAAAAAGACAACATGCTAGATTGCTTTATTCAGTATTAAACTTATTTTCTGATGTTCACATATTCTTTATAGTCAGTTATACCCAAACTGAGACCTTCAAATAAACCTATGAAAAATACAAAAATCAGTTAAACTAGATTATTTTTGAGACTTTCTTCTTCCTTAGTTGGTGCTCTGTAAACAACTACTTAAATAATATTGAAACACTGGTGAGTTAAAATAATTTTCTGCCTAGTTCTTAAATTTTTCTTTTCTGTTTCTTATCCGTTCTTGTTATTCACCCTGTCATTGCAGTATTTTTTTTCACACTATAAGTATATAACTGAAAGCAAAATCCTCTTCATAAAATCACCCCTCTTAACAATATATTTTCATAGTCAAAATTTATTTTATCAGCAAGGTAAGCATTCAGATATATTTTTTACATACTTGTTTCAGAATGAGATAGCTTGCCAGAAGGAATAAATGACTCAAGGCTTTATGAACTACAAGCAGAAAACCTCAAGAGTGCAATTGTGCAAACAGGTGAAATGATTTTTCTTCAATTCATTAGTAAATGGGATATAGTAATAAGATTATGAATAACATCCTAGATTAGCTCAAGTGAAAACTTTTTTTCTTACCGAATATGATAGGGTCTGAATTGCAACACCAAAATCACAATCCAGGAACTAATCTTCCCAATACTCTGCCTATATTACTGCATAACCTTCTGTATCTGACTAATATATCTTGATGAATATAAACTCTTTGCATGATCACTTATAGGAAAATAACTGTACTTAATATTTCTGAAGAATACTTCGTAACAAAAAACTGTTTCCAGAACTGTATTCACTTCTGAGTGCCTGAAAAGCAAAATGCAAAACACACTTGCCTGTTTTCAAATTACACAGAATGAGAATTCCTTTCATCTTATATAGATGCTTACTTTTGAACTATTCTCCCTTTTAGATTGCTGTTTTCATAAGCAATGGAGAGATACGTGGTCAACATCAAAGTTAGTCTGATCAGATAGCGGCATCTAGTGCAGACAAGATGCCTTGTGGTCTAGAGATGACAGTCTATGACCATTACCTAAAAAAAGAAATAGGGTGACTAGGTCACATAAGAGTGTTGAGGTTAAAGGATTTTCATAGACTACATCTTTATCTTGAAGGAAATAGAGGAAATTTTAGGGATAGTTTTATGTATTGGAAAACAAAGACTATTTGTAGAAACAAAATAAGGAACTCTTACTCATATTTAATAGTCAAAGTCACTGGTTAAGGAAAAAATAAAGACAGATTCAAGAAGATACATGTCCTTTTATTAAGTTGGTTTTTTTCCTTTTTTTTTTTCTTTTAAAGGACTGTAGTAGAAGCTAACAACTCTAACTTTTATGTACCTTTCTTTTCTGTGACTTCTATTAAAGAGCGTCTCTGAGAGATGGGAAGGAAGCAAAAACATATGTTTTTCTTTATAAAAAGCCTGTTACACAACTCAATACCATGTTAATGCTGGTGCATAAAAAGACTGCAGCTATCTCACATGTTCCATCTATGGTCTCCGTTTACAATAGTTCATGGCTCACATCAGACAGTTCAGGCACTGTGGCAACATCTTCATGAATACCTTGGGCAGGAAGCCATGCTTCAGGCTCACTGGTTTTGAAACTTGGCTGCAAGTATAGAAATAACGTATAAAAATAGAGTTTCATCAATGCCTATGTGAACAAAGTTTTTAAGTTCATCATTCACTACATACCTACTCAAAATGCTCTTTGAACCATTAACAAAATAAATGAACCTAGGAAAAATGGATTGACTACTACTCTAGGGGGAAAGGTAGAATTTGTTTGTAACGAAGCCCCTGAACACCTCACAGATTAAGGTAAAACAAAACCATTTGCTTAGGGACGTACTTTCATATCATACCCTGTGGTGCTATAAAAGCTAGGAAAAAAACCTCTTCTGCTTCAAAAATCTATTCTTTAGGTATGATTTCATTAATAAATACCATTTTTAAAATGCTTTAAGTGCTCTAAGTACATTTGTCTGGAAAATCTATCTCCATGAAACAAAAGGTTTTGGTAACGTGGGAACTAACAGGAAAATGTTACTTTGGGTCAATTTTCAGTCCTACTTTTTTTCTGCTTCTCCAAACACCATAAAAAAGTGAAAATTGAGTTTTATAATGGTCATAAAATGAATTTATACTTTTTAAAACCTAATAGTAAGGTGATTCTGTTCACAGATACTTTAAAAATTCATTTTCCTAGAAGGTAAATATACCTTAATCAACAATAAAATAATAAAAATAAACAAATAAATCACCGCAGTTTATCTGGACACAATTTTTATCTTTGATACCACAGAATCACAGAAGGATTTCCTTGAAAGAAAAAAAGTAGAAAGCTGAAAAAAAAAAAAAAAGAAAAAAATTCCTCCATCACATAGACTTCTGAATTATTTGTTTTAAATTGAAACTATGAAACTAAGACCAAGAAATTGAATGCATTTGGAAAAAAATCATTGTGAAGATATCACAGGATAAATCTAGATCTTCTAAATTCAATTTAAGCATATTTTAGACATTGTATGTTGCCAAAAGCAAACTAAGATGCTCATTTGTGTGCCATCTAATCCTCCTAAACCTGCAAACATATGTAGTGAACTCTTAAATATTCTAATTAAATATTCTGCATAATTCTAATAATCTAGCGCAAATCGTATCTAGTAGATAGTATGCTTAAGTCCTAGCCTGACAAAATGTGGATTTTCGAACTTTTGAAGCCAGGAGAATTCTTTCAGCATAGGTTGCTATAATAGGTTAAGAACCAGCTGTGAGTGAATGTGGTCCAAGAATTTTTTTTATTTATTTTTTTTTTGAAAGCGGGTCACTGTTCAAGCACAAATGTGAGGCCCCAGGTGTGAAAAGGAGGGAGACAATGGCAAAAAGGTGAATAGTCTTTTGAGACTGCAGTGAAAAGGTTAATAGTTTTTAAAGCATGTATTTCTCACCACTGATTGTGAAAGCCTAGACTGCTATCTTAGGTTAGACAATTAATTGCAGCTGGAGAACTTCTCCTAATGCTATGTTGGATTTGCATTTTCCTAAGAAGGCTTTCACTTAAAACTGCTGTAAAAAGTGTGTGTGTCAGGAGACCATCTACCACTGACTATTTTCTGTCTCATTTATTTTCAGTAATAGGCTAATTTTGGTAGAATATTTGTTTTGGCTGGGATTTCATTTTCTTCACAGTAGCTTGTAAGGTGCTGTGTTTTGGATTTGTGACCACAACAATCTTGGTAACACAGGGATCTTTTAGCAGTGCTTGACCAGTGTTAAGGCCTTTCTGCTTCTTAAACTGCTCTGCCAGCAAGGAGGTTGGGAGTGTGCAAGAGGTTAAGAGAGGACACATCTGGGACAGCTAACTCCAACTGAACAAAGGGTTATCCCATACTACATGATGTTGTGATCAGCAGGGGATGAAGGAGGAAAAGAGGGGGAAAACCTTAAGGGAAGGAAGAAGGAGGAATTTGGTGAGCTAGATCTCTTAGGTCTTAAACAGAATTCAGAGGGTTTTTTATGTAACCAAGATGCCTGATGGGGTTTAGCAGTCTAATGTATCAAGTATCTTCTTAACAAAGGGCATCTACATGTCTGTGTGATGAGATGCACTACATAAAATTGCAAAGTCCCCTTAATTCAGATACATTTTCTAACTTAAATATCCTTCCTTCTGTCTTGAGTTGGGTCTCTTAAGATATTTTTGTGTTGTTGGTTTTAGTTATTTATTCTACATAGTTATTGAAGTTGATATTGTAAGACAGAATTCCATGTACTAAAAGGAAAAAAAACAAAACAAAACAAACCCCAAAAAGCCAACAATAAACTAACTAAAAAACTCATTAAAATTCACAAGCAATAATTTTAAGGTCTTCAGCAGGTACCATCAAAATTGATGTGATTTAACATACTGTCAAGATTTCCTCTATTTCCTTCAAGCAAGATTAGCACCATGGATACCACTGTAAATACAACATAAAATAAAGAAATACCTTTACTATTCATTTCATTATGCAAACAATGCATATCTAAATTAAGACAATGTCCACCTTTGAAATGCACTTTTTCTAAGAAAAATACAAAATTGGATATCTTACAAAGAAATACTTCTTTTAAATTACATCTGTTCTTTTCCTTGAACTATAATTTCCAAAGGATTGCCATGAAAAGAGCTAAAGGCTCTAATTAATATTGTTCTCTTCTTCTTGGGTGAAGCATTTAAATACAATGCATTATTTCATTGATGTCCCTGTAGACAAAGTCATACCAATCATTTTTTTTAGAAACAAGTTTCATACACAATTTTCCCTCCTTATAACTTTGAACAGCATGTTCTTTTGCAAGTTCCCAAATGTTCAGAAAGACTTTCAGAATAACAATGAAATGGAAGACATGAAGATTGCAATCATATTACCATTTTTCTCTGCATTAACTTTTCACAGTTAATGATTAATAATTATTTTCTGATTCTACTTGCATGGTTTTAATGCATCAAAATTGGCCTGAAGAGGGTTCCAGAGATTTTCTGTGGAACAGTTTCAGTTCTCTAAGGATGTGGAGCCAAATTAACTAATCAACCTGCAACTCAGAGTATCCTTTATTTTTTTTATTTTGCACAGTTAAAATGAAGAAGGAAGAAAAAAAATTCTTAAAGAATAACAAGGAATTAGAATGTTTTCACATCAGTTTTGCTTAACCGTATGTCCTTTCTCTTTGTTGTAGGCTCATGATTAAGGAGCTGTTCAGTATAGTGGGATGTTGTTAGTTTGCTTTCTAGACTTAAAAGATTTATATGGGTCAATTTTTGAAGAAATTTACTATTTAAGCCTTTTTTTTTTTTTTGGTCTTAAACAGAAAGATAAATCTCAGGAAATTTAAGTAACATCTGAAAGTCAGCAAGTCAGCACTTAAAACTAAACTGTTTTTTACAGCAGCAAACATTTCTTTTTCTTGTGATGCCCCTCCAAAATAGCAGGTATAACAGAATTACTATATAATAACAGAAATTACTATTTTCTGCTGTTTATCTATTTCAAAATACACATTTTTTTTTCACTGTAGCTTAGCCCCTGATCTGCAAAGCTATAACAGTTTAACATAGTATAAAGGAGGTTTCTTGTGTGTATATACACCTGTACCATAGATATATCTGAGCTCATCCAAAACTCTGAAAACTAGGAACAAAACTATTGCTCAATGTAAAAGGAGTAGGAATGACAGAGTCACATCCATAAATTAATCACTTATTTATCTTTGTCTAAATTTTGTAAAAGCAAGACAGAAATCAGTACTTTAGAGTTGTTTTATGTGTAATAGTTTAATGGATGATTCACTTGGAAAGCAGGAATGTATGTATGTATGTGTTTATGTATATAAAATTACACATTCATACATACAAGTATTTACATTTCATAATAACTCAGTAAGCTGTTATCTTAATGGAATGGCTTAGAATTCTTTTTTGAAAGCTTAAAAACTAGTACTTCATTTCATCTTGTGCTTACAGAAGCATCAGGGCCCAAAGCTTGTTAAACCAGTAGATTTCCATTATGTGTATACAGAGTTTAAATGATCTAGTACAGTGCACTTCATAAAATTAATTTTCTTAAGAGTTATGTTAGACTGAACAAATTACTCATGATTTCAGATTATTTTTTCTTTCTTCTGAAACAGACAGAATGCACAGAAACAAACTGGAAGAGCACTGCATTTTAAAAAAAGGAAAAAAAGACACCAACCCCACACCAGAACAATAATGTTCCCAATGGGCTTGACCATGATTTCAGATAGACAAGCATGCCTTGCTGAATGTTTTGATAAATCACCTGCTACACTCAAACACACTAAAAAAATCTAATATCAGAAGCAAGCCCTAGGTATGCTGTCCTTTCAGATTATTTTTTTTTCAGGTGAAAATTATATTTTCTGTATCTTCAATATCAAAATACTATACATTGCAAATACTTTTAATACATCCTGGAAAACAAACAGGCTGATTTAGGAAGCTGGTGAATTCTTTCAGTGTTAATTGCTATGTTCTTGAAATGTCTCTCCCACTATCTTGTGTTATTAACTTCTACAAATGAAGATGTTAAAAAAACTTGTACCTTAACAACACGAGTCATCTTAGAATTAGTAGTGCATGACTGTCATTACATTATTTTATTTTGTTCTACTTTTCCATTCAAGAAATAAAGACTTCACACTACACTTTTTCCTCAAATACTTCATTAACAACCATGTGAAATTAAACAAATGAGAAATAAAATTGTCATGTGAAATTAAACAAATGAGAAATAAAATTGTCATTAAAGCCCATGACAAAGTTGATATTTTCAGGAAACAGGCCCTGTGCAAGAACAAATTCCAATATCTATGATGAGTTTACTATAAATATTTTCTTGGACAATCAAAATAGACAACTTCATTAAAATTCAATTTCTTCTTCAGTTTGCTATCACACATTTCTGGATTAAAATTCTTAGAGTGTTGGTTGAAATTCCTCATTGATATGTCTAGGCATTATGACCCTGGGATGTTATCTGAAAACAAACATCTATCTCTGCCTTGTCACTGTTTTAACTTCCATTTTATGATCAGATCCTTTACATGGGTGGATATCTATCACTTTGCTGCCATTGGCCTGAGTTGATGTATGGAACTATGACATCTAGAAGCAATAGTTATTTTGAACAGTTTAATGCTTCATAAAATAGAGCAAGAAATTTCATAGTATTCCTATGCTCCAATAACTACAACTGTTCAATATTTCTCGGTACAGTTTTTTTTCACACTGGAATAATATACATGTCGACTTATCTCTTTTTCCATTGCTTAAGGCTTGTATTAGCCAGTAAGATGCCATGTGGTAGCTATATAACTGTAAGAGAAAAGAATCTAAGGAGAATGCAAAGGTTCCTGTGCAATGGTGCAAGTAAATTTATTCATGCTCTTTTACATTGAGAGCTGTAAATTTTTAGCACTGATTTGTAACATTCTACTGAACAAAGCAGAGAAATGTCAGCCTTTTCAGTTTTCACAAAACCAGTAACTGGTATCATAATGGAAGGAGATGTTGTGGAGCGGCGAGGGAAGA
>VWZY01009839.1:73237-98304 GCA_013399075.1 Chloroceryle aenea | reverse complement strand
TTCTATGATTCTATGATAAACTGGAAGTATAAGGTTTCATTGAACTGAGCTTGAAAATAATTCAGTGAAATGAAATTATGGATATTCCTTGAATAAACTTACTGGAAGATATTCACTTCCTATTGAATGTTGCTTAGAGGGAACTATTTTGTGATTAGAAACAAGTGGTGGAGAACTCATTCTCCTTTGCATAAGTTACATTTATGGAAATTGGGAAAACCTGGTATGTATTCAGGAAACAAATTCTACATTTAGGGTTTGTGTTCACCAAACAGTATGCTTGAATAAAGCTGAGACTCTACCATAAATATGTGATGAAGACGACAGACAAGATGTGGCAGGAACTTCTCAATGGGATACCAAGGACAATACCAACACACAAAGGTAGAAAAAGGACTTGTTTGTTTATCTGTACTTGCAGGAATAGACAGGCTATCATCAAGCTGTCAGAAGATTAATTAAAGCAGAACTACACTTAATTGGAGCAAAGTGTCTGTCTTTAATAAAGTGAAAAACACATGTCCCTGCCAGAGCACTAGAATCCATGAGGTATTTAATGGGCTCTATCTAGTGAAAGATGAGCATACACTCAGTGACTAAAAAGGGGATTTAAACTAAATTCAGACCTCTAAGCTCAGGACAGCTGGATCTGTAGTGTGCACAGTCAATCACCTACAAGTCTGCACATATAACGTGACTCTGGAAGTACTTTAGGTTTATTATCTGTGTGCACTGTATGTTAATATGGCTTGAAAATTCCTTTACATGACTAAAGTGAATTGATGCAGAAGAGAAGCAGCTCATCTAAGTGCATCCTGAGTTCTCTTAGAGTCTAAAGATAAGAAGCATCACTTAACTTGTCTCCTAGAACCTGGGTGGAGCCATTCCTGTGCTATTTTCAGAAACCATAATGCTTACAAATGTGATGGATTTCAGGAAAGTCTGGCAGAAACAATCACCTTCATAAAACAGACAGATATAAGAGAGGCTTGCCTTCTGGTTAGGGGAAAGTCTGAAGATATGGGTTGAAACTGAGCATGAACACGCAAAACATTGATTCCTCTCTTGAAAAATAAATGAGCAATCTTCCTTAACCAAATTTATTCAGGCTCCAAAGAAAAACAGAAATCAAAATACACCTTGTGCTTAAAGCTTCCTAGTGGTTAGCATATGGCATCTCAGCTCATCCCCATTTTGGGTCCATCTGCTAAAAGTATCTGTTTTGCATCAATGGTAGTAGACACTGTGAAATACTAATGCATAGTATTCAAGCATGACAATATGAAATAGAGGTGGAAATGTGAATTCTACCCACTGAGCTCAGGTCAGTCCAGTACACTTCTCTCTAACAGTTTAAGACTTTGTTTTCTTTTAAGTCTTTACCATTCAGTATTACTTTTATTTGCACACTAAAATGAGTGTACACTAATATACTAGAAAAACTCTTTCTGTAGGTCTTACTGTTTGAAGTGCTGTACTACTTTCAGTCTTACTTTGTTATCAGCGTATCTTACTATCAAGTATCTGCATAAATTGACTCATTATAAAAATAATCCAATGTATGTTTGTATAATGAATTTAAAAGAACACTTCATATTTCAGCCTGTTGTTGTATTGGGTTTGCATGACAGTGTTTTGGTAGCAAGGGGTGGTACAGGGTGGTTTCTGCGAGAAGATGCCAGAAGCATCCACCACGTCCAACAGAGTCAGTGCCAGGTGGCTTCAAGATAAACCTGCCACTGGCCAAAGCAGAGCCCATCAGCACTGGTGGCAGCACTTCCATGATAACATATTTAAGAAGATGGAAAAAACACTGCTTCACAACAGTAGTCAACAGAGAGGAGTGAACATACATGAAAGTGATAACTCTGCAGACACTGTGGACATTGAAGGAGGAGGAAGAGGACAAGCTCCACACACCAGAGCAGAGATTCCCTTGCAGCCTGTGGTGAAGACCATGGTAAGGCAGACTGTCCCCCTGCAGCCCATAGAGGTTAATGGTGAAGCAGATATCCACCTGAAACCCATGGCAGACTCCATGCCAGAGCAAGTGAAGCTATGACCCCATGGAGAGCCCATGCTGGAGCAGTTCACAAAGAACAAAAGACTGTGGAAAGGAGAAATTCATGGACTATCTCCCATTGGTGGGACAACATGCTGGAGGAGAGGAAGAATGAAGAGTGATAAAGCGGCTTAATGAACAGCCAAAGTCAACTCACCCTCCACAGATGTACGAAAGTAATTCTGATTCTAGAGACCTCATTAAGTCAAAGTGACTATTAGCCACTAAGAGTATGATCCAAAGTCACTGACATCCAAGGTAGGCAGGTTTTTGGGAGACTATACTCTTTGTTCCAGTGTTCACATTAGGCCTGATTTGAACTAAAATAGGGATTATAAATACTTCATTTTGTAAACTCAAGAAAAGCCTATCTGTTAAAGATTTCCACAGTCAAAATAATGCTGTGATTTATGTAACTCTCTACACCAAAACAAGTGAAAGGCAGAGCTAACTCCAGAGATCAGTAGGTGAGCAGAAAAATAAATCACTTAACTATAAATTCCCTAACGTATTCTGGAGTCCTTCAGTGAAACCCACTCCTTTGCACAAGGCAAGGCTTGGAGCTAATCACCACCACTTGCTGGCAAGCAATTGCCACAAAGTCAAACCTCCTTACAGCATTACCTTCTGATACTACCTTCATCTCTCCTTCCTGCAGAAGACCCAGTAGTACATCAAGTCACATGCTGGAGAGGTTTGGTGATTCTCATTTCACTGTCCCATCATGTTCACCAAAGACAATCAAATATCAAAGCAACTATATGCTCAAATTTCATAAAATTCCACATAATTTAATGAGTATCTATCACAACATTTCAAATTTCTGCATGTTAGATAAAAATCTATCAAATTCAAAATCATTGGTTCCAATTAATTTTATTTTAAATTACACTTTTGAGTCTTAAATCAGGCATTCCTAAAATCAGGAATTCAAAATAAGGCCCATATCTGGGCCATATTCCTCGGAATTATAGATCCAAGTCTATATACCACCAACAATTGTGTTCTAATTGCCTCAGAAATTTGTTTATAAAAAGATGCATTACATTTCACATTTTCAAACAATAACATCCTCCTATTCCAGAAAAGCAGAGGAAGCTTGAAAGCTTGTCTTTCTTTTATGTACATACAAAAACCTCCACACAAATACAACCAATTTTACCAAATAATTTATCATGATACTAATAGTTACATTAAAAGCAATGGCTCTGAACTGTGGTGTGAGTAAGGAGTGATGGAGGAGCAAAGGGAAGCAGAAAGAAAATGAATGTATTTAATGCCTTGGGTTTTTTTCTTTCCCCATAAGGAAGATGACAAATATTTTGGCAAATGTTTTTTTCCTGCTCTTTCATGGGACAACTCGCCCTTCACATTGTTTATAGCATTAGAAACATCTTTATATTGAATATCTAGATGTTTTTCTCCTGGAACCTTCATTTTCCTCCATGACCAAGTAAGCCTTCTTTTCAACTACAAACCCTACTCTAGTGGCTTACAAATTGTTACAGTCTATTTAAGGTGGCAAAACCATAAAAATACACTCTCCAAATACCTACAGTCACGTAATCCATAGGGAATCTACATGGTACCATGATGAATATTAATCATTCAGTAAAAATAGAAGTTCCAGATCCCAACTGATTTTATTTTTCCACTCCAAATAACATGAATTTTTGATTAAAAACCATAAACCATAATTCAACTTCTTACTTAACAGTAAAAAATATTAAGATTAATAATAGTACTACTAATAATATATTTTGCATTTAAAATAGTCTTATTTTTTAATTAGCCATAAAATCCCATAATTTAAAAATAACTTACATTCTGCATATTTCTGAAGCTGAGAGAATTCTCCAGGACTAAGGTTAACCCACTTCTCCTGGCTCGTCATATTGGCGTAAGGTTCCTCGTCAAGTATCAGAAAAACACTCCCTTTGACCCAGGGGATATAAACTCCATATATATTCGAAGCTTCAGTTCACAGTGCTTGGAGACTGGAGAGATGGCAGCAGCCTATGTGGATGAAGTTTTTGATGCTAGGAACTGTTCCCAATGTGTTGGTTCACTGGTGAGTTACAGCACTGTTAAAAGATGATAAAATATTAGAAGCATAAATAAAATTATTCCCATTATTCCCAGAAAACTGGTAATCGATTAATATTTTCTTACATGCAGTTTTGCTCAAAATCTTTCCATACAGTACTTGTCTATAAATAGTTTTGTATCCATTTTAAAACTTGATTTTTATAGTTCAAAATGACTATATGCAGCATTGAAAAAAATAAATTATCGATTTTATTATCAAATTGTATCAGGACACTTTGTGCGACAATCTGTTTTAGTAACAAGCATGTACTATTGCAGAGGTATCTATCAGAAAACTTAGTTCTCTATGATATTAAAACTAGATTCAGATAACTAGGTTTGTATCCACTTATGTTGTTGCACAGTGCTGCATGGCCTGCATTTCTGACACTTCTAACTCCCCACGTCAAAAAAGAAATGCATTCTGCAGTTTGGTGAGAAATTCACATGAAAACTATAAATATTAACTATTTTAGCAAAACAGTTTAAGTTCAATTTGTAGACCGTCCTAACATTGCTAAAGGCACTCCTGAAAATCAAATTTAACTGTTGGCATCCCTGTAAATCATTTCAGGAAAAAAGATCAAACTGATGTAATTCCAATTTTATGCATTTTCTTCCTCTGTAGGAGAGACCTTACAAAGGCAATGCATTACCAACACCTCTCCTTGCACAACAGGTAGGATACTTTTAATCTAATTTTAGCCATCTGAAAGTCAGGTACCTCATCTGAGATTGTCATCTAGGGTGCTCTCTTTAATCAGCAGAAAGAGACAGGTGGCCCAGGCAGCAATTAATCCCTCCAGTTTCAACATAATCTTAAAAATGCAATGAATTGCCTTCTTATGGTATTTATCTTTTGCTATTAATTACAGAGGTTGCCTAGATGACAAGTTTAGACTAGAAAGCTAATTTAAGAACATAAATGGAATCTCCATGTGCCTAGCAGTGTGTCGTTTACAAGGAACAAATTACAAAATGAATAAAATAAAAATTCAGACCAGAAGAGAGGGACAGAGTAACGGACGGAGTGCTAAGGAGGAAAATGTTGTCAGCTGGGAGAGGAGAGAAAAAGGAGTAAGATATAATGAAGGACAAGAAAAGAAAAAGAAATAGAGTAGCTAGGAACAGAAGCACATGAAAAAGATACATTAACCCAATGACAGACAATGTTCTCCCCCTTACATATGAGTATCATTCCTGGACAAAGACATTCAGAAAGACAGACACCTTTAGTCTCAGAACATTACTACCTTGCTCTCAAGGCCTTCTGGGTGAATGATTTTAGTACATGTGCCTATACTGTGGGCAAAAAAAAGCTACCTAAATACAGTAACAGACTACTTGGCAGCTGCCTTGTCTTTTTAAAATTTGAACCAGAAGAGATATCTATGTTCTTTTCCTCCTCGAGTTAGAATAAAACAGAAGAAGAAAAGCTGGAAAAGGCAAGATCTAGAAACACTGACTGAACAAATAAAAAAAAACTATTAGGAGGATGAAGATAGACATGGAAAAAAAGCAATATTAATGTGGATAATGCTGTCTAATCACCACCAGAAGAAGGGCAATAAAGATAAAAACTAGAAGTGATATTCAGTAAGAAAAGGTTTCCTTTTGTCTCGAGGACCTCAGTCCTCTTATTTATGCCAAGAGAAAACAGCTATGGTCAACAGGGAAATTTCAATCAAATTAGAGCTGTTTCATTTCAGTTGATTAGATTGTATTGAAGACAGTTATTTCTTCAAATAAGTATATTTTTTCTCATAGGTTTTCATTAAAATGTTTTTATATTTGCATAACTGACTTAATAGAATCAAAATTTTATGCCACAGTTTTATCCAATATTATTTATTGTATTCTTAACTACATTAGCTGTATTACCTGCAAAAGCTAACATTTCTGAATGCTATAGAGTTAGAGATTATCTCAATTATTTAATATTAATGTTTGTGATAAGCTTACCAACAAATCTGCTCTCACTAGCAAAGTAATGACTGCTGTGTGCTCTAACTGATCAATCTATTCACATACAGTACCTTTAGCTGACCACTGTCTACAGGGTTTACAGAATCATTAAGGTTGCAAAAGACCTCTAAAATCAAATCCAACCCAACATTACCATGACCACTAAAAACACATCCTGAAGTGTCCTTGTCTACAAGTTTTTTGAACACCTCCAAGGATGGTGAATCCACCACCTCCCTGGGCAGTCTGTTCCATGGCCTCACCACTCTTTCAGAACAGAAACATTAGGTAACTTAATGTCCAATCTAAACCTCCCCTGGCACAATTTAAGCCGATTTCCTCTTATTCTATTGCTAGTTACTTGCGAGAAGAGATCAACACTCACCTCACTACAACCTCCTATTCAGGTGGATGTAGAGATCAATAAAGTCTTCCCTCATCCTTCTTTTTTCCAGACTAAACAACCCCAGCTCCCTTATCTGCTCCTCATAAGGCATGTTCCCCAAACCTCTCACCAGCTTCATTGCCCTTATCTGGGCCCACTCCAGCACCTCAATGTCTGTCTGAAACGGTGGCACCCAAAGCCAAACAGTTTGATGCATACAGAGCACATGAGTAGTGAAAACAGATGTGCTCCCATTGGCTCCTTCTCCAACTTCCTATCTAAATGACCACCTTGATATCCTCTCCTCTTTACCAGGCACCCAGACTCTACTGGCTACAAACAGTGTTGAAGATAAGGTATGTGACCTGAATGACAGCAGCAGCAGCAAAATTTGGTATGGGCATGGCAGTCCACAGGTAAAATGATGTACTCTGTGTGTAAGCCAGCAGACTTAGCATGGAAGATACAACAGAGTTAAAAGCTATACTATAATCTTGGAAAACTCTCAAAATCCCAGTTGCTTCCTTTGAAAAGGAAGGCTGTGGGGTGATCTATTGAAACTAATTTGCCAAATCTAATCCAGGAACAGTAATGGTCAGCCCTCTGAGGATGACTAACTGGTCTCTGGACTGCAGCCAGGTCCTGTACACCACCTGTGTGCAATGCAGGAATATGCAGAAACATAACAATCAAAATATCAGCAAAAGGAACCTGACAGAGGCTTCCTTTTTTTTTTATTTTCCTATTAACTTCTGCTGCAGGGGAGTCCTAAATAAGGAATGGCACCCGGTCTCATAGTTAAATCTTGACATTTTCCCACTTTATACAGGTAACGTAGCCATAAGATATCATGTATGTTATATAAATGCTGAGGATAAAAGCCATCAATGCTGTTTGTATTATATGATGTGTGCCATTTGTAAAGAAAACATTTCAAGATGACCTATATCTTATACAAATATCTTCATTTCTGTAGAAGAAAATACTAATTTATGTTATCTTTTTCAGTCGTGTTTAATTTAAATGCATTCCTTTGCATTTTTGAGTGCTCTTTCTCTCAGTACTCCAGGTAGGTCATGCAGTGACAAACCTATACATAAATACATGAAGAGGAAAACAGTAACAGGGATAATATTTTCACATGGGGAAAAAATAAAATAAAATCTTGAATTAAAACACTTGATTAATGTGCTTGCTGGCAAGCAAATTAAATATCAGCAGCACTAAACAGATACAGTGATTTGACCTCTCTATGGAGAGGTAAATTTTTTTGAAGAACACACAACAGTTAAAAATATAGGATGTCAGTTACTGAACTCTTCCACCAATCCACTAAGAGCTTGACATTCCAAGAAATGGATCTGTGCACACATTTTCTTAGTACATGCTTAGGCAAGATTCCCAGCCCTCTCAACTGGACACAAAGCAGGCCTTATTTATAAGAGAAATTAGAAAAACTACATTGATAAACCATTCACAAAAAGAATGAGGAAAAAAAAAATCAATCTTCCTCCTCTATCCTACTATGACTATAATAAGTCTTAGAATTCCAGTCTCCGTTTTATAATGTGTTTTACTTTCTGGATTTGGCAGTTATTAAGTTTTCTGTCAGGATTCCTACCAGGCCACATACTCAAACTAGGAAGCAAAGCTTTGTTAAAAACATCTACAAATCAAATTACTTAGCATTCAGCCAACAATGCTAACAAACTCAGACTTCCAGGAATTCCCCATGCCACTGAAATCCTCAGTTGTTCTGCAGAAACCAGGCTGAGAAGTGGAGGAGAGAAAGGAATATACAAAGGAGGAAAAAAAACAAATATAAAGATACATCCCCTGTACACCAACCTCAACACTCAAATCACCTCATTACACCTCATAAAGTCCTCACTGTTAGGAAAGCAGAGTTTTTGGGGGGGGATAAAAAAATAATAAAATATCACTTTCAGTCAAATGAAACTGATCAACAATACTGGGTTCAGCTTCAAAATTGAAGTCCAGAGGAGGACTGTGTCTTGTGGAAACATGCCCAGCTCCCCAGCTCCCGCTGATTCCTCCTGAAAGGCAGGTGGGCTTCTGTGGTCTATCTTCACACTCAGGACTGAATGCATGACACTCTTAATGCATGCCTTAAGGGACTTGTCTTTGTTCACCATAATAGGGAAACGTGAAACAGCCAAGAAACTGGCTTTTGAAATTACTCAGTCATTTTTTGCTTTCTACTAGACCTTCCATAATGTACATCTCATATATAATTTCATCATTAATTGTTAGTTAGCTACTCCATAAAGGTTTCACAAGATAAGGCTGATGGCAAGATGGGGTGCAGGTGACAAATGACAGATCTTAAGTAAGCATTTTCCATTCTGTAAAAGACTTAAAATTGCAAGTCCTTTTTCTTCTTTTTCCCTCTCTTAATATGCCTAAGAGGAGAGGGAAAAAAAAGAAAAAAAAAAAAAACAAAAAAAAAAAAAGAAAAAAAGAAAGGAGGGAGAGAAAGAAAGAAGGAACATAAACCCTAAGGAAACATGTATCCTTCTGGGGAAACCACAGTTCTGTACAACATGTTTTTTGCCTGAACAACTGGAATAAATAACACAGAATATTTTATACCTTAATTGCTATGGAGGCTGAAGCAATCATGCTTTTCAAGAATTTTCCTGTACAGAATGTACTTGCTATTTCCTTTGGTTGGGTTTTACACCTTCACCATGGTTAGCTGGATCCTGTGATTTCAGTGTGGGTGACATCACATTTTCCAAAGGAAAATGTTTACAATACAGATATCATATGTTGAGACATATACCTGAGAACGTTTCCTCTATGAACTCCTGCAATCAGTTCAGAAAACAAGTATGTTCTTCCTACTGACAAGATCAAAGTGTCTTTCCTCTGAAAACTCAGTGTTATTTGTGAGCCTAGGAAACAATGGAAAAGTAAAGATACCACCAATACTTGTAGAAGAACTACTCAGCCTTCATGTATAGAACACCTCTTGTGATCATATTTTAAGATCTATGTAAGATTAATATATACAGAATTACAATGCATCATTGCACTATTTATTCTCTGTTAATTAAGATCTTCAGTTCAAAGTACGTAATATTTCCTCGGCACTGAAGGATGATACTTCTTCCTACTGAACTCCCATGATATTCTTTCCACTAAGGTTGCTATTGTCAAAACAGCTGATCAAAAAAAAGAAACAACCAACAAAAGCATGATAATGATTTCCAATTTCTTGAAATGCAGGCATTATGTCCAGATATGCCAGACAATTTGTGTAGGTATTCCAGCAATTCATTTTACACTTTATAGAAAACAATGTCTCTAAAGCCAAAAATACTCCAAATTGAATATTTGAAAGTCTGAAGGGGGGGAGGATTCAGTCAAGTGTATCAGCTGATCACCATTCTGATTTATTTAAAATATAGAAGTATTATGATTATGTATAATTGCTGCTGGATTAATATGATAAATAAATAAAAATAAAAGAGACCCTGTAACTAAACATAACAGCTTTTCCTACAGAAATTGCACATTCACTTGTTTTACAAAGTATTTAGCATGAAGACATTCTAGTAGTATACATTCTTTTTCAATTAGAAAAGGATGCTTACTGATGCAAATAAACATAATTCTGAAATATAAACTCTAAACACTGATACACTGAAATCACTGAAAATGGCTTACTAAGCTAAAAAAAAAAATTAAAAAAATCTCCCTTTAAAGAACTGACTTCAACACAGCTCAAAAGCATGCATGTTTTCCTGACTACTTTAACCCCACGTGTACTAGTTTTGGGCATGTAAAAACATCCATGTCAATTTTAATACAAAGATATGGGCTGTATTCCTCAGAGAAGTAATTATTCAAATTCACCTCCTCAAATCATTTCTATGGAATATATCAGTAAACTCTGGGAGTACATGCAGAAAAAAACCCTATTGTGCTGTAGTAAACAGAATACTTGAATCTTCAAGAAAATAACTCACCAATACTCCAGTCTGTGACAGAAATACTATCAATAAAACCCGAGCACCAATAAACACTGATCAGAATGCAAATGGCACCACCACTGAATATAGTTCCTTACATTTAAAATACAGGAATACATTTAAAATTATTAAAACTCTTCATGTACCTTAACTTAATCACATGACTACTTGAAAAGAAACTTTAGAGAGATCTTAAATTTTTCCAACTCGCTACCCTAATTACCTACCAAGTCAGAAGAATTGCATTCAAATTTCTCAGTGCTTTTTTACCTAAAAGATATATTGAAATAAATTAAAACCTGAAGAGAATCTAGGACAAGGAAATACCAGAATGCATATGTGCTGATGCATCATATGTTCAGAAAGGCTTTCTTCTTGCTTTAAATAACTGAATAAATTAAACAGACACCTTTTCAGATTGGTTATTTATGATAGAAATAGTACATAATTCAAAAAAATTCTCAAAGTGGGAGTTACGGAGCTGTTCCAATCTTAAAAAATTGTCAAGAACAATTTTAGGAATACATTTCAAAAGTGAAATTTAAAAAGGAAATTTGAGGAATTAGCCCTCCTTATCATTTTACATCAATGGCTGAACAAGCAACTTTGTCCATGGGACAAATAAAATTTGGAGTCCTTTGTTTTAGGGCTAAATGATCACAGTGTATGCTATTTTCATTGTATGAGTGATTGATGAGAAATATAATGATACTATGAGAGAAAGAAAAATCACAACACTGACCCCATCAAAACAGCTACAATAAACTGCTTACAAACAACAATTTCTAGACAGTTGTTAGTATTTGAAATTGGTCAATTACAGAAATATACTGTTTGAATATTAAAAGCCTTAAAAGAAGGCTGAATCACTAAGGCTTATGACTGGTATTTAATAAATGGAACAAGGCAATCTGGAACAGAAAGCACAGGATTTGACAGGTATATCTATGTAATCCGTAGGAATTTCTCAAATATCGCACATTTGCCTGTCTGCTGGATAAATCGTGCTGTAGAAAGTATTAATCACCATTCTTTCAATGTTGCCCAATGCTATTTCTAGATATCCACAAAGAAGTCCTCCAGATTTTAGATCACAGAATAAACATCTTAGAGGCAATCTCTACCTTCCAAAGTGTGCATTTGACACCCTCCCCAAGAAAAACAGCTCCAGAAGTGCACTTTGCAGTACGAACTCTACACAGATCCCCCCACAACCAGTACTAGAAGTATCCAAGGCCCCTTCAGCAGAGTGTTAAGATTTTCGACTATTATCTGCCACGTGTTCTTCCTCTTTTATTTCCATTCCCTCTCATGGGATGAACTGTAAATTCTGCATAACAATTAACTTTTGTTGGTAATAAGGTACAGGGTTTGGGGTTTTTTTTGTTTAATTGTTGGGTTTAATTAATCTCTCCATATTTTCTTGCTCTAGGGGTGATTACATTAGATGAAGGCAAAGCTGAAAAGTGTAATTTACAACTGGAGAAGATTTCTGATGATCCTTAATTTCCTGGGGCAAAAATTCCTACTTCATGCTCGGAAATAAGCCTTTGAAGAAATGCGCTTTAGTCTTGTGACAAAAATGTTCCACTGCGCTCGAGGAAAAGATTTGTTAACTGCTGTCCTCATTCCAAAGCTTTATGCACTTTTAAAATAAACTGGGAATGGGGCTTTTAAATAACTTGAGAAAATATGAACACGATTTAGCCTTCTACAGGAAATCTGTACAGAGAATAGAGATCAGGTTAGTGAGCAGGTTAATACACTTAATAGCAGAAATTCATGCTACAACATTTTCTACTAGGTGGATTTTTTTTTTTTTGATTTTTTTTTTTTCTCCCTAGGGAGGGAGATAGCTACATGCAGAAACTAATTAAATTATTGCAGTCATGTGATATGAAGAGCTGACACACTGTCACTGTCCACTGGGACAACGTGGAGCCTTCTAGACAAGGGCAAACTATTTCATATTTATTTACTGGTATTACTATAAATGAGTTCAGTGACAATAAGCCATCAAAAGGAGTATCAGTGAATAAGGATGGGCCCTTGCCTACAGGAATGCTTATCTGCTGCCAAAGGAAACTATGCGGTGGCAGCAGCAGCATCTCAAAGTACTATTCCTGTTTACCCACACAATTCCTGACCTGTTTGAACTGATCTCCAAGGAGATGATAATTTCTAGGTTTGTGAAGGCTCTCTGAACATCACCAGTTGTGTGTTCCTAGCACTTGCTCTGACAACATGCTCTGACTTTGCATCCACTGTCACCAGAGGTGTGGATGCAAAAGGAGAACACATGTGAGACAGTTTAACTGAAGCAAAGACAAACAGAAATGGTCAACTTGGACAAGCATCACAAGCCCCAGGGCAGGCTCTGAATCTCTGCCCAGACTCCTGTGCAGATGCCCAAGCAATGCTGGGCAACAGTCCCTGCTGACAGTTTCCCAGATCTCAGTACCTGAAGCTACTGCTTTAAGGCATCTTGGCCTCATCTCTTTCAACAGCATATGCATACCTTGAGTTTCTTCTTATCTTAGCTCCTCATCAATTTTCCTAGAGGTTATATGCTGTCACTGGCAAAAATGAGACAGAGAACTGCCATTTGTGGAACTACACACAAGAGATTTGGTTAGGATAGAAGTGCATTTTCTGAGGGTCCTTCATTTGTTCATCTCCCTGTTCTGTCCCACCCAGACAGACTTACAGTTGTAAAGACACAACTTTAACACATTTACCCATTAATAACACCACATGGGATGATTTTTTTTTTTTTCAGAGTAATATGAGAATATGACAATGGAATTTCTGTCCTTCGCCTACTGATTTCAGGATATTAAGGCTTTGCATTTCTGTAATTTTTTTCTAGTATGCTTTTTCTATGGAGATCTACCTAATTATTTTTTTCTCTTTAAATGTTGTGATTAATTCTTCTCAAATTTAGCTTATGTTTTTACACAGTAGTCCTTGGCACTAACGTTACTGCTATCATAAGTACAATTATCTAAACATAGGAGAAATGTAGTACTGGCAAAAAGAAGCAAAATATTTTCTAAATCATGAAGTTTTCAGACACATAACACTTTCTTCAAGTTTGAGAACAGATGCAGGAACCTTCAAGCTAACTGTAAGTTAAGATCAATTTTGAGTTTAACTTACACTATATTATTATATAGTTTGAGAGAAAAGGGTGCTTAGTATCCTTTTACAGGTCTGAACTACATGCACATATCCTTCAGGATCTGTTTTTGGTTTTGCTTTGTTTATAGACTGCTGAATATACTGCAGGGAGACTACGGATGGCACTTTGCTCCTCTGGACATCCTGAGGGCAAGAACATCACCTGTCCTCATGAGCCTGTGAAGACAAACATCTGATTTTGGCACCTCTTGGTTGTTTTGCCTACACTACTGATAAACTTGGGAACAGCCTGTTTAAAATACAGTAATAAAACAGGCTGAAGAGAGGCAGAAGATAAACGCAAGACAAGTTCTTACTATATTCTGGTGAGCCTTATATATGTGCCTTATATATTCAGTCACTGGATACAAAACAGAACTCACTTGACAAGACTGTAACTTGAAATTTGAAACAAATTCCCCAAATATTGCTGAATATTGACTTTTATGTTTCCTCACCTTCTGGCAATTCCACTGGGATCCCATAGAATTTTTCCCAAGGGAGTTTTAAAATTATCCACAGATTGCAGTTAAGAGCAAAAAAAGTATTAACTAATCTCCATCTTGGCACAAGTTTACTACACTAGACATCTTCTAGTGTAGGTCATCCTTCTTTTGCTATTACTGTATTTATCATAAACTAAAAGTTATCTATATGTATACTTCTGAATAATAAACATTGTCATTTAATCATTTTCTGTACAATTCATTTTTACCATAGCTTTAAAAAGCAAAAGTTACACAGTGTTTGACACATTTCATTTTGATTATCTTTAAAATAAATAAATACATACATACATCTAGTAGGGAATGAGAAACAAAAAAAAACTACTCCATTCTGAAAACAATTTCAAGCCTTACCTCAAAAAGACTTGCATATTAGAATATGGTAACTATTGAAATGCCAGAAATCAAAGGGAGAGATAATGTACAGAAAGCAGAATAAAAACAAGAACAATTTCTTTTTCTCTCTATGCTTAAATTGTTAAATAATTCCTCTTCATGAATAAAAATTTAAAAATATAATAGAATGGAGAGTAGCTTGGTAACCCTGCATTTGTTTTTCTATAAGTGGAATAGTTACATAATTCAGTGTTCTGGACTCCACTCCCACACAGAACAGAGGTATCAGAGTGCTACCACTCCCAGCAATATTAATTACAGATGTACCAACTCCATGAACATATATTCTTATCTTTTATAGCAGCAGCACTAATTATAAACAACTGCAAATCTTATCTGTTACACTCTTTCATATCTATAAAAGCCTTTCTGCTTTCAATCTACAATTTGTTTTACTAGATTTGTTAGTTTCTCAGATGAAGCACTGGGACTGCAAGTCAGAAGCTCAAGTCTTTTTAAATTGTTTCCCTTACTTTAAACTTTTTGATCCTGCAACTTAACATTTAGAACTTGCTTGTATAATTATCTTTAGGCCAACTGAAGATCTGCTCACTGAAAGAAAGGGGTCTCAAAAAGAACTGTTTAAAATTTCATTTCCACTGATAACTGAAGTTAAAAATTTGGACCCGCAGAACTTCCACATAATCCTGAAAATTGCAAGATTACCTACAAGGTTAATATTCAGCTTTCTATTACTAGAGAGAAACTACGAAAGAAAACCTTGTTACTTACAAACAGGCACAAGCTTAAGTCTCATTTTATCTTTTATTGTTTTTCAACATTTTTATCCTATAATTGCTTTATATAGCTCAGTCTATAACTAGTCCATAATCACTGCAGTAGTTCTTGTCCATCTGCCTCTCACAAAGTTGTCAGTAAAGGTCTGAATATTTTATGGGAAAACTGTGTATTAAATATGTCTATTACAGAGCTTGGATTCCCTGGAAATCTTGCAACAGAGAATACATATGCAATTTTTATTTATTTATTGTGAAAAAGCAGATTTTTGGGGGTTAATAATTATTCTCTATTGTTCCATCCTGAATGGATCTCAGATTAGGAGATTTCCCAAAATCCTTTGTTTGGCCTACCCTTATCAACAGGCATGAGATCTACACATATACCTGTATTCCCAGGAGCCACCCACATAAAACTCACTTTTATCGATTACAGAACACGTGACTTTTAGAAACAGCTAAATTAACTGAAATAATAGTGTTAAACTCTACTAAATGATGTTATGAGTCATTCTTTTCACCTATTCTGTATTAAAACATTCACAACTAAATTTTTCCACATATGAAATAAACCTAAAAACGTTTGCTCCACTTGCATCCTCTTTATATCACAAGAATATCACAGCTATGTGATACTTAAGCCACTCAGCTTACTAAGGTCATCCTATTTTGTTAAATAGCTCATGGCATTTAAAAAAAAAAAGGTTGTATTTTAGATTACAGTTAAACTTCTGTTTCATTACAAAGTGTATCTTCTGAGAACATTCACCTAAGCTAAAGCTTCAAACGTTCAATCCTCAAAATGAGAAAATAAATTTAAAATTAACCTTTTTATGAGTTCCAATAGATATTCACAGAAGTGGTTTTGTTCTATCCCAGTACCTTTTATAATGGATTCATTTCTTTTTTGCTTATATTAACACTAAATCAAAAGACAGTTAGCTCCTCTGTTTTATCCTTTGAGGCATGCCATAGAATAGCTGTTGTTGTACCCACAAATAAAGGATGACTACCAGCCACAACAACAACAACAAAGAGGCAAACTAACAAGAAAATACCAAAATACCACAGAAAAAGGTAATCCACATCAGGTCATGCACATCAATGCAAATCTGATTAAAATTTGATTTTGAAAAATTAAATTCTAGATACTATTGTTTAAACATAGGTCCTTCAGTCATACAGGTAGAATGTTGCTTTTCTAACCCAAAGTGTAGTGTCTGCACTCTGAACCCCAGGCCATGCTTCAAAACACTTAATTTTTTTTGCTCAGCCTTTACAAGCTGGCTGAACCAATGGAACAGATGAAAAATATCAAATACCTCCTAAATACGTTATTATTATGTGCTTGTATTATAAAAGCAGAAACTGAGATAAGATTTACTGTATCACTGACAGTACAAAATACACAAGGGGACAGACCTGTTAACTTTTAAGTACAGAGACCAGAAAATATGATAAAGACAAATATCCCTTTTTGTGGAAAGTAAGTGAAGAACTAGAAATCCTAAAATTGATTATAGACTTAGTGCTGAATTTTAAGAAGTGGCTAGCTCTCATGTGGCATTAATTACTGCATTTCAAATTCACTAGACACACTGAAATATTTCTTCTCAGATAATTTGCATGCTATCACATAGGAACCAGGAGGAAAAGTCAGGAACTAAACTGAGATCTGTAATTGAATATATTAAATTAGCACTATTTGTGTTTAAAGTCAATAAAACAGTCCTATGCCTTAACATTTTTATTTTTGTCTATGCTATCAAGTTTGTATTGGTAAATTCAAGTCTAAATGCCAAAAAAAAAAAAAAAGTCTTTAATAACATAGAATAAAGCTATGGTTTATAAAAATTATCACTGATATCTAGTTGCCCAAACCACAGGATTTTCATTAAAATTCAGCAACTGTCATGTATAGCTACTTTTAGTTAAGACACCATTAATTAAAACAAGTAGTTCAAAGGAAGTAGATACCAATGAGGAAACATTATCACTTACAAACTTAACTACCTATATCTAATAACATCATCATTCTGGAAATCAGTGGCTGTTTTCAAATTACTTGAGTGTGTGTACTGTGGTTTGTCCCAGGGTCCTTCCTGGTTTTCTAGTCACCCACACTGGAGACTTGGTTGAAAAATTTTGTCCTCCTATCCAACTCCAAAAGCTCCATTCCTTTTCCACAGAGGTGGGCCAGGTGCCAAGCCCAAGCCCTATCCAGAAAGGTGCTGGGAGGAGGCTCCCACGGCCTCAGCCTATACCCCAAAGGACAGAAATGCTCATAATGTATACGCTGCTCTTTCTCAGTTAAAGCACCCTAAATGAAAACAAGATGGAGAATCTGAGCAATGTGCATTAGGGTACAAACCAAACACAGATCACTGAGTCTCTGATCTTCACTGCTGTACTGTCTTTCCCCTTATGGGAGGAAAAGGATATATACCTTAAGCAGAGTAAGTAGAAATAAGAAAAAGTTGTTGTTACTTGAAATATAAAATGGCAAAATGCCAAATACTCTTTTCAGAAGCAAATGAGAATTCGGTGCATTTGGCCTTTTTCAGACTCTGTCCTTCTCAGATACACAAAACAAAAAATTATTCAAGAGATTATTATAGATCTCTAACATTTACTAGTAGTTTCCAGTCCTCAAGGTTCCCAGGAACCAATTGCATCACTAGACTTAGCTTACAGTTCTTAAATTGGCACAGCTAAAATAAGCAAGTTATTTCTTTTGGCATCTTAAAAGTATTAAAAACATAGAGCTAGCATAGCTACAAAATTCACTGCAAAAATACCCTGTCATATGCACAACATCAAATTGTTTCCTATTTTCATTTTTATTCAGATAAGTATACTGAACATTACTGCTATTTTATCTTGTTAGCATTTTAGAAGCCTACCTATAATCAAGGTGAAATTATGAACATATTTATGTTTTTATGGACACAGATGAATATTCTGATGAAAATAACATATCACTTTGCATATTTCTCCCCTATTTTAATTATTCATAAAATTTATTTAGCACTTTTAATAATGTGTGTCAGCAATAATGGTAGTGAATCTCTTACAATAGCGTTGCTTAATTAATTACTAAATCCAATCTGGCACAGATAATAAGGTAGCTACTTTTACTGATTAGTTGTGAACCAAAAAAATCACTAAGTATATAACTATGCAGTATTCCTTTACTTTATGGATTTAAAAGTCTAATAACTAAAGTCATTAACTAAAAAGTTCCAGCAAATAATATTAAAAAAACATGTTCTTTTTCTGCCGAAAAGTTCAAGGGGAGCGAGATCTAACATGTCTTCCTAATAGTCATCATCCTAGATAATACTGTATTTACTGATGTTTAAAATTTTGGATGTTAAAAGTTTTCCTAAATAGTCAAAACAGTTACTGTACTAGCAGCTTCAAAATACTCCAAAAGCCCCAAAATACTTTACTGAAAATAACAACCTTTGCTTGCTTGGCAGAGTCAGCAGAGTTATGCATATTTTTTAGATATATCAAATGTTGCAAAAACACATCTTCTCTTCTATGGGACATCATGATTGCTCCATTTGTGGTAAATTTGCCCTGGGACACAGCATTTTACAAAGAAAATTGCATTACAATGGCCCACATTGTGCCATCTGTTTTAAGAAAAACTCTCAAGTGNTTCTTATGTTTGTCCCTGACAAACTTCTTTCATCAAAGAAGATTCTGCAAAATTCAAATAGCTGTAGCATTAACCTTAAATTACCCACTTAATCTCCATTGACTTCCAAACAGGAGAAAAGGTAGATGGGTTGACCTGTGTGGGACAGGTCCCCTGCAGCAGAGATCAATGAGGATCTCCATGACACGGGGGTTGCATGGGGAGTCCTAGCTTTCTGAGGAGGTGAGTCCTGCTGGCTCCCTTCCCTTCCACTAACACCCCCATCAGTAACACTCTGTGTTACAGCAGCAGAACAGCCAACAACATCATCCGTATCTGCAAAAGTGAGCAGGCACGGGGGATGGACCTAGAGACACCAGATAGTCATGAGCAAAAAAGTTTGGGATCTTGACAGTCTAACATTACACTCACATTTGACCTATGCCATCTCAGTCTTTCCAGAGGATACACTGCTAACAGTGTGGATGCCACAGCCACAGAAAAAAAATGGACACACCCACACACCCCTCTTCTTCAGATGCACTTCACCTGCTCTACAGAACATCAAGAAAGAAAGAAAATACTGTCACCAAATGCAACTATAAATTTTAATGCTGTAAGAACACCCTGACTTTCCTTGTTTACTTACTTTTCAGAGTAAGATCTCTGTAAAATACCAAAATAATCATGAAGTTCTGATTTAACTCCAAAACAAATACTTTAAGAGACATCCTATCCTTACTTAGACCGCACCAGAGCGGTTACTTTACAAAAGACACACAGAGGAACATCCCCAGAAATTCAAATGGTGAAGTCATCTGAAACACCTTTCAAAAGAAAATAACCTTCTGCATTTGTACAGCTTCATATTATCTCATGTCTGGCTTACAAGTATGACAAGAGCTTCCATAAATACAATTAAACAGCTATTATATAAGAATTCCAGTATTTTCATGACATAACCAATGCTCTTAGGTTATTTGTGGGTTTTGGTCAAGTTGTCTAGTTCAAAGGTGCTGTATCCTTTTACGTGATTGTCCAGACACACAACAGTGACGTAGCCAAATGACAGTAAGAGCATTATCACAGAACTTTGAGATTCATTTCACCAGTTGCATAAATGGCTTCAATTTTGTAGACATAGATAATAATTCTAAAACACATAAAAGGCATATGATTCTAAGCCCCACCCTCCACACATTGCACATAGATATCCTTGGTTTTGCAATACACAGTTCACATGGGTGTTCCGGGTTTGGGGTTGGTATGTTTTGGGTTTGTCTGAATAGCAATGAGGTAGGGAGAAAAAATTTTTTTCATACTTAGAATTGCTTTAGTCATGGAGATAATGTCCCTCTCTAAATAAGTCCAAACTGGAATACTACTAAAAAAAGGCACCATGCAAAACTTCATAAAAAATTTCTAACAACTTTATATGAAATCAGAGCAATTCCAACATATCACAATGACATATCTTTCTTTCCCTTGTCAAAGAACCTTTTCCCCTTCACATCTCCCAGACATCACAGCCTCTAACTTATCTTTGAGCCCAGTGTGCTTCTTTCTTCTGAGCACCATTTCACATCTCTGTAACTGGATGGTGCTCAAACACTCACCACAAAGTTTTATTTCTTTTGTGCTCTGGAATTCACCAAAGGCTTAGTTCATGCCCTCAAACAAAAAATTCCTTAATCTACCCGTTCCAAAGCCACAGCACATTGCCTCGCTCGCAGACTAAAAGCTGTCCTGGCTCCTCTCACCCTTGAGGAGAAATGTGCCCATCTTGAATCTTCCACCTTCCTTTCTCACACTCTTGTACCTCCTCTCCTTCCAAATCACAAGAGGACCTGGTTGCAGCTGCAGTGTTGCTATGCTGGCTGTGCAGGATGCAATCACAAGACTTCCACCCAGGTCATAAGGTTTTCAAAAAAAACACAACAGCATTTCCAGAGCATCTCTCAAACCACACAACTATATGCCACTGTTCATTTACCTACCAGGACAAATATTATAAGCATCATTCTCACACATGCACACACACACACAAAAAAAAAAAAAAGCAGACAGGGACAGATTTTATTTGATTGTGTGTGGTTGTTCCTACCAACTTTTCCTGCCACTTTGCTCCAGCAGTCAATCTGTTGTCTGGTCTCACAAATCATCTTTTAAACAGTAGGATTTTGGCACTCTTTAAGAAGTAATCATCACGGAGTGCAATTTCCCCAAACTAATACCATCCATTCCCTCACTTAAAAAGCAAAGACTGACTCAACACTGACCATTTTTTCCTAGAACCTGCTCACTTTTACATAGTGATGAAATTTGATCTCCAGTACTTGGTAAATAGGAGCACAGATTGACTTTCTGCATATTGCTAACTACTGTAACCATCCAGTAGAACAGTAAATATTTTGGAATTGAAATACACCCAGACCACTCAGAAATAAACTGCAAATCAAGCATAACTGTGCACATGACAATCTGCCCACCGGTATTCAGATGCTAGCAAATCACTTTCCCCTATACTGTGTCCATAGGAACCAAACCCAATGTTCACAGTAATTGAAAGATTCACAGTTAAGTCAAATCTGGAGTACAGGCCACACGGAGGCATCCTGAACTTTTACTGTAATTCCATTTCATGGAGGGAAAGGGGTTGGGGTAAGGAAGCCCTCACCATCTGTTCAAGGCAGTAAGTATTTGAAAAGAAAGTTACAGATTTTATAAATCTCCCTCTTTTTTTCCCCTTTATTTCCTACACACACCAGCTCTCCCCAATCTTTAGAAAAAGGGAAAAAAAACCAAACAACAAACCACAACCTAACCAAAAACCCAAATAATAAAAATTACTCAAGATTAGCTTACTTCCTGAGTAGAAATGCAGTTTCTCTCTGCTGCAGTCACTTGCACTAGAGTCTCCACTGGCAGAGCCGTATCAGATCAGCCCAAGAAGCTCCCACCTTCACTCTTCCTAATCCCCAGAGTGCACTCTCAACATTCAGTGGAAAAGAAAAAGCAGGAACAGCTCAAAGACATTGAAAGTGAGGAGGCAGCAGCAGAGATGTAAAAAATAGGGCTGCAGCAGCAGTGAGAGGATGTAAGACAGGGAGTATAAGACAGACACAGTTGGAATTTTCCTCAGCTGCTCTTTTGGTGGACAACAACAGCACTGAGCTCATCTTCTGTCATACATCTCACTGAATTCAAGATAAAGGTCTAGGAAGAAGCTTATACATGTAGATTAACATCTTCATTTCACAAAACTGTTCTATGTACCACTGAATATGTATTTCCCTGTAGCATTAAAAAAAAAAAAGTAACTGTTACTAAAGCATTCCTTAGATTATATCAGTATGTTTCCAGACTTCTAAGATTCTTACCACCATGGAACCAAAGCAACAGAAAAATCTGTTGTATAATGAACAATCAATTAATAACAGAGCAGAATAGAGGAACAACAGTATTCAAGAGCAAAAGGGCCATATGTAAAGACTGATGGCTGAACTATTCATTTTATAAGAATAGATCCCACATAACAAGATTCAGGCAAGTAGTTAAATAGTTTTTAAAAGTTCAAGCACATTTTTCTTGTACTAAAAAAATCAGAAAATTTGCATTATATTCACAGTTGCACATGCATCTTGTTTTACATGCAAGCCCATTATGGGGAAAATAACCTAAAGATATGAAGGTTATAAAACTAATTTATTATCAGCTCCACGCATCTTCTGGTTTCAGTTCTCTGAAATGAATGAAGTTATGACTGCAGCAGGGCATTTCAAATACATCTCACTACCAATTCCCATGCTACTGATTGCAAATCATTTAACTAAAGCCTCTCTCAAGAACTATGTACCATGGTCTGCACAAGTGAAATTCCCACGTACATCAACAGCAGCACCATACACCGAAGGAAAGTCATTTATCATTCCAGAGGCATTAATTCAACTTGGTCTAAATCCTAAAATAACTCCCCCACAATATCAATCAGTAGGTTAGAAGCTGCCTGCATATGCTTTCTATGCATCTGCTGCAAAGGCCATAATACATATTTAGCTTAGAGAAAATAAACTTGTAACTTTTTGCCAAAATACCCACAATATTGGAGGTCACATCTCAACAGTCAGCACTTTATGATGCACTGATTTTATACTATGCCATTTTTTCTTCCACACTTCCAAGTACAGGAAGCATTGCTCCAGCTACCTCAATATTTACAGAATAAGTGCACATAAAAAAAAAAAAAAAACCAAACCCAAAACAACAACAAAACACCACACCACCCAAAACTAGTAACAGGAATCTAACAGCATCAAACTTCCTCACTCACTATTCCCTTGCTTTATCATATTCATCTTTGCAAGTTCAGAACCACAGAATAAAACACTGTCATTTTATAGTCTTTGGTATTCATTAATTTTACTGGCACAGAATATCTCAGTGGTTATTACTGAATACATATCTTACTGAGCTGAAATCACTTTTGAGTCCTTTGAAATGTAAACTTAGACTGGTGCCATCCTGTCAGATGCACAGTACAAATCTCATTAGTACAGATAATATTTCACTTAGATACACATATGAATCATGATTCATGTCACAAAACTGTAATTCCTACTAAAAGTATTCAAGAAATTATGTAATGCAAAGCAATATACTGTATTATTCATAAGTACTATTATTTACAAGCATTGTTTGTAATTATGAGCACTGCATACAGAATAATTCATGGGAAATGTAGGGTTTTTTTCAATTAAGCATGACCACCAGCTTCACAGAAGTATAACTCTTAGAAACAGACCCCCAAGTGAGAATAGTCACACTTTAAGTAAGAGGTAATATCATTCCCTTTTTCTACAATACTTAAATTTAAAATAGCAGACCTTTGAAAATTGTGACAGCAACTGCTTTGCTTAAATATATTAACAGATGAGCACAGAAGGCATACAAAAATAACCAAAGTATTATGTTTTATTCCAAACTAAAATTATCTCACTATTTTGCTCGCTCTCTTCTGGTAGCATTATTGTTTTAAACTCTTGGTCTTGTATTATAAATCTTCAGTTATTTTTTAGATTGCAAGGAGAAATTCTGTGGCTTGTGGAGAAGTGTGCAGAAGAAGATGCTCAGCAAACACCAGCAGAATGAAGCATCTGTGACATGGTTTCCTGGGGCTGTAAACAACTAGAGGCTGTAAACAACTAGACACAATGATCCCCATGACTCCAGCTCCATGTTCCCATTGCTATATTAGTCAGTTAAAAGAGGATTAACATAATTATGCTCATTCTTGTTTATAGCAACAATATTGTAATATAAAGTAAAATGAAGTTCAACAAGGCCAAATGCAAGGTCCTCCATCTGGGTCAGAGCAATCCCGAGCACCAATATAGGCTGGGCAGTGACTGGCTCAAGAGCAGCCCTGAAGAAAAGGACTTGGGAGTACTAGTGGATGAGAAACTCAACATGAGCCATCGGTGTGCTCTTGCCACCCAGAGGGCCAATCGCATCCTGGGCTGCATCGAGAAGCATATCTGACAGGCATTCATATCACCTTCAAAAGCATCACTATTTCTTCTTAAAACTTAGATCAAAACTAGAGATGAGTAGATTCAGATTAGACATTTGGAAGAAGTTCTTCACTATGAGGGTGGTGAGACACTGGAACAGGTTGCCCAGAGAGGTGGTGGAAGTTTTTAAAGGCCAAGCTGGATGGGGCTCTGAGCACCCTGATCTAGTGGGAGGTGTCCCTGCCATTGGCAGGGGGGGTTGGATCTAGATGATCTTTAAGGTCCCTTCCAACCCTGACAATTCTATAATTCTATGAAATTATTTTGTAACAACATATACAGATACGGAGTACCAGATACTTAGAAACTATGCTTACTTTGGACATATAATCTAGTTAACATTTCTGTCAAGTTTTGGAGCTTCCTCCAAAATTAATGTGGTCGCATTTAGGATCAGACACTTGTTTGGAAACAGATTCTCTATCACCTCAAAACTTTATGAATGGATGAAGCTTTCTATAAGCAGTTGAGAGAAATCTCACAGTCACTTGCTGTTGTGCTTGTGGGGGCGTGTAACCTCGCAGATATCTGCTG
>VWZY01009839.1:60193-72792 GCA_013399075.1 Chloroceryle aenea | reverse complement strand
AGAGAAATCTTTAAGGCACAGGAGCAGGCTGTCCCTCCCTGCTAAAAAACAAGCAGGTGGGGAAAGAGACCAGCCTGGCTAAATAGGGATCTTTGGCTGGACCTCAAGAACAAAAGCAGAGTCTATGACTGTTGGAAGAGAGGACAGGTCTCACATGTAGACTATAAAGACGTAGTGATGCAATGCAGGGAGAAGATTAGGAGGGCCAAAGTGCAGCTAGAGCTCACCCTAGCTATGGTTGTTAAGGATAATAAAAAATGTTTCTATAAATTCATTAATAACAGAAGGAGAATTAGGGAAAATCTCCATCCTTTTTTTGGATGCAAAGGGAAACGTAGTAAAAAAGGATGAGGAAAAGGTTGAGGTTCTTAATGCCTATTTTGCCTCAGTCTTCAGCAGTGGAACAAGCTATACCCTGGATATCCAGCCTCATAAACTGGGAGACAGGGAAGGAACACAGAATGAGGTTATCACAATTAAAGAGGAGTGGTCAGAGACCTTCTATGCCACTTGGATGCACACAAATCTATGGGACCAGATGTGTTACACCCAGAAGTGCTCAGAGCTGGCAGATGTGCTCACCAAACCACTTTCCATGTTTTACCTGAAGTCATGGCTAACTGGGGAGGTCCCAAAGGACTGGAGGTTAGCAAATGTGATGCCCATCTACAAGAAAGGCAGAAAGGATGATCCAAATAACCTGTTAGTCTGACCTCAGTACCAGGGAAGGTCCTGGAGCAGATCATCTTGAGTGCTCTTACAAGCCATATAGGGAACAACCAGAGGATCAGGCCCAGTCAGCATGGGTTTAGGAAAGGCAGATCTTGCCTGTTGAACCCGATCTCCTTCTATGACAAGATGACCCAACTACTGGATGAAGGAAAGGTTGTGGATGTGGTCTACCTGGACTTCCAGAAAGCATTTGATACTGTTCCCCGTAGATTTCTAATGGAAAAAATGGTTGCTCATGGCCTGGATGAGGATACGATCTGCTGGATCAAGCACTGGCTAGACAGATGGGCTCAGAAAGTAGTGGCCAATGCCATTGAATCGAGCTGGCAGCAGGTCACAAGTGGCATTCCTCAGGGCTCAGTGTTGGGACTGTTTCTGTTTAACATCTTTATTGATGATCTTGATGAGGACATAGAGTCTACCATCAGTAAATTTGCAGATGACACCAAGTTAGGCAGGTGTGTCGATCTGTGTAAGGATAGGGGGGCTCTCCAGACAGACTTAGACTGGACTGCTGGGACAGTGTTAATGGCCAAGGGCCAGGTCCTGCACTTGGGCCGCAACAACCCCATGCAACACTACAGGCCTGGGGAAGTGTGGTTGTGTAATGGTTTGAAAAAGCAACAACAGNCCCCTGTACTCAGCACCGGTGAGGCCTCACCTTGAGTACTGTGTCCAGTTCTGGGCACCTCACTACAAGAAGGATATTGAGGTGCTGGAGTGGGTGCAGAGGAGGGCAATGAAGCTGGTCAAGGGATTGGAGAATAAATCACATGAGGACCGTTTGAAGGAGCTGGGTCTGTTTAGTTTGAGGAAAAGGAGGCTGAGGGGAGACCTTATCACTCTCAACAACTATCTGAAAGGACATTGTAGAGAGGTTGGTGCTGGTCTCTTCTCTCGGGTAATTAGTGATAGAACCAGAGGGAATGGCTTCAAGCTGAAACAAGGTAGGTTTAGACTAGACACTAGGAAAAAATTCTTCACGGAAAGAGCAGTGAGATATTGGAACGGGCTGTCCAGGGAGGCGGATGAGTCACCATCCCTGGATGTGTTTAAGCATCACTTAGATGTAGTGTTGGGGGGTATGGTCTAGAGAAGAACTTGTAGAGTAGGGGTAATAGTTGGACACAATGATCCCATGGGTCTCTTCCAACCTAAATGATTCTGTGATTCAGTTCCTGTTAAGTAATTGAACTGTAATAGATACCTTTTCTCAGCTATAAATTTAATCATGTTGGTAGCATTCAATGAATGTCTGCTGACATATTCATCATGTAGTCAATATAAAATTATATAGAATGTATGCATACTTACACACACTATGTTCTTAATGGACAAAGTCAAGTTATTGATGTATTCTGTAGCAGAAGGTTAACTATATATATTTTTTGTTATGATTAAAAGACTAGCAAATGCAGAAAATAAAAAATAATAAATATGTTTTAAAAATTCTTTTAAAGCGTTTATAAAGAATTATTAGAAATAAAAATAAGTTTACCCAAGAGATGTGATTCATCAGACTGTTATGAAGTTTATCTTTTAGACCACTTTTTAAGTTCACCAAGTTCTTTTATTCAAGAAGAGAATAACTCATTTCCAATGGATGATCAAATCATTCCTCTACATGGTACTATACCCATAACTATGTAACATTTAACACAGATAACAATGTTTTTAAGGATAAGATATAGGAAAAGATTTAGAGTTGAAACAGAATTTAGTTATAATATAGGCACTAAATCCCCTAATAGACTGACTCTCCTTTCTCTTGCTTGCTAATGCTGCCCTCCACTTCCCACTGGAATAATCTCATATACCTCAGCATTGATGAATGTGAAGTAATGCACATAGAAAAAAAAATATCCTAGCTGTACACTTGAAGTTGTTATCACTTGAGCAGTTATGACTCAAAAAGGAAATTTTGGAATTATAATCAGAAAATATCAAATCTGTGCTCAGTAGAGTTCAAAAGAAGTATTCAGAAAGGAATAGAGAATACAACAATTTATTCCATTGTATAGATCCCTGGTACACTTGCATTTTGAACACCACAGAGATTCTAGATTTTTCTAATTGATTAGAGTAGAACTGAAAAAAAAGAGAAGGACAAAAAGATGGAGCAACCTGCTCAAAGAACAAAAGATTATACTAGAATTCATCTGGCTTCAAAAAGAAGCAACGGGATATGGCAGAGTTCTGTAAAATAATATATTTGTATAGAGCGTTGGAGTCTAAAGGAATGTTCTAGAGATGCTCAGCCTATTCTCATATTCTTGACTTGGTAATTGCTGTTAGGAGGCAACATGCTAGTCCAGACAATCTTTAAGTCTGATCCAGTAAAGCTACCCATATGCTTCTAAGAGAGATGAAGAGTTATCCCATTCACCTGTCCTGCTAACAGTGCCCTGTCTTGATATGGTTATGAATAAGCCACAGTGAAGTTTGAGGACAGTGTGCAGAATATGACTCCAGAAAAATAAAAAGTACAGACAAAACTGGTTAATGGCAATGACTTCACTCTGAGGAAAAAAAAAATAATTTAATGATACACTGTTTACTACACAGTATTGTGTGTGAACCTGCCACACAAAGCACCTACTTCCCATATACACTGGAGCACACAAACAACAGGTCTGATTTGCAATACATATAATTTTGAAAAATAACTACATAATAAATAATGGCAAGCCTTTAAGTTGTAGTTGTGCTTACAGTCGTTTATGGAATCCCACTATAACTATATTGAGGAATGCAATCTGCATTATCAACTTTCCAAAAGAATACATCTACTATACATATGATTCTTCTCCATGAAAAACAACAACACGCAAGGTCTTCTCATTATGACATATATACATTTTAAGGTATGTAAGGTATTACGTGACATTTAAAGAATTAAGACAGAAAGGACATGCTGCCATGAACTTTCTTGTCCTCCCCTTCTTCAATTCCATTACGTTATCCAAAATAACAAAACAAACAAACAAACAAAAAATTCAGTGACATTTGTGTTGTAAATCTACAGAAACAGTGACAACATTTCTGAATACGAGGTAAGACTAAGTATTATCTCCCCTCCTACAACACCCACAGGTTGAAGATCATAGACTAAGCTGTTCTGTCTTCAGGTGCTTTATTTTTGAACAGTTTCAAGTCTCTCCAAATTTTGTGCTTTTCACAAGGAATTTTTCTTTAAAGAGCCTCACCATTTCTTGCATATCCCCAAAGCATTTAAATGGATGTAGCAGGAACTGGCTTTAAATATTTGAGAAGTTCAAGTTCTATAAAGGAAGTACACACAGATTCTACTTGTAAACATTTCTATACAACTCTGCAAGTGTCAGTGCATCCTGCACAGAACTGGGAGTCAGTCATCCTAAACAGGATGAACATCCATTTTGATATTAACATGCAATTATGAGCTAAACGTGATTCATATTCATATGTTAATATCAAGCACATTTATCAACGTACATGTTGATATGAAAACACAAGGTTCAGCAACTACAGAAGATCTTTCATATTGGGATACATATATCAAGTTCCCCAGAGAGGAACAGCATTTTATTCCTCCATGGGTTAATAATTTGCTCATAGTTTAAAAGAGATGGCACCTGCTCTGCCAAACACATATTTGCATTTCCAAAGAATGAGAGCAGTAAACAAGACAAGGGGAGGAGTGCTGAAACTTTTCCTGAATAAATTAAAGATTAATAATCTCTAAGGAGAAGGGATGAAGTATTTGAATCTGAATGAAAACTGCAGAATGTGCCAAGAAACATACACAAGAATTGGCAAACTTTTCCTGCTTGTGATGCTCTCCAGTGAAAGCTGCCCAAAAACATAAATAATGCAAGATGAACTAGACCTTGACCTCATGGCAAATCTAAGGAGTTGTACCTTGTCAGGATACATAGATTTACTGATTTCAGTACAGGTAAACAAAGCAAGATTATCACTTAGTTCTGTAATTGCTGTCCTTATAAATCCATTCTTCACAGTAGTTTATTTTGGATTTTGCAAAAAAATGTTTGTCTTTATTTTTATCTTAAGATGGTAGATGAGTTAAGTAGGAAAACAGAAGTTTTCAAGGTTTCTAGGTCATGAAAGCATTACTCCACCTCCATAGCAGTGGTTATCCTTTAAGTTCGGTCCTGGACTAAACACACAGAATTCACTATCTTAATACATGAACATGTTAGGATACTGAAAAGGTAATATGTCGTCTCTTCCTTTACCCGGACAGCATTTTGGGAGTTGTTAATGTAGGATGTGAAATGAAAAAGCTTCACTACAGTTGATCAGGAACATGCCCTGAACTGAAATAAGGTCAGAGGGAGTATGGCCCAAACCCTGAAGGAGTGTTCTTCGAAAGTATAAGATCTTTTATTTGGCTGACACATTCTTACAAGTTTCCTCTAGAGCTGTCTGCTCATTAAACTACACTGCAATATGATTGAATATGTTAGTGTTATTTGGAAGAGTACATTTATAGGGATTCTACAAATTCTTCTGTCATAGACAAATGACCTTTCCTGACCTTTGGCTCATCAGACCTGATTTAAGAACACACAGAAATCCTTACTAGAGATTTGAATTTCTTCCTGTTCATTAGAGATACAACGAGATACAAGTCTTGGATCATCCATCAAGATTATTTTTCTCAACACCAAGACATTTAAAAAGATCACCATACTGGTGCACTGTCTAATACAGGATAGAAATGTATCTTGATCACTCATACAAGTAACCTCAGAAGTTGTTTTTACACTTTCTGGATACCCAAATTATTTATAAGAAACAGTCTTTGACACAATAAAAAGCTTTTCTATGAGTCATTATTTTGAATTCACAAGGGAAAAAAAAAATAACTGAATATGGTATTTTACTGTGTAAGGAACACCAAATAATCACTTGCTATTTTCAATTTAAAGAGGAAATAAATGAATATTGTTATCAGTGTAATCTACTATGATTAGCATCACCTAATCTTCAAAGCTTAGAGGTTTCTCCAGGATTTATCCAGACATTTTATTTTTATGAAGAAATGGCTGTTTCTACAGCACTAAGCCTAAAAAAGGGGAGTACAAAGTTTTATATCTCGGTTATATAAAATATTATATTGTATAGAAGGTTTGAATTCTTTGACACAAGTTTTAAGACTGTTGAAACACAAATGTTTTCATGAGTGCTTTTAAAGTTTAAAGAGACAAAATGACCTACTGCCCCTCTGGAGCAGAAGTCATTGTAGAACTATACAATTTTTAATTTACAACAGCATATGAAGATAAACCTGGGCACAGCCATAATAGTTTTCCAATTTGTGTGACAGGTAAAGCAAAGTAAAACTAAATTCCTGAACAAGCCTTCACAGTTTTAAAGTAAATCCACAGTTTCAGAAAATTCTGTAATTTATTTTCCATTAGAAAGAGTTATTGGACTATTTTCTATCAATAAAGAATTAAGACAGGGGCTTTTTTTGATAAAATGATATCATAGCCATTTTTTAGGATATGAAAAAAAAAATGGAAATTCTCCCAAGTACTTGTTTATTTAGATGTATTTAAAAATAGGTCCTCTAATAGTTACCTACTGCTGTGTGGCCCATTCTAAGCAACTACTTTTTTTAAGGCTAATTTACTTATTTATTTTCAGTAATGCATAAAGAAGATTTGATACATTCTAAGGAGTTCAACTCTCCCTTACACTTTTCCTTCTAGTTGAGAAAATAAGGCTACAATTTATCTCACCCAAAGCTGGATGCCTTAAAATTAGACCTTAAACTGTGAAAAGTGTCATCCCAGCCAGGCACCCTTTATAATTAATTGAGAGACCTGGATACATCCAGAATGTACTTCAGCTGACCTATATAGGATGATCATCTTAAAAATTAAAAATTCCCTCAGCAGGTGCTTTTGTGCTTCCATTAGCAATAACAGGAGACAGAAGGTAACCAGATGGTATTTAGATAATGACTATAGCACAAATTATGTATATTTTGAATATTATAGAAAATTTGCACTCTAAATAATGACTAAATTATCAAGATACAAAGAAATAACCAAAGTAAAAATCTTGAGTAAAAAATTCCTAGGAGTATCAGGAAGCAGCATCCTGATTATAAAAAAGAGCTTCAAAGTTTAACACTTCTAATCCTAAAACCTTTTCATAGAATCTACTAGTTAAAATTCTCTTAAAACTTTAGAAAAATATTTTCATTGAAGACTAACTTTGGAAAAATAAGAACATGAAAGTAACAGTAACTGTTAAACTTCCTTTCACAAGCCTCCATTATTCCTGTCTGTAATTACATATTTGGCTGGTTTCATCTACCTCAATATTTTTTTCTTTTTTTTTTTTTTGCTATTAATTTTGTTATCTGCCTTTTTAAAATTTGGGTTTTTTCTTTTTTCCTTTCTCCCTTCTTAAAAACATCCTTCTGGTCTTATCCTAATATTACCTCCCATTCAGTTGATGAATACAACCACTCATGCAGGAAACATGAGAAAAACCACAATTAGAGAGGCAAAAGATTCCAGAGGAAAAAAAAGCCACAGACTTGATTCTTGGGATGCAGTGGTTCTTAACGCTTATGTCTCAGCCATAGCCTCTATGTACCAGATCTACAAGATACCAATTCTCTTCCTTTCAGAAGACAAGGCAACAAAGACTACCGATTTCATATCGTCCACAGTTCTTTTCTGGGCTGATAGAGCTGCTGCTATTTGCCACTGCTACCTTTTGTTAAGTTTAGCTTGTCAACAATCTAGAACCACACACATACAAATATGTAACTGCATCAGTGTGCTGGGTTTGGCTGGGATAAAATTAGTTTTATTCACAATAGCTAGTATGGGGCTACATTTTGGATTTGTGCTGGAAACAGTGTTGATAGCACAGGGATGTTTCAGTTATTTCTGATACTTATTTCTTCCTGGATATGCTTCCGAGTCAAGGCCTTTTCTCCCCCTCACCTCACCACTCCCGCGAGTAGGACAAGGGTGCAGGAGAAGCTGGGAGAGGAGACAGCCATGACAGATCGACTCCAACTGACCAAAGGGATATCCCATACCACATGTCAAGCTCAACATATAAAGCTGGGGGAAGAAGAAGGAGGTGGGGGGAAGTCGGTGTTTTTTCTGCTCAAGCAACCATTACAACTGATGGATCCCTGGTCTCCTGGAGATGGCTGAACATCTTCCTACCAATAGGAAGTAGTGAATGAATTCCTAGTTTTGCTTTGCTTGCATGTGCAGCTTTTGTTTTACATATTAAACTGTCTTTATTTCAAACCAGTAGTTTCCTCACTTTTACCCTTCCCATTCTCTCCCCCATCCTGCTGAAGGGGGAGTGTGCAAGCAGTTGTTTGGGGCTTAGTTGCTGGCTGGGATTAAACCATGACAACAAAAATTCACATGTACTTCCTTCAACAGTGTTCGGTACCAATTGCAGATCATTTCCAAACTTGAACCAGTTTAAGCATCACAAGTGTCCACCTGGAGACATATTTAAACAAAACAGAATAAATTTAACTAGTTGCTTTTCCTTTACGCAACATGTTTTAGAAAACAAAGAAAAAAAGGATCCAGTTTCTATTATTGATATCAGTCCCTCATGTTCCTTGAGTAAACTACCACTATATTGAAATCCTTTATATTGTCCCACAAGACAATATCAAAGGGAAGCAAGGCACTGTTTCACAGAGGTCTTGAGTTCGATGCACACTGCAACGCAGACTTTTGTGAAAACTGCATTATATCTCTGTTGGGATTCTTCCTAATGTAAGGTCTAGAGAACTGACAACTAATTACTACTACTAATGAGCACTAGACAACCCATTGAACATGGCGTAGGGATCACAACAATTTCAAGCTAAGTTGTCAAAACTGTGGCTGAAAATCTAGCATTTGCATTAACTTCAGATTTCTGCCAGCATATGTAAAATGTCCATTCCTGAAAATTAGAATCATTAATAAACGAGAAAGAATCAACCCCTACCATGCTATGAGGCTATGATCTAGAGGCCATTTTATTCATTGTTTATTATAGTAAATAGCAAACAATTTAAAATAAAAAGTTAATCAGTCCCATTAGCAACACCGAACTGACAAATGCATTTGCAAGCGTGCTTCTCTTTGTTTTACTTGTTTTTTAAAAAAATACTTTAGGGCAGCAAAATCATGTCAGAGTTTTACATTTTCATTCCACACTGGTATTAAGAGGTTGGACAAGAAATATTTAAACAGCCTCTGAATACTTGTATTTGTTAAGCTTTTAAACTTGTGGCAAACTAACTAAACAAGACTATAATCCCTCAGGGCTAAACTGCTGTACACATTATTCAGAGAAATCTATTTTCTTTAGCAACAATTAAAAAAGGAAAATGTGGTTTAGATTGCATAAAGCTGTTTGGGGACAGTAACTCACCAAGTTTAAGTAAATAAATAAAGTTTTACTTTTGACTTCCTAAATACCTTACTTGCATAAGACCATTTGTACCTGTAGCAAGAGCATCGTTAGTGTAACAAAAACTAGGTCAGGTTGACCATCTGATGATACTGTTTTCAAATTCTGAATTTATAACTTCTTCCACTCTTGTAGACAAGGTATCAAAAATAACTACAACCACTGAATGATTTTCCATGAGACCCAGGCCATCACTTCTCAAGCTTTCCTCCAGTACTGTCACTTTGCTGCTTCAGCTATAAAGCTAGTCCCTAAAGAGAAAATTATTACTAAAATACTGTTATAAAAAACTACAATTATGGACAAATAATTGTCCTAATTCTACTATTACTAATTATTTTGTTAGTGCCACATGAAACTATGGACAAGAGCTCTCAGTCTGAAGAAACTCACAAATGAAGGTCAATAAAAGATTTAAAAGGTTTAAAAAAATCCATCTCCTATTGATTAAACTGGCTGTGAAAATGTACAATTCCTACAGAATAAGACTAAAAACTCATTCTGTGCAGGTATAAAGAAAATAATAAATCATGCATCATATTCAGAGCAAGATCCAGTACATTTCATTGATTTTTTTGTTTGTTTGTTTGAGACAGTAGTGCAAAGCTCAACCTGCAGCTCCTGAAGTTGCAAGTTTTACTTCATAGCAACAAGAAGTAGGAAGCTGGAATCCAAAACTAATGCTCTGAGGAGGCCAGCACCCTGTTCTTCAACAGTGTTGCACTCTGTTGATGTCTCCCACATTCACATCATAACTGTAAAATAAACATAGATGTCTTTCCCAAGTACCTCCTCCTTTCTGCAGGGAAAAGTCTAGATGAAATTATTTTGCTCCTGCACACCAAGCCACAAAACAAGACCTGTTCTTCCCGTATCCTTCTCCCTTCTGATTGCTGTCACTATTTCATAATTCTAGACACAAATGAGAACGTTTCATCACACACTTTTCACAACGGTCCACAACTCTCACCATGACAAACCATGAGGAGACACACCAGGAATAGAGACATCATCATGTAAAGTGCTCTTTGCAACTAAGTTAACTTTAATCAAGGAAACATCAGAAATAATCAAGACTTTAAATGGACTCATTAAAATTGCGTACAGAAGGCTTAATTTATCAGTGATCTAATAAAGGTCATAATTCAAAAATGATGAAATATCATATATCACCTATATTCAAGAAGGATCTGGGCAATGCTCTTAGTCATACAGTTTAGTTTTAGTTAGTCCTGCAAGAAGCAAAGAGTTAGACTTGGTGATCCTTATAGGTCCCTTCCAACTTGAGATACATTGTTAATATTTATTATTTATAAAGCATAACTTCAACCCATTACGTTTCATTCTATAGATGCCATTCACAAGAACTCCGTGTCATACAAGCACAAAGCAAAAGAAGTCCAGTCCAGCCATCCACCCAACTTTAAAGTTTACCAATGCTTACCTATGACTACCTTTACACCCAAATGTGCTCTATTTACACTCTCATTTATCAAAAGGCTGCTCTAGCAGGTTTCCTAGAACCCTCTTACCACTCTCTTCACTCCCATTCCAGTGATGTCATTCTACTGGCAAAAGGTACCTAGACCTGTACCATAAAGTGTGAATGAGTGACACTTAGTTCCTAAGCCGAAATGGCGCAGAATGTCCTTACAAATAAAAATATGATGTCTACTACTCTTCAAAACAGATACTAACTTCATTACTTTCAAACTGCATAAACGCTTCAAAAATAACTTCTGCTCATTTATACATTGCTACCGAACACACTTCTTTCGATGTTAAGGACACCTATAGATGTTTACAAATAATGATTTCAGTTTAAGTAACAGTTCATTTGTATTTCTTCTTCGTAAACAAACATGAGAAAGTGCATTTTTTCCTAAATCTGCTTAAGAGCAGCAACTTTAGTTGTTTGCAGGCAACTAAATTAGATGAACAAATGTGGACCACAAATATTTCAAATTTGTTGCATAAAATAATCTTACTCCACACACGTTGCAGACAGTTAAGTAATTGTTACAGGACTTCCCTGCCGAGATAAACAACAAAGTCCTTCCACCTTGACAAATGAACAAGGGACAACATAAGCCCCAGGAGGAAAGCATTGCTTTGTGATGCCCCATGTTTCTTTATGTTTGTTTTCATTCTGTACCAGACAGGCATTTCAGGCTCTGAGCAATGCTGGATTATTACTTTGAGGAGAAACAAATAACTTCTTTCCTGTTATTTTAACCATAAATCATAGCACAAGTGCAGTCATTTGGGAACGCATGTTAGTTCCTTGGTCTGAATTTTTTTTGGATGTATAATGATGTTTTAATATATGGGGAAGCATCATACTATTTGATCACAAAGAACAAAACCTATTACCTCTCTATATTGGGTCATTTCACCTAAATGGGAGAGGAAGAAATGTTTACTGGTTTCTATAAATAAATACCTAAGACTATTTCTCCTTCAAGAATTACTGGTTTGCCCCATCCTGTTGCATTCCCTTTCTTATCTTATGATACAGATTTTAAAAGCTTATTCCATCTGCTTTATAAAATTATATCAACCAGATACTTTTGAAAATTAATAAAGTCTGCAGTGTATTTGTTGAGAAACAGTCCAATAGAAAGACGAATTCACTGAGGACCATATAATCTGCTTGTTTAAGTAGGGGAAAAAAAAATACTTATGGTACAGCAATCTTCTGAGAAAACCTTTCATTCATTTCTAAAGCAGGATACTCACAAAAAAAAAAAAAAAAGTTATTACATGCACTGCCAACAAATAAAATCCTTATCAACAAAATGAATCGGAACAACAGTAACCCAGACAAAACAAGAGTAAACTCTATCTGGACTGACCCGAGACAGACAGAAGTTCTGTCAATTAGTACAGGATTTTTAATTTTTCCTTGACAAGAACCCAGACAGACAAGTCTGTCACATCAATACTCAAAGTTCCAGCAGACTAAGCAGACTAGCCTTTAAAGCCTAAGTTTTCAGCTGCATCTTTTGTTTCCTGCACTCACTGCGTTTGCACCCACACTGCATGCTTCAACAATCCACCGTTTAAAACACAGCTATCAACTAAAGCCCGGGCAACATCAGGACATCGAGCGGAGCTGAGCAAAGTGATGAGGTAAATTGGCATTAACTAGAAACCGAAGCCACGAGTCGTGACAAATTCAATACAGCACGGTTAGCCACAACTTTCTGCCTAGCCCCTCCGCTACGTCCATACACATATCCGTACATACACGCCCCCCCACCCCCCAGTTCCGCGATTGCAACCAGTTCAGCCGCCCAGCGACTCGCGAACTTACTGCAGTGCGATGCAGGAGGAGGAAACGCGCGGCCCTGGGATGCGAAAGAGTCCGGCACCCTGGGCAGCCGCGGGAACCGGCCATC
>VWZY01009839.1:20427-59978 GCA_013399075.1 Chloroceryle aenea | reverse complement strand
CAGCTGCTTTAGCAGCTGCCAGCCGAGCCCGGCTCGACAGCCTCCATTTGGCCGTCCCTGCTGAGGTACCTTCAGGAATTTCACTGCTCGAAATATATCCTGTTCCCCCAGCTCTCCTCCAGCACGTGTTTGGAAACCTCTCTGTAGGTAGTAACATCAGAGCTAGGGCACGTAAAAATTTTCAGATGTACTCGGAAAAGAAAGAAGAGGAAACGGAGTAGCAATGGCATGAAAAATATTGTCTTTATGCCCGTGCCTCACAATTCCCAAGACACAGAACATGGGAGGTGGTTAAACTTTCACTGATAGGTTCCCAATGTATTTAACATCACTTGTCTTCACCAAAAGAATCCTTCTGAAACACTGGCCGATTTCTGAGCAGTACAAACACTGCCAAACTTCCATCTATACCAAGTCATGGGTGCCATTCCCCGATTAGCTTCAGAGCATCAGCTGGGAATGTGGTGGTTTGGTTAATTACAATGTCAATTTAATTCCAACGTACATTCATTCTGTTGGTATAAGGCACTAAAAGGACTTCAGCTTTGGAAGGTGTTTCAGGCAATCTAGATGAAATTTTAGCATATTGTTTATAATGTTATATAATAATAAAACCCTGGAATTATGAAAACACAAAACATTTTACCAAGATTTTATTTTGTACCTGCCTCCATTCTTTCTGACATCTGCATTTAAAGGGTTTAATTTTCACATAATGCACAACAGCTAGAAATATTTGGAATCCTCTTCATTTTAGTAACCATATAAAACATTGCCGGTCCAATTTTGTTCATAAAGATTTTTTGGTTTCTTAAATGAGAGTTCCTTACTTCACCTAGCATACTGTAAGTGGTTTCCTCAGACTATATAGTACCTAATGCTTGTAAATTATCTTCTTCACAAGACAGTAAAAGACATTTAACTGTTTTGATTTAGCACGTTTCCAAATCTCATTAAAACTACTTCTCTTTAACAATAGAGTTTGAATATATAGCTGAGCTTCATGTTCAGAAGTAAAATGTATTTTTATATAATGTAATAACTACATATTTATACTATACACTAAGTGGTATAAAGGCATTCACAACTAAAATTTCAGTGTGATATAGCTTTGATTATCCTCAATAACCTCAATCTCTATTTAAAAATATTTAAAAATTTTTATTTAAAAATAAAAATCCATTCACCTCTTTACATACACACAAAACCAAAATAAACAAAACATATCTTTGTAAAATTGTGTTTTAGAAGAAGTAATACCAAACACATTAGCCTTTAATTTCAGATCCAGTAGTCAACATTATAAATCTTTCCATACAGCATCTTCATAGAAGCACATGATGAGCACTTGGCTTTTGTCTCCCATGTTTCATATATTGCTTTCCCTTTAAAACATGTCTGATTTCAAGAGATTTTTTTTCTCCCAGCAAAAGAATTCAGTCCCAGTATATTTAAGCCTCAAGTTACTAAATATGGATCAAAACACAAGTACAGTGAGTAGTTACTTAATTGTGATAAATCATTCCAGTACAACACAAAAAATTTATAGGCCTTGCCTTAGTTTGATCTAATGGCTTGGGGAGGGAGGCCTGGTTTTTAATGAACTTTTTGCCTTAAACATTGGTTTCAAGCACTCTCAGTTACATAAGGTCATATTAAAGTGAAAATTGCTAGGTAAAATTATGCTCACAGTTACAATCATTTTTTAATGCTGCACATATCTTCCATATATTCGGTTAAACTGGGCCTTGTTGGAATAGTGTCCAGCTTCAATTACTATTGAAATGGAAAAGGTCCAGCAAGTTCATGTACACTGTGGAATCACAACTCCATTGACATTAAAGCTCCAAAGCTTAATTTGGAGGTCTTGTGATACGAGTAGGAAAATTAACTCCTTCATTAAACATTAGAAATATTAGAAAAGCAGCAAACCTTACACAGGCCTAACTCAAGTCAGTACAGTTGAGCTGTGAAAGACCAATGTAAAAGATGTCAAACTAAAGGGACACATTCTGTTTCCACTGAAAAATACTTGGGAGGTTGCTATCCACACCCCTAGCCTTAGCTGTAGTATCCGTGAATTACGGCTGATGTCTAAGAGCTGCTTCGTCAGCACAAAGCTCAGGGGTAGCATTTGGGAGCAGCACGTTCATGGAACCAGCTTTGTTCTGGTTTCAGTGCAAAGCTATATCCCGTTCTGTAAGCAGCATGCTGCCCAAACTATATATGCTTCTGCTCTCTCCTCCTTTAGTCAAGCTCCTACCATAAGCAGATTAAAATATGCAGAAAGTTTGTCTCTTAACAGTTTACCGCCTCACAGNAAAAACAACAAAACAACAAAACCAGACATCTAGAATCTACAGACAGAATTCTAAATATTAAACTTATTACAGTATACCCTAAGCTCTGTGTTTGGGTATTTAATATATTGTATTGCTAAGCACAACTTTAGGTTGCTCATTTAATAAGCCTTTATTATGAACGCGGAGCCCTAAGTTTTAATATTATGAACTCGGAGCCCTAAGTTTTAATAGTATCATGAAAGAAAAAAGCAACAAACCCAAGAACCTTAACAGGAAAAACAATTTTCCGTCTATTTTTTTTTCTTTTTAGTTGCTTTTACAACAATATCAATCATCTGCAGTTACTGTATATTAATACTTTTGGGATAAATGGAGTTCTGTCTTCCAAATCTAACTTAAGTAGCCTCACGACTTTATAAAGTCACAAGTGCAAACTATGGAAAAGTAGTCTAACCTCATGTGAATTCAGCTGAGATAACAGCAATCTATAAAAAAAAAAAAATCATTTTCAGAGTATATGGTTATCAGAAGCAAATATACTGCATCAAATTTGTTAAACAAAAGAAGAATCCTTTCAAATCTTAATTCACCTAACACGCCATTCTTATGCCATTCATGCTTTATGAAGGTTTTTATAAAGAAGTTGGAATATAGGGAAAAAGCATCTTTCACAGTGTAATTCTGTGCTTTCTGTATTTTATTCATGAAATGGCAATGTATAGTAGGACTATACTGCTCCCTACCAGAAATACCAAATTCACAGGTAATCAGTAATAGAGATCCAAAGAGGAATCAAACATTTTTGTCAGAAAACAGAAGGATCGTGATTGTATCAGTTTATGTTAATTAATGTAGTGATAAGGATATAATATAGAATAGTATGTACAGTACACTTGATTCATAGAGTTAGTTATTTGCACAGTTCAAGAGGAAAAAAAAATATTGCGGAATAACCAGAAGCATTTGCAGATCTGCTACCACTCACATTACTGATATACAATATATAACTATATCTAAATCTATGGTAGCTAAAGGAAAATATTCAACAGAGCAAATATTTGTACTTGAGAAAAATCAAGGACTGTTGGCAAACCAGAGGAAATTACATTAATCAGATGAACTACTGTTTGTGAGCTTGTTGATTGTCTAAGCAAATCTTTAGCTATTCTTTCATTAATGCAATTGAGATACGATATTGAAAGCATTTAAATTCACTTCTGTTGGATTAACACTGACATACAAGTATATTTCCTTGATTACCTAACTGTTACAGATCCATCAGTAAGGACCGGAGGAAAGACAATGAATGTCAATCCAGTCTTCAAAATGGGAAGAAGGAAAAACCGTGGAAATTACAGTCCAGTCAGCCTCACCTCCATCCCTAGAAAACTAATAGAGCAACTCATTCTGGAGATCATATCTCAGCACATGGAAGAAAAGGTTATCAAGAGTAGCTAGCGTGGATTTACTAAAGATAAGTTAATTTTAACTAACCTGATAGCCTTCTATGATGGTGTGACTGAATGGGTAGATGTAGGGAGAGCAGTGATGTCACCTTCCTTGACTTCAGCAAGGCTTTTGACACTGTCTCCCATAACATCTTCGTGGGTAAGCTCAGGAGGTGTGGTTTAGAGGGGACGGTGAGATGATTGAGAACTGTCTCAACAATAATGCTCAGAAGGTTGTGATGAGTGGCCTAGAGTCCAGTTGGTGACCTATAGCTAATGGTGTTTCTCAGGGGTCAGTACTGGGTCCAGCCTTATTCAACATCTTCACCTATGACCTGAATGACGGGATAGAGTGTGCCCTCAGCAAGTTTCATGATGATACAAAATGGGAAGGAGTGACTGATAACACCGGAAGGCTGTGCTGACATCCAGCAAGTTCTGGACAGACTGGGGAGCTAGGTAAAGGAAAACCTAATGAAGTTCAACAAAGGTAAGTGTAGAGTCCTGCACCTGGGGAGAAATAATACCGTGCACTAGTACAGGTTAGGGGTTGATCTGCTGTAAATCAGCTCGATGAAGAAGGACCTTGAAATCCTGGTGAACAGTAAGTTATCCATGGGACAGCAATGTGCCCTTGTGGCCAAGAAGGACAGTGGTACCCTGGAATGCATAAATAAGAGTGTGCCCAGCAGGTTGAGGGAGGTTCTCCTCCCCTCTACTCCACTCTAGTGAGACTGTATCTGGAGTATTGTGTCCAATTCTGGTCTCTCCTGTTCAAGAAGGAGGGGAAAATACTGGAGAGAGAGCCCAACAGAGAGCTACAAGGACAATTAAGGGGCTGGAACATCTCTCTTATGAGGAAAGGCTGAGAGCTCTGGGGCTGTTTAGTCTGGAGAAGAAAAGCCTGAGAGGGGATCTTATTAATGTTTAAAGATATCTGAAGGTTGGGTGTCAAGTAGAAGAGGCCACTCTCTTTTCAGTGGTGCCCTGTGATAGGACAAGGGGCAATGGTCACAAACTGAAATACATGAAGTTCCACCTCAACGTGAGGCAAAACTTCTTTACTCTGAGGGTGACAGAGCCTGGAACAGGCTGCCAAGAGAGGTTGTGGAGTCTCCTTCTCTCAAGACTGTCAAAACCCACCAGGATATGTTCCTGTGTGTCCTGCCCTAGGTGATTCTGCTCTGTCAGGGGGGTTGGACTTGATGATCTCCAGAGGTCCCTTCCAATTTGTACCATTCTATGATTCTGTGAGTCTCACTGGGAGAATCCTGGGGTGACACCTCTCAAAATATATTTTGAGCCATCTGAAGGAGAACAGGGTGGGAGAGAACAATTGACTTGAATTTATTGAGGGTCAGTCTAGCCCAATTGATCTGACTGTACACTGCAATGAACTGACTGAACGTATGGATGCAAGGACAACAGTGGATAGTACGTATCTTGGCTTTTGCAAGGCTTTCTCCTCTTTCTCCCACAACATTCTTCTGTCCAAATTAGGAAGTTACAGACTGGATGCATAGAAACTAGATAGGTAACTAGTTGGACAGTTGGATTCAGAGGGTAGTGGTTAATGGGCTGTACTCTGTCTAGATGCCAATAGCAAGTAACATTACCCAGGGAGTTATACTTGCCTCTTTAAGGATAAGGGATCTGTCCTTACATCTTTATCAGTGATCTGGAGGACACAAAGGAATACACTTCTTAAGTCTGCAGGTAAGATACACAAATTGGGAGGACTGTTTGACCGTCCAGACGTGCTGGAAGAATGGGCTGACTGAACCCTCCGAAATTTGAGAACAAATGCAAAGCCCTGCAGTAGGGAAAAAAAAACAACCCACAGCCCTTGCAGTTACTATTAGGTGTCCCCAAAGCCTTTCCTTTGCCAGGCTGGACAAGCCTAGACAAACCAGTTATCATACAGATTGTCATATGAGTGTAACAGTGCTTGAATTACTAGTGGATTTGTCTGTACTCTGGTTTTATAATAGTATCTCTAGTAACTTAAGGGAAGGAATGACAAGCATAAAAGAAGCAAAGACAAATCCAGTGTATTAGAGTACCATGCTGTGAATGCAAAACTACTTCTTTTCTTTACAACTTATTCTCATCTTTACCATTCATCTACATATGACTTTTTTTTCCCCTCTATTGTTCCTATTTCAAAGATGAACCTCAGACAAACCACATTAACTCACTGGGAAGATTTTCAGAGAAAGCGATAGGCAATGGGTTGACAAGCCAATAAAATCTACATGAAAAGTACCAGTGTTTTCAACTAGATGCACAAATGAGCCCATACTCATACTAAATGAGAAACATTTGTTCATTTCAGTGTGAAAAGACACTAGTTAAACATTACCTAAGAAGCAGATGTCTGATAGCTCACTCATGAAATGCCGGAATATAAAGACTACCGAGCTCTATACAAATCTTTAGTGTTCACCTGGGGCAGACAGTAAGGGGCAAAATGCATTTACTATATGGTTCTTGATGTAGGATTAGAATACACTTTTTCACCACATTTCATTATATGTATAAGCAGAATATGAAAAAGAAGCCTATGGCTAACACATATTAAAAAGAAGACCTCTCAAGTAAGGCTTTATGTTTTAAAAGATAGTTTTAATACATTAATTACCATCTGTATGTTTATTGAACTGTCTCAGTTGTGTGAAAAGATATGACATGTCCTTAAACATTCACCGAACCTTAACACATATTGCAGAAACATTATTTAACATTAAACAACCAAAGTAATTTGTTACAGGAAGGCTTTTTGCATTATTTTAAACTTAGTTCAACAGAAATCAAAGTGTAATATATTCTCTGTTCAATGATAATCATTGAAAAATCATTGAAAAATGGACAGAGTTATTAAATTTAGATGCTTTTAGTTCCCTGCATGCGTCTTGCTCAGAGATCATTCCTCTTATTAAAATACAAAATGAAAGACATTTCTTTGGGATTCTTGGGTTTGTTGTCTTTCTTACTCTGTTTTCTAAATTTCTTCTAAATTTTGCTTTCCTTATGTTGAATATCATGTCTGTATATGTACTTCCTGCAGGTAGATCAATGAAAGGCCAACAGAAGGATGTCATGTATCAAAAAATACACAGATGAAATTTGTAAGAATCATCTCCCTACAGTATTTCTGATAGAGGAACAAAACAGAACTCAGAACAACTACTTTCTCCTTGATTTATGAGTTGACACAGGTAGCACAGAACAGAATATATATCTACTACTGAGGCACTATAGAATCTTTACAGATAATACTAAACATGTATTAGTACAAAGTGGTTTATGACAGAAAGAAAGGATGCAGAGCTTACAAAGATGAGGGAGAAGCACAACAATTGAATAAAGAACTAAGAAATCAGTAACAAAGAGGGAAATAAAGGAAGGATTCATGGAGTAAATTCAGTCTAGAAATTTTCATGAAAATACACTCAGTGTAACCATAAAAGTAAATGGTAACATCTTCCTGGTTGGTGCAGTGCAAGGTAAAAAGCAGACAGGAAAATAAATATGTAGACAGCTTGTAGTATTACAATTTTCCTTAACGTGAAGAAAAAAAAATAAAATTGAACATCAGAAAAAGGAAATGAATTGTAAAAATTATTTATTTTAATTAAAAACTACATACATGCCTGTCACTTATTATATCTGAGTATAATTTATCATGAAACAGTCAAGTGAACTAAAAGAATTCTAACCTTACATTTCTTAACTAATTAGACCTAACTAACATTTTCATTAAATGTGTTCAAGAGAGAAATTTTATGGAAAAACAATACAGAGAAAGAGATATACTATGTTAGTAAGCCAGAGATGAATATAAAACCATACTAACTTTAGTATACCTTACTGCAGAGAAAAATTAACATCGCTATAATCAGTGTTAGGACTTAAGGCTTTGGGTATTACTACATTACATATTCAAGAGATATGTATGTTCTTATAACTGAAAGTGAACAGAACAAAATAGGGGGTTCAAATGTGGAAAGCTGAAATAGATTAGAAATAATTAAGAAGAGTGATCTGCAAAAGGAAATTACAAGAAAATAAGTAGTGGAGAAGATGAAAGAACTAATTACATTTAATTACTTTAAAAGAAAGGTTTTCCAGAGTGCTGCTGAAATGAAGACAGAGAAAAGCATGTCTCCAAAGATGGTTTTTGTCATCAAAAATCAAGTATGAAAAGCAGAAGAGGTGGGCTCAATAAGGAACATAACAATAAGGTATTTTTTTCTTTAAGTTAGCAATAAGGAAGCCACCAGCAGTCTTCAAAAAGAAACTTTTAGTGGATTCAAGGCAATTAGAGAAAGAAGAGAAATCAATAGTGGCAAATAGTGGCTAGTGAGGACCTGCTCTATTCATAGCCCTTAAATATCAGATTCTTATATAGATTTTGGTAGAATTGTTGAATGTTTTTTTTTCTCCTGAAGTGGTGTTTTGCTGACAGGTCAGGGATCTGTTTACATCAATTAAACAACATGTATTATAGTAACGTAATAAATTATATTTTGCTATCTCTAAAATAAAGCAGATCTATGAAGAGGCACACCTTTTTCTTTACTATGTACTTTGTACTTTGGCTTTTTCCCACTTCTATCTTTATTGGAAGTATTTATATGTAATATACACATCAGTGTTAAATTGCAGGTATTTCAAGTAATTAATTTTTTTATGCAAGTTTTGTTAGAAGTTAGTAGACTAAACTTTGTACTTTTTAATACTCCCTACTATCATTAAAATGCATGTACCTTTTAATATGTTTTCAACATGCAGTTGTAAGTATGTAACAAATAACATATTCCACTCAGTTCTCTGGGAACCGATTCACATACAGATTCCAATAAAATATTTAGCAACTTATCAATATGTCTTTTGCCCTTGTTTTACAGAGCATGTTATTTTGAAGATATGTTTTGTTCTACTTGCACTGTCACAGCTACCAACATAGTTTATTCTAGATTTACACCATATAAATATGATGAAAATAAAGAAAGTGGCTTTTGAAAGCAGCAGGCTCCTGGTCAGTGGCATGCTTGGGTAGTTGTGTTGTCTACTCCAATTCTGCTGTTGGTTCATTACTTGACTTTGACATCTAAGATCTATGCTCATAAAACCAGCACTGTGATTTAAGACTGCAATTTTTAAAATCCTCCCTCACCACAACAAACCTCAAGTCAGAAAAAAAAAATTCCCTGGGTAACTAAAGTCTTACTTTTAAAGATAGCCACAGCTTCCTTATTTTTGTTAGTACTTAAGAGATCAATGCGAGACATTTTCTTTCATATCCTCTTTGGGAGACTAAATATAGTAGCCATGTTTTAATCTTTCCCACTGTAAACAAACAGTCAAGGTCTCTATAAACCACAGGGGAACTGATTGCATTCACTCTGAAATATAGCTAGAGGGCAAAGAGATAATGTTCCAAAAACTGGTTAAGGTTGAAATGGACCTCAGGAGTTCAACTGGTTCCACTCTCCTGGCTCAAACAGCATCACAAAGCACAAGTTGCCCAGAGGTTGAGGTATATGATATGAGTGTCCCTCCTTTTCCCAAAGGAACAGAAGCTTGCACATCATACCTCACAGGAAGGTAATTAATCACCTGCTCTGCCAGAGAACACCAAGCAACACAGAAAAAGATGAATCGGACCAAAACCCCAAGTATGGTACTGTAGGGGTACTCCTCTAGGAGGCCAAGACCTTCATTCTGTTTTCTGTTTCTTCTGGGATCCCGATGTTTTTCCACCTAGGAGGTCTATAAAGCCATGCTTTTAATTGAATGTTGATACAATACAATTTCTGTTCTTTAACTCCAAAGTGACAGAGACAGATCCCATCAAGCCCAGACTGCATGTTAAAATTCTGACTTATGGGGAGGCAGAGGCTCTGAATCCCTTCATAAAAGGTTTGAAACAATTTCTAATTTTTCTGTTGTCACTTTGTCATTCTCCTGATATCATAAAATCCTAGAATCGTCAGGGTTGGAAGAGACTTTAAAGATCATCTAGTTCCAACCCCCTGCCATGGGCAGGGACACATCCCACTGGATCAGGTTGCTCAGAGCCCCATCCAGCTTGGCCTTTAAAAACTTCCACCACCTCTCTGGGCAACCTGTTCCAGTGTCTCACCACCCTCATAGTGAAGAACTTCTTCCAAATGTCTAATCTGAATCTACTCATCTCTAGTTTTGATCTAAGTTTTAAGAAGAAATAGTGATGCTTTTCAAGGTGATATGAATGCCTGTCAGATATGCCATGAAAGTCCTACCACATAAAGCTGTTTAAAGGACTGTGGTATAAATCTGCTTTTGGGTCTGGTACTATTTTTGCATTAATTTCTATGATTTCTCAACCATGAAGACTAGCACCATTTTGGATATGTGCATATGTGCAAGTTTTTAAGAAGTTTTAAAGAACAAAAGACATACCGAATTTAATATTATCAGCAAGATGCAAGAACCATATACTTGGAATTCAATTCTAAATGTTTGCCTATACCATCTAATCAATCCTTTATACTATTTTTTTAGAGCAAGCCTTTTATCTCATTTTATATATATTACTTCTCGCAAAAATTATCTGGAGCAATGAGTATATCTGATATGAGTTCTTAGTGACGATCAGACTGGAGTATCAAATCTGGTTTGGTCTCTAATATAAAGAGAGCTCATAGGACTCTGTATATTCATCCAGTTTATATAAACTCAAACCTTATAGCTATGTGACAAAGAAAGTATTTGCTTCTAAAAGCAAAGTTAAACCAAAATCAGGTAGATAAGCAATAAATACAATGCATGCATTTGCCTACTGCTTCAGTGTGAATCTTAATTACATTTTTAGGCTAATTATTGTATACTCAGATTTTGAGCACATCAACTAATGTAATGCTTCTCCCATTTTCTGTAATTACTTTAGCAGTTTTTATCATATTTTAGTTTTAATATCTGCAATGCCGAGTCTGTTTCAATGTGTAACAAACACTTTGATGAGCCCTTATTTTCAAGACTAGTCTCTCTGTTGAATTACTTTTGTCTGCCTGCTAATATGTATAAAGCTGCACAGCTCATCTCAGAATAAAAAAAAACAGTATTGATGCTGAAAATTTTTCTCATTTCTATCAGTTATATATTCAGACTCATTATCTGGCAACTAACTCCTTGATACTGTACATTTGCATATGTATGAACAGTCATCCACCTGCATACAGTTATTCTTGGTGCAGTGTTTTAGCACTTATGAGTAGGAATTTCAGACTTATTCACCACTTCTACTCATTATTGACTGTTCCCTGATCCTTCAGTAGGAGGCTTCACCTGACATGGATACTGAGGTAATTAGGCCTGGTGCAGAGGAAAGGGATATATCATCCTGCTTGACAATTCCAAATAGTGCTGGATGCAGCACAGCTGGTATGATGTATGTGACTCTGGAGTAAGATATAGATAGGGTATTCTCCATCTTCTCACCTGAATCATCTTCAGAAAATGTAAACATGCCTTGCATTTGCCGCAAGTACAACTTCCTCTTTCCGTTCTTTTTTTCAATTCTGTGATGGTCATCTTAAAGGTACAAAACAATATTTCTAGAGATGAGTATAAACTTGGTTGTTATTCAAATGGTACTGTGCTTTCAGAAGAAGCTTTCAGTTTGCTTTTAACAAAGGTGACAGAATATTTAATGAAAAATTCATGATTCACAAATCTGCTTTTAATGTTAGAAAGATGAAGACATGTAACAGTTTCTTATTAACCAATACCCATTTGATTTAGTCAAAATGCTGAACTTAAAATAACTGAAGTATTGTTATAAATGCACCCATGCTCCTTTGTGCCATTTTCCTTGATGACACTGCAGTGGTTGTTGATCTATATTCATAGGTGTCTTTCGTGTTACGGTTCCTCTTCAGAACTCACTTATTTAAGATCTAATGTATTAATGAATTTTGTCTACAACAAGAGCAACATTGGCTTTAATGTTCCTGACCATGCTACACTATCCTTCCTGTTCCATCAAGTAGAAGCCAGATTCATTAGAAGTGTCAGATAGGTTCCTCACCAAGGACTTCATCCTATGAGAAGTGCAGAAAGCAGAAAAACATCAGAGGAGGATGATCAAGTGCAAAAAGCACTTTTGTGGGCCTGCAGTAGGGGCTTGCTGCAGCACCCTGTTGCTTCTGTCTGACATGGAAGTGGAACGGAACACACCTAGGGTGATCTGGAGACTAAGGGACTTAAATGTTGATGTGAACAGAGGTGGTCCATACAGAGAATCCCCACACTAGAATGATACTCAAGAATGGATTAGCAGGAAAATACAGATATAGGAATTACTCACATCTGCTTGCTATTAAGTTATTGTAAGTTATCAGAATCATAATATATTGCAGTCATACACAACATAGAATTCAGCAGTGACAGAAGTAAGCATAGAAATCAGAAAACAGGAATAACAAAGAAAGTACTCCAGTTAAAGTACAGAGAAACAATGAAAGTAGGACACCTGACAAGAACAGGAAGCAGACTATGATTGTCTTAATATATTAGAAATTTTTAAAAAAATATTCAAGAGCACTTCCAGAAGAACAGCATTAAGTAGGGCAGTGTGGTAGACATTGCCAACAGGAACTATTGGAGTAACTGAAGCTGGAAATCTTCTCTAAAATAAAATACATATTAGAAAAATGTGTTCCTCATATACGAAACTCTTTTAAAGTCACCATATGATCTATGACTAGAAAAGGGTTTAGTTTAACTTAGCTAAAAAAAAATTAAAAAGTTTATGTTCACCCTGCCAGAACTATCTTTCAATAATGTGTTAATACAGTGGTCACTTTTAACTACATTTGACAGATAGTTAGGGAGAATAGAAGCAGAAATCTCAGGGATGATAAATTCTTACAAATTTTATGAAAGCCAGTAAACAAGCAGGTAAGAGACACTCAGGTTAGCACCTTGACTGGGAGAAAGATTTCAGCATAAGCGAAGCAGTTTACTATTCTGTTTTGTCTGTTGGCTGACTCACATGCACACGGTGGGAAGCAGGGAACTTCTGGGTTATTTCCATGTAAAAATAAGGATTCAAATTTACACAGACCCAGTGTAAGATCTGTTTGAGACTGAGAGGTAATTCCTGGTATGAAGCATTTTGTATGGAGAGTAGAACTTGTGAGACTGATGCTGTACAAGCACTCTATCCCTGTAAGGATTTGGTGAAGTATTGTAAAGTTACAGTGCAGCCCTTCTGGAGACACAAAGATCTTTGCAGGTTTTTCAAGATACTACTAAAGACTTGAGGCGGAGCTGGCCATGAAATGACACACTTCCATTTTAAATAGAAATGTTACAGCTAAACGATTTTAATATGCAAAGACAACCATTAGTTGCTCAAAGCTACTTCTTAAACAACTGATCTACTTTCTCAGCCTGAGGGACCAATCTATTCCCACAACAGGAAAATCTGCAAATTTTATCAGAAGAGAAAGTACATAAAAGCTGGTTCTCCCCTTCGTAAAGAAGTGCCCCGTATTTAGGGGAAATGCTGAGCTTTTATCTGACAGAAAACCACAGCAAACAAAAAGTTCTCAGTTACAGTTTTAATATCCCTCTGTTCACACTATTTTAAAGCTTTTAATTAGATGTCACAAATGTAATCAATTAGAAGTTATTAACTTACACTATTCATGATACATTGGAAGGAACTAATCCATTTTGCTAAATACTCATGAAGAAGACTGGCAGGGGAGTGTCATTAAAGGCTACAAATGCGATCCTAGATATGTGGAAATTGAGAGATCTTTGTTAGCTAGCATTATAGAAATGTATTTTAAACTCATTTTTAGAAAAAAAAATTCCAATGAACTATATGCAAAGAGTAATGAAAGACAACCCTAAATTAATATTAATTCTTAAGGAAAATAACTTTGAAAACCACCTTTTAGTAAGTAAAAGGCATTCAGAATAATTGTCAAGGCTATGGAACAGTAGTGGCAAGTGACACTGCAGTTAGAAGCATTCCAATTTTCACAGCTGAACTAATAGATTAAAAAAGTTTTAAAGTTGCATAATTCACAAATGAAGAACTAAATCATTACCACTGACTGTAAAATCATTTGCAAGGAAGCAACACTTTGGTTTGCTGATGCCATAGTCTTGTATTTCTTTTTAATGGCTCAATAAGCTGTCAATTGAGATTAAGTTCTTTGAGAGAGTCTTTTCATTGAATTAATCTTCTTAATAAAAGTAATCACTTTTCTAATTCCCCACTTGGCTATTAAAATATAATCCAGTACCAACTGGAGAAAAAGTGGAGCCTCCATCACTTCATTTGATACTTGGACTGGACCCATAACATCAGAACCAAAGCCATGGCCTTGGCAAAATAGTATGTAAGCAAGAATAGGACTGAATATGTTGCAGCAAAGAAGTAGAATCAGTAATTTAATAATTGTAATGCAGAAAGAAAATTATTTCATTATTTAATTATAATTAGTTTCCTCTTAATTTGATATATTTTCAAAAACAAAGAAAAAGAAGGAAAAGGGCGGGCATCAGTTTTTCCTTGCAGTAGTTAGATCAGATGGCTAAGGGCTTAGCTACTAACCTAGCTAAGAGAAAAGCAGATGAAAGCAAATATAACGGTACTAATAGATTGTTGAGGACTTTATTCACATAATAGCAAGCCCTTTCTGAAATTTACAGTTTCTAAAGAGATAATGTCTGTGCAAAGAACTCCCTGAGTTTATAGCAGATTTTACAGTTCTATCTTCATGTGCAAGTTTGGTGCTGTGTAATGACAGCTGAAATATCTCTCGGTTTGGTATTGATGCTGATTTGTAGGATAACTGAGATTGCTGGTTCTGGTACTTGAGTTCTGCTTTTCCACTCATTTATTTTGTCTAAGTGTGAATTAGGTTGAACTGCTTATTTCTGTATAGTGCCTAGCATAAATGCAGTACAATTCATTATAGACTTATGAAATCCTGGTGAGACAAGTGAGAGACATTCTGGAAACAGCACTTAACTAGAATTCGACCTTTTGGAAGTGTATACCTCCACATAAGCCAGACAGGGTGGCTTCTAAGTTCTTACTGGCTTTCTCTTTACAAAAGCTAAAACATTGAGAAAGGCAAGTGTGATATCACATACTTAATTACCTTTCCATCTCTAAACCCATTAACTAAATTTCCCTTTGATTATAATGAAATTTCCTTACACAGAATCATTACAAAGTCAGTTGAACAAACTATTTAAAAATACATTAAGAAGATTTTTGTCAAAATAGTTTTTTCAGTTTGTTTTGTAACCCACTGTCTTTAATATTTACATCTTGCTCTAATTCTTAAAATTAAAAATCATATCTATTTCAGTATAGCTTATAAGTAATAAGTAGATTTTCTGCATTAGGCCAATCATCATAGAGAACTGAGGACAGAGAAAAGGTGAAGCATAGTCAAATAGACTGAGAGCCCCTTGTTCCTTGGAGAGTATATAGAACACTTTTTTTAGTTGTCCTAGTTATGATTAAGTTTTAGTCATAAGCAACACAGAATTAATACTAAGCTGTCCTGATTTAGGTTGAAATGAAGTTGATTTTCTTCCTAGCAGCTGATACAATGCTGTGTTTCGGATTTAGTGTGAGAATAATGTTGCCAAGGCACTGATATTCTCAGTTGTTGTTAAGTAGCATTTGTTCTAAGTCAGGGACTTCAGTTTCTCATGCCCTGCCAGCAAGAAGACTGATGGGACACAAGAAGTTGGGAGGCAACACAGCTGGGACATCTAACCCAAACTAGCCAAATGAATATTCTATCCTATCATATCTATCCTATCATGCCCAGTATATAAATTGGGGAGAATTGGCTGGGAGGTGCTGATCACTGCTCAGGGCCTGACTGAGCATCAATCAGAAGGTGGTGAGCAATTGCTTTTTTTTAGCAATTGTCTGTCTTCGGTTTTCCTTCACTCTCTTCCTTTTCACTACAATTATTATTATTACTGTTAGTATTATTACTGTAATAATATTTTATTTTTATTTCCAGTATTAAACTGTTCTTATCTCAACCCATAAGTTTTACTTTTTTTTTTTTTGATTCTCCTCCCCATCCCACCAGAGGGGAGGAGTGAGCAAGCAGCTGCGTGGTGCTTAGTTGCCAGTTGCAGTTAAACCATGACATAAGCAGTGTACGTGGTTTAACTAGAGACTTCTCCTGCAAGACTTGCAATGGATTGACTGCTAGGCTGCTCAGAATTCAAGCAATAGAATTGCTTTGGGGAAATGAACATAAAGTAACACTTATTGTATATTAGATGATTACACCACAGGACATTCCATAATCAGCTTCACTGCTGCCTCATTATCCCTTGATAGTCAAGCCAAAATAATTTCTGTTTTGCAAAATGAATCCTCAGCCTTGAAAATAAAATCCTCAGCCTAGTTTTATTATTCATGAATTAACAATAAAAAATTGCTTGTAACTATTGGAAATCATGTCCACTTTAATTAAAAAGTGATTTCAAGCATTTATTTTAATTACTTATGTCTATACCAAATTTGTCTCTTACGCAAACTGATTAATACATCAGAAGTGCTGCACACTGTATGAACAGAAACATGCAAGCACCTGTGAGTTACAGATATAAAATTCTCCTGCTTCATTACATGTACAGCCAAATCTTTTAGAAAAATCTTCCTGCATTGCTAGTAGTTAACATCCTTCTGTATACCAGTCAGAATATCTTATTTTTTTCTAAACAGGGTGATTCTTATTGAAGGATTCTTTTAACATTTGTATGCATATCTTACATAGGTTTCTTTCCACTTCACTAGACCTCAACTGACAACAAGTATTTTGTATTTTATGTATGTGCAAAGGTACCCAATTAAACTTCTGTAGTTTGTGAAATTATATTAGAGACATTAAGGTATTTGCACACTGTACAAGAACTACCCTCCATTCAAACTTTTATGAACTACATACCTATTTACCCCTAAAAGTCTGAGCAGATGTTCTTATCTTTTTTTTTTAAAGTATATAGTTCATCAAAAAATTGAATACAAATACAAAACATTGCCAGTGCACATTAAGTTGAAGTGAAAGCTCATGAACACACAATAACATTATCAATAACAATAACATATCATGAACACACAATAACAATAACATTGTATATACACAATAATATTCCATCAAAATAAATGATAGCCATATAGAATTAATGCAAGACTCCATTCTTGGAAAAAAATGATCAGGAACTAGAACTAAAACAATCAATTAATTTGAAATTAACCCACCTCCAGATAGACATGCTCTTCTTTAAAGATCATTTAGAAAATGATATGCATCATCAGCCCACTGGACCAGAATTTGGAGAAAAAGTTCTCATTCTTTCTAATCTTGATTTCTCTCAAATTCTTGTGTATTCATAGCAAACTCTGGTTCTGACACTGAAGTTAAAATAAAGGCTTGTTCACACCACACAATATCATAGTACGTGGGTTTGAAAACCCAGCCTATAACATATACCTTAAGGATTATCTAAGTGAGATTTAGCTTGCAGTTTAAGATAATTGGTTTTCCATTATAGTCAATGAAAATACAATCAGTTCAGAGTATAGGACTTAGAAATGCTTGGCAAGTCCAATGCTGGTATCCATGTCAAAGTGAGCTAGACATCTGTCTAGGCTGTATCAACCAAATACTTACTGGCTTTAAGGAATGTTCTTTTACAACTATGAACCTATATATGGGCATGTAAATTGCAGTGTCTCAATCTGCAAGCTGAATTTGATGTTGTCTGTAACTAAGCACTTCTGTAAAACAAATTTAAAATTGTATTGAAAACAAGAGACTTCTTTTTTTCTTATTTTACAGGAGTCTTTGACTTGTATTTTTTAATAATATTCAGTGAATACTTAATAAACATGGAGTATGCAGTGTTGACCTTCCTGTAATTAACTATTTTTTTTTTTTCCAAATCAGCAGCAGTTCCTTTTAAACAAAGGAGGTAGCTCTTCCTCTGTGATATCACTAATATTGCAAAACTTCTAATTTAAAAACCTGTACCAGACAATGGTACTTTTTCCCATCCAGCTCTTGTGAACAGTAAGCATTTTTGCAGATGTCATGGCTCCACTTGCAATTCTGTGACCTGAGAGATCTTGGTAGGCCCTGAGGTTTAGGTGTCTCACAGACTTGGTATTTCATATCCACATTTTTCTTACAAGCATGTATTTTGTTCTAACTTCAGAACACCTGTTGAGGCCAACCACCTTTGGGACAAGCAACAGGACCCTTGTAGGATTGATCACCTCTGGTTGCCTCTGTTCTTGGGTGAACCTCAAGAGCAGCAGGCATAGATGAAGTTTCATGGCCAGATGTGGTGGCTTTGAATTGTCTTTGTCATGGTCTAAACCATAGAACTGTCATAAAGCCATGAGAAACACCCACTCTTTTGTCTCAAAGATGCTGGAAAGAATTTTCCAGAAGATAGGTATTTTGGGTAGAGAGAAAATTTACCCTTTATACCCTTGTCAGAATCTTGCTTCTGCAGAGCAGTATGGCAACAATAGCATTCTCCTGGAACTGCGTCGGTTAGGCACTGAGTTTTCTGTTTGTTTGAAATACTATTTAAAAAAAAAAAAACAAAAAAACAAAAAAACCCACATTATATTTTACACTTACTAAATAAAAAATAAAAGCAAAAGAAAATATATTACCATAAAAATGTATACCAGATTGCTAAAAATAAACTGTATAATGCAGAGACTTATCAATTCTCTTATCAAGTACTTGATTTATCAGTGTGTTCTGATTTAACATGGCCATTTGAATAAGAGCAGTCATCAGGAAGAATACTACCATGGGCTACTGTTTATTCCAAACATGCTTATCACCTGTGGCTCTGCATATCTTCCATTTATTTATAACTGTGGAACATCAGGAAGAGAACAGAGCAGTTTGACTACCTGACAGATTTGAGCTGAGCATTGCAGGGTTTCAAAAGCTGTCCTTGTTTATGGATAGAATTTCCTCTAATCTGCAAGTAAAAACACTGAAATGCATTTTCATATGAAGCATAACACTGAGTAAATTACAACTGTACCCTTGTAAAAAAAAAAAAGTTACTTTTATCAATAATGTATTTTCATTGAAATCAAGTTTTTTTTCAACACTGAAGTAGTGTGTTTTCTTCGAATCATTTTGCTTTTTTATTAAGTCTGTATTTTGTGGGGGTGTTCTAAGCCAAAAAAAGAAAAAAAAAAAAAATCATTTAAAACAATCACCCTTGCTTTGTAATAGCTGAGATCAGTGCAATTACTACACTAGGCTGTTAATAAAATGAAGTGTTCTACGCTACAGGAAACTGAACCAGTGTTGTGAAGTTACAGTAAACTAAACCAGTTAATATATGGTAGAAGAGTGTAGAAGTGAAAACAGTATACACCAGAAGAGTCATAGATGATGGTTACTCTAATCCTAATTTTCTTTATCTCACGTATCCCTTGATATTCCTGCAAAACTCAGTCTTTTCAAATAAGGCAAATTTGCAAATAAATTTAGTAGAAATGTTATTCTTATATGCTTAGTCTAATCACCATAGAATAGCAATCCAAACCTGTATTGTACACCCACTGAATGGCACACAATTTATGTTATTTTACCACTAACAACACTTTTGCAGGTTACATGGCTGAAAGCGGCTTTGTCTGCATCTTGGATAACATGTCCTACCTCAGATCAGCAGTTCTGCATTCAAGCTTTAATCAAAACAATACACTGAGCATTCACATGGGGCATTAGGTAAGCCTTTTGCTAGAAGCTGACTCAGAATCTCCCCATTCATTCAGATGTTTCTGGAAAATTCATTTTAACTAAATGCACGCATTTTTGCTACTCAGTAAGAAAGTTTATTCTACAAAGGTGAACTTGCTGCACAAGTGAAAACCTTTGTTTAAATTGCTAACTGAAGCAGAAAAAGCTAAGATCAGAGGAAAGTTGTATTTCTGTAGCGATAGGTCTACCTTACTCATCTGATCAAAATATATTTCCTAATGATTCACATACAGTATATTCTTTTTCACTTTATACTTCTGTGGTCCTCAATAGATTTTCAAATGTACTCATCTGAACTAAAGACTAAGAACATAAATTTCAGGATTTTGTGAAAGAAGAAACTAATAATATCTTATATTTATAAGAATGATTTGTAACTCCATCATTTTACTTGTTTCTAGTAAGTATTTAACAGATTTATTTACTCTGCTAAAATGTTTAAGGGTATCAGTGGAATAGGAAATTACTGAATTTTCATATACAACATGAAAAATATTGTCATTGTAATAGTACCATCCACAGCAGCTTTAGGATTACATTACTGATCTGTACGGAAGTATAACGTGACAATAAAAAGGAAAAGGGCAAGAGTAAAAATTCTTACATTTTGACTAAAAATAGGCATATTCTTTGGAACTGAGAAAATTCTGCTAATAAGTTATTAAATGCACAAGCCAAACTGTTGTATATTTTTCATATAAAAAAGAGCAAATTAAACTCAGCTTGCCAGGCTAAAACTGTGGTCCTGTAGTTAAATTTTTGACACCGAAATGGTCAATAATAAATATTATTTTCTAAAAAAAAAAAAAAAGATAAAATTGTGTGTAATAAAAAGAGTGAAAACTGAGGTTTTATGTAAAATGGCTTTTTTTAAATTTTGTCTTCTTTTCCCAGCACTTTGAACAAAGAGTAATAATATTTGCTTATAGGACAGAAGATAATTCAATCAGCCATGTCAGTTCTGGACATGACTTACAGCAATCATAAACAAATATTGCTTTTTTTGTTGTTGTTTTCATGATTCTTTTGTTTTGTTTGTTTCCTTGTTTTGTATGATTTTTGTTTGTTTTTAAACAAGAATATTTTTATTATAATGAAATAATACCTTTATACCATTGCAGCTGTGTTTATCCCCATCTGTAAATTTAGAGGATCAGTCAGCTGAAGGGTAACAGCATGTCAAACAGCATGTGCATGAAATGTTTTCTTCCATGGTACTTAAAATAGTGAAGTTACACTAATATATTTTGGAACAACAAACCCAAAAATTTAACCTTGGATTACAGAAAGGACTATCTGAACCTCATGACAACAATTCTATTAGGACCCCAGGTTGGAGAATATCTAATGCGTGCAAAGCCTTACTTCAGCAAATATTTTACAAAAGAAAGTAGTACTAAAACCAGCTATGCTATGGATATACAGGCTCAGCCTCTTCACTAACTTAGGCATGCATTCAGTGCTTTCACAGACACATCCACTGTGACTTAGCACTGTATTAAAATTTCATATGGTGAAGTAGGTGGCAGGATAAATTTCTTGAGCAGAAATGTGCACGATGAGAAAGGGATTTATTTTTAAGTTAAGGTTTGCATAACTGTTTAAAACACTTTCTGCTACATTATTCTTTCAGAATATATTTTGTTCTATTTTCACACAGGTATCCATGAGATATTCCTTCACAGAATCACAGAATCACAGAATCACAGAATCCTAGGGGTTGGAAGGGACCTCGAAAGATCATCTAGTCCAACCCCCCCTGCCAGAGCAGGGCCACCTAGAGTACATCACATAGGAACATGTCCAGGCGGGTTTTGAATGTCTCCAGTGAAGGAGACTCCACGACCCCCCTGGGCAGCCTGTTCCAGGGCTCTGTCACCCTTACAGTAAAAAATTTTTTTCGAATATTCAACTTGAACCTCCTATGCTCCAATTTACACCCATTCCCCCTTGTCCTATCACTGGTCACTACTGAGAAAAGCCTAACTCCATCTCCCTGACACTCACCCCTTACATATTTGAAAACATTGATGAGGTCACCCCTCAGTCTCCTTTTCTCCAAACTAAAGAGACCCAGCACCCTCAGCCTTTCCTCATAAGGGAGATGTTCCACTCCCTTAATCATCTTAGTAGCTCTGCGCTGGACTCTTTCAAGCACTTCCCTGTCCTTCTTGAACTGNTCTATCCACCTAGTAATTTCCTCATAGAAGGCTATGAGGTTAGTCAAACATGATTTACCCTTGATAAAACCATGCTGACTGCTCTTGATGACTCCCATGTTCTTGATATGCCTGGAGATAGTGACAAGAACAAGTTGTTCCATCACCTTTCCAGGGATGGAGGTGAGGCTGACCGGTCTATAGTTACCCGGGTCCTCCTTCTTGCCCTTCTTGTAGACTGGAGTGACATTTGCTATCCTCCAGTCCTCAGGCACCTCTCCTGTTACCCATGACTTACTGAAGATGATGGAGAGTGGCCTAGCAATGACCTCCGCCAGCTCCCTCAACACCCTTGGATGCATTCCATCTGGACCCATCGACTTATGGATGTCCAGATTACTCAGCTGATCCCTAACCCAATCCTCATCTACTATGTCAAACTTCCTTAATTGATTTATTTTTAAAATGAAAGGAATATACTTCATAAGTTGATGACAAATTTGAAATAGAAAATAACAAATTTTCAACAATTATTCTAAGCAGGCTCAGACAATATAATAGTTAGGATTTTACTTGTGTTGCTTAATCAAATCTTCTCCTATGGAAATTCAGTTTGAACAAGATTTGTAGGATCTGATCTTTTGAGAAAAAATGAGCCTTTCATTACCTCAAGCTAATGAAAGAGTGATGGCTGCTTAAAGTTTACTTTCCACTCTTTTATTTATTCCTTATCTTTCTTCACCACCCCCTCTCACCTTACCTGATGATATCTTTCATCTAGAAATCAATTCCCTTGCATTTCAACTAGAACAACCATGATGGCAAACTTGAGCAGTGTCTGTAGAGAATCTGTTTGAATGTCTATATAAGAATGGCACAATAAACTCACAAGTGAAAAAATCTGCATGTACCTAATTGACAACCACCTCGTTTCTAGATTAGGTGTAAACAATTTATTCAAAATCCAATTACTAGTATTTCAGGTGCCTAAAGCAGCATAGCCTATGTTTAGCTCATCAGTTTTTTCAGTCTTGATTCATAGCTGCTGTAGAAACCTCTCCTTAGTGTAACCCACTTAAGCTCAGCATAACCCATTTAAGGACAGACCTTCTAGATGTTAAAAGCCTTCTGGGAATGTAGTTCGCAGCTTCAAAAGGAAAAATTGGCAGCATAAAATAAGAAAGGAACACTTAGAATGTACACTCATCTGTAAATAGGCTTGTTTATAGTGCTGTTTTCTTTTTGGAGGAGAAACACCACAATACAGGCAACAACTGTTCTCCATACATAAATATTGGCTTCAGAGGCTATGTTTCATTTTTTTATGGCCCAGAACTCATATGACTATGACAGCTGCTATTTAGCAAACAAAAAGTCATCACATGTCTCATAAAAATAACATACTTATTGCTGTTGTATTGCAGTAGAGTTAATATAGTTGTTAATTTCAAATGACTAGGTAGTGCTGAATTAATGACTGAAAGAGTTTTCCCCAAAAGGAAAAACAAAGGTTTTTCATTTTCCCCACTGTAGACAAGCAAAGCCACATGCACTAAGGCTGCAAGGTCAACGCTTATAAAAGTAGAGCTCATGGCAATCAGAGCAAACAGTTCCAGTGGTATCCAAAGATTGTCTCTGTATTGTCTCTTTTGGGGTACAAAAAACAGAGTCAAGGGATGTGGAAGAGCTTTGGTGTATTCCCAAGTGAAGAAATAATTTTTTTTTGCACGAGTCAAGTCATCTTCACTTGTGAATAGCTGGGATGCACGTATTATCACAAATAATTTCAGAGATGAGCTGAGAACCTTAATTTACTTCTATATAAACATGGAGTCTGTGTATTTACATATTTTGCACAAATATAGTCAAATACTATCGTGGAAACTTACCCATAGAAATGAGACTCAGAAAATAGTTTTAACAGACTTGTTAAGCAAGGTTTTACTTACACAGTTTTACTGACATATTTGCATTGCCCTTATGGTAGCCTACATTATATTGTTCTGCACAACACATTCTTGGACTTATTTTGAAACCTAAGAATATTTTTTAAACTTGAATCCATGGAAATTAATCGTGAAATACTATCTTCAGTTATGGCAGCTTTGTCCACAGAAGTACAAGTTTTGTAATTTTACTTACTGAAAAACATACAGATTGTGTGCATGCATTACTACTCAGAGTGTACAGAATTTTGGTAGGTATCATTTCACATCATTCCCATAGCTAAAATTGAACTTGAGAGCAGTAGAACAGATTCTGCCATTACTTTAAAGCATTATGTAAATGGGGAATCTACCAAAGAAACTGGAGTTTTACTTTCACATGTGATGCATTATTTAGCTGAAAACAGCTTGGGTAGTAGTCATGTTTGCCAAAATTTAATCTGAGAATATCAAAGATTATTTTTTCATGCATCCTGGAAATTATTTGTTCTGACAAGTACTTTTCTGATTGATTATAACTAGTTAAATAAGTTACTTGTTTCACCAATGCCCGAATTTCTTTCAGACTTCCTGAAAAACTTAGGATGATAGTTTTTGTATGGTATCAAACCTCATAAAATATATATTAATATATTTGTCAGAGCTGAAAAATTTGACAGTTATAATATTTTTCATAAATGTTTAAGATGTATTTATGGAATAGTTTTATAAATTTAAAAGCTAAGATGAAAGCAGAGGACTTAATCTGTAATCATGTACTTCATAATTATACACTGCCTTCTAGATGGTTGTAGCTAGATTTCTTTAATTTGAATAGGAAGAAAAGTAAAGAAATTCTAACTATCTTCTGTTAAACATGATTTGGTAAACTACTGTAAAATGGAAACACTTCTTACCCTATCAGTAATTAATTACATCATATACTCTTTCAACATGACTTTTTCATTTAATCAGAAATTGCTGTATCATATGCCAATGAAACACAATTTTTTGAGAATGTTTTTAAAGAAATTTTTCTCAGACTGCTTTGCTCTTATCCCTGAACTACAGTAACTAATGTTTAAGAAAATACGATTCCTGTGTATGTACACAAGCTCTAACTCAGGCTGAGATTTCAGGTGGTTTATTTCCCACTCGTCGCTATGTTTTCTAGAGACCATAAAGTTTTCTAATTCATTGCAAGTTGTTTTAATCAAGATCTGACATTTATTAGCTAAAGATAAGAGCTCTTAAATTAAATTGTATTTGCTCTTGTCTGAATGATGAAAACAAAATATAATTTGCAAATGCATTTGTTAATACGTACTTCAGTGCACAAAATTATTTCATTTTGATCCCACTAAACTTCATGCAGTTCTTGTCATCTACTTGAACATGACCCAGACTAGGTCACTTTTTACTCTGACCTCCCCATATGTTTTACACACTGCCATGGAGCCATACTTCATGGCCCTACTGAGACTGTGGCAGGAATGTCTGAAATACTCCACAGTAAGAATAAAAAAAACAAAACAAAATGAACAAATAATGCATCTTAGCAACCTGTATTTCAGCTGCTGGCCTACTCAGTATTTTGTGGGCACATCATTAATTTATATTTTAAAAGAGGACATAAGACAGTTTCTTAAAATATGAAAGAAAAAAAATCCCAAAAAATCTGAACTTAGGTTTGGGTAAATAACACTTGTTCAAAAAACTCAAGAAGAAATTTTATAAAGAGTGGAAGCTAATTTCTAAAACCATAGTGAGAACACAGGAACACCCCAAGTATGTGGGGATACTTTATAAGACAAAAAGCAGGAAGGGGTTGTCAGAAGTCCACAGAGATAGAGTTGAGCATTTCCATAAAAAGCTCAACAGTTAGATGACAAAGCTACTGTTGATAATAAATTAGTCATGGCTGTCAAGTGAAAAACTGATTACAAGGAATTGCAAAAGTAACTGTAAAAACTGAATTAACCTGAAAAAAAATTAAGCAAAAAGATGCATACGTGAATAAGAACTTCTTCATATAAAGAAGTATAATAAGAAAGTATAAGAAAGATTACTATATATAATAAGCATAATAAGAAAGACTAAAAAAGTTGATTACAAAAAAAAAAAAAAAAAAAGAGAAGCTATCAACTTACTTATTACCAAAGACTTTTTTTACATTTTTCTATTCAAAAGGTATGGCTAAACTGAGTAATTAGCAAGCTACAGGCTACTGGAACCGATACAAGAATGTGCTGAAATAATCTCAGCATTTACCTTTCCAATGAGGATATGGAGGACAGTAGGATAAAAAGAGGTAAACAGATGTGCTTAACTTTGAAAATATGAGGAGCCAGAGAATAATAAATTAGAATAACAATTCTCACAAAAGTGTTAGAATATCTGTCATTGGGTAAAGACTACAGACAACTTAAAGCAAACATCCCCTTGTCAAGAGAAAACATCAATCCTATCTACTTTCTCCCTGTGTCTAGTAATAGGCCCTACTGAGAGGTGGAAGTAATAGATAAGACACATGCTCATTGTTTCAAAGTGTTTGCCAGTCTTATCTACCAGTCTTATAAATAAACTAGACTCTATTGTAACTGCATGTACAACCAATGTGAAGCTATACTTAGAGCAGTTACTGGCTGTCAATCTGGAAGGAAATACTGAGTGGGGTTTAGACAGGGCCTGTCCTGGNTAACCATTTTATATAGGAAACATGAACTAATCTTACTTGATACTAATGCAGTTCGATTTCAACACTTGCCATGGTCAAAGCAGCTGTTTAGATAGAATGCTGAATGAATTTTAGCTACATCAGAAACATTTAAGAGGAGTAAAGAAACAAACAAAAAGACATATTTCTTGCCTTTTGAACTGCTTAAAAAACAGGAACTAGTATTTGCCTCACAATATGCAGTATTTGAAACCACAGCCTTCTTTGCCCTAACAATTTTCTGTACCAGCTGAGTTAAAAGTTACAGAGTTCCTGTGTCTTCAGGTAGAAGTATATTATAAACTAAATTGTAGGTGCTGAGCAATAGAAAAAAAAAAGTTGGTTACAAAGATGACAGGTTTTGATTAAATATATTAGGGAATTCTGCACTGAAAAAGCTCACAATGAAAGACATGTTTGAGTAATGGAAATTACCTTATAATATTGTCAGGAAGGGCTTTTTTTTGTACTCTCCCAAATAGGCATCGGCATCCATCATATGTATTTTTAATGTTATGTGCATTATACTTATAATTCACACTACTGCCATACATTGTTAATATTTATGGATTCATAGCAACAATAGTCTTCCTTTACTGCTTTGCATAATGTAGCTTCAGCAGATATTCTTCAGTGGGCAAAATACAAGATGGGGAACAAACAGCTACTCTGGAGATTGAGAGGGTAATGAATTTCAAAGAGCTCATGAATGAAAAATGGCACAGTATTGCAACACACGTAAGCAGAATTTTTGTAGGAAACCGGGAATAATTATTCTATGCAATATTCACAAACACTCTTCACAGCCATCACTGTGCCTGCTTTCCCAAGTAGATGGAACATTCACGAAAGATAGGATGGTCATGTCTCCAGCTTTTGGGATCTGACTGATGAGAAATTATCTTCACTAGTAAAAATAATTACACTCTGACCACAAAAAAAAAAAAAAAAAAAAAAAAAAAAAAAGATCAAAACNTTTTTCTATTCAAAAGGTATGGCTAAACTGAGTAATTAGCAAGCTACAGGCTACTGGAACCGATACAAGAATGTGCTGAAATAATCTCAGCATTTACCTTTCCAATGAGGATATGGAGGACAGTAGGATAAAAAGAGGTAAACAGATGTGCTTAACTTTGAAAATATGAGGAGCCAGAGAATAATAAATTAGAATAACAATTCTCACAAAAGTGTTAGAATATCTGTCATTGGGTAAAGACTACAGACAACTTAAAGCAAACATCCCCTTGTCAAGAGAAAACATCAATCCTATCTACTTTCTCCCTGTGTCTAGTAATAGGCCCTACTGAGAGGTGGAAGTAATAGATAAGACACATGCTCATTGTTTCAAAGTGTTTGCCAGTCTTATCTACCAGTCTTATAAATAAACTAGACTCTATTGTAACTGCATGTACAACCAATGTGAAGCTATACTTAGAGCAGTTACTGGCTGTCAATCTGGAAGGAAATACTGAGTGGGGTTTAGACAGGGCCTGTCCTGGATCCAGTATTATTCAATATTTTCATTAACAACCTGGATGATGGAATAGAGAGTACTCTTATTAAATTTGTAGACAATACCAAGCAGAAAGCATCTGCAAGCACTTTAGTGAATAGGATTTGAATTGAAAGTAACCCTGACAAATTGAAAAAGTGATCCAAAAAAAAAGAGAGAAAGATGCAATTCAATAAAGAAAAGTACAACATTATCACACATAGGAATAATCCCTAGCTGGAAAAATACAAGAAGAAGAACAACTAACTACATATCAGATTTCTCAGGTAATGAACCACAGAGACACTAAGACTCAGAAACATTGTACTATATATATGGAAGTGCAACAGGAGACGGTGAAACCCTGCCCCTCCTCCTATCAAGCAGCCGATGCAGACCAGGTGGATAGGGGAGAATGGAAACCCGTCCCCCACNCTGCTTTCCCAAGTAGATGGAACATTCACGAAAGATAGGATGGTCATGTCTCCAGCTTTTGGGATCTGACTGATGAGAAATTATCTTCACTAGTAAAAATAATTACACTCTTACCACAAAAAAAAAAAAATAAAAAAATCAGAAAATGCCTAAAACCTGGTTATTTTTTAATATCTAAAGAGCTGTTGAAATCATCAGAACAATCAAAAGCTCCTTGCATCCTTATCATTAGGATTACTAAAATGTCCTTTACCACTCACTACCTAAACTGATTATGTATTGCCATTTCACTCTGCTTGGGCAATGAAAGTTGACAATATAAATACACACGTGTTGACCAGCAATTTTTGATGTGCAGCCTATTCTGTGGAATGTGAAGGACGATATATATAATTCCATCACTACTGTACTATTCTGTGATTGTTTTTAACTGAAGGGACATAAATGGAAGGCTTAATAACACTTTGCGATTCTGAAAAAAGCTTGCTCCTTTCATTCATAACAGCACATGCTTAGTGTATCTTTACAGAAATAAATATTCAGATAGGACTGAGTTTAGAAATTTTTAATAGAATTTAATTTCCATTTTAGTTAGTCAATAATGATTTATGCTCTGCATAAATACTTTCTAGAGTTTAAAACTGGATATTGTCTTGCCTTTGATCACCACTGCTAATCTAAATGCTACCAAGATCAGTCTCCTGAAATAGTGCATGATAGCCAACTATTTGTGATATATCTTTCGCATGACTTTCTTTTCATCTGCTCAACATTATGTGTATTATGTGTAGCAAGTAATAGAAGTAGTAGCTGTACATAATGACAGCAGATGAAGGAGCTCCTTTAATCCATTTGATTTTGGAGCCATTATAGTCATCATTCCAAATTAATTATGCTATCCATGCTTGTATGTGTATGAAGACTTTCCCTTACTTCTTGCTACATGGGAAGTTATGGACCTAAGTCAGAATGCCATAAACAGGTGTTGAGCAAATATTATGTTGCTCTTAAAAACAGAAACAGCAAAACATACATAGTACTACATGAATAGTACTGTTTACCTTTAAGGCAAATGTGGTGATTTTAACAGAGTGAACCTAGGAGTAAAGCACGATTCAGTATAGAAACATCTGAATTCAATTTTAATTGTAATCATACTAATTAGAAAGGAAGTCAAGAAGGTGACAGGTTCTAAAAACCTTCTGTTGATTTCACCGGTAATAGTAAATTAAAAATCTTATGCCTTTCTGATGCTTCCCAAGAAAGGAAGTAATTCAGAAACGAGAGCTTCTTGTCTAAGAGAAAATGCAGTGAGTGATAGAATCTTGCCAAAACACTTAAATTGTTATAATTTCTTAATGAGGGAAATATTATTTCATTATTTAAATGACTTTATAAACACACTGCTTAAAATATTAGATATATTCAGTATATTTAGATTTTTATAAAAATAAACATATATCACCTGCTACAGTAAGGCACTGTTGCAAACTCTATTATTCATGTTCATTTCATTAAATGAATTAAAGAAAATAAGTTGTACATTCTGTGAAGCACTGCTTTAATCTTCTAAACTTGCTGCCAGGATAAGGTCTGTTGACACCTGCTACTGGATGAGATAGGGTGATTTCAGAGCTAATTTTATATATTTTAAGAAAGACACAAAAGGTCTCCAGAATTTGCCCAGATACTGAGAAACTGCTTTGCTGCTGCTGTTCTTTTGAGAGTCAGAGTGAAAAGGCTTAATGGAAGATATGGGACAATCAGGTCTTTCTGACACAGTTACTCATAAATGTACTGGAAAATTTCAGCTTTCATGACAGACTTTAGCCACCTGTATATTTTAACTGCTATTAATAAATTAGAGGCAAATAAGAGTTATGCCAAGTTGTCTTGGAAATAGTTCAATATAAAGAAGTCATCATAAACCAGCACACATCTCAGAAGTAATGCATCTTGAGAGTGGAAGAACATGCTTTCTAAAGCAAAAAAAAATATGTTACAGATAATTTTTTTAGGATTTACAATTTCACATTTGAATTTGATATTCTTCTGGAATATTTTATTCATATTATACATAACAAAAGACACTGGTTAAAAAAAAATGAACCTAAGAATCTCAGATGTAGGATGAAAGACATTCTTCAGTTACTTTTTGCATGATACTGATTATAGAGGTCTTACATCATCTTATAGAGATGATGTGCAAAGTGCAATCAAGAGGGGTAAAATGCTGACATTTTCTTCAGGCTCTACCTAAAAAAAAACCCCACTCATTTTGAAATAACTTAACTTTGCCTTGTTCTTCTTCCATAATATTTTTCCCTTAATCCATTCCAGGCTTTTAAACATTTTATGGCCCATTTTTCCTCAGATGTAGGATAGCAGAGTACCTGGAACATTGTATGTTTCTAATATAGAGGATTAGCATACTCTGATAACAATAACTGTCAATAACCTATCAGTGCTTTAAATTTCCCTTAATTGTCACAGTGCCTACAGTGCAAGTTATTCTTCTGTATGCCAGTGAACTAAAGTAAATGCACCTCCTGACTTTGTTCAGATTTTAACATGGTAAAACATATCATCTATTCATGATAACATTTATTTTAAGAATAACCAAATAAGATTGCAGTAATTCCAAGTCACAGTTGAATACTCATATTTCCTCTATTTTGTTTCAGGTTTTGTTTGTTTGTTTGTTGGGGGTTTTTTGCTTGTTTTTTTGGGGGTGTTTTTTGTTGCCTTTTTTTTTTGTGGTTGGGGTTTGTGTTTTGTTTTTTTTTTTTAATTTTAAAAATATACAATTGATACAACCCACTCACTGACATTTACCATCACTAATGATTCCAGAAACAGTGAATAATTGAAAATTATTCCCAAGACAAAAATAGCTGTCAAGGCTCAAAACCACTGAAAATTATTTCACTAGAACTTTTATGCCTAAACACCATTTAGAAGTTTACCTGTAGACAGCCAAGTGTGAGCATCCTGATGCCTGCCAAACTGCCTATATCAGTCAAAACTTATTGGTATTTGATATGCCTGTACATATAGGAACTGGGAACACATTTTAGAGCTTCAGACATTTATTGGTATCTGCACTGCCTATGGCTTGTAATACAGATAGACTTCACAGTGGAACATGTATTTTTCCATATTGTACACTGAACACTATGAAATCAATGGCAAACTATAGAAATAGTTTTCAAGCAGCTCTGCAGAGAAGGATCAGGACAACAGGTTAACCATGAGTCAGCAGTGTGCTCTTGTAGCCAAGAAGGCCCTGGGGAGCATCAAGAAGAGAGTGACCAGCAGGTTGAGGGAGGTTCTCCTCCCTCGCTGCTCTGTCCTACAAACATCTGGTGTACTGTGTCCAGTTCTGGGCTTCCCAGTTCAAGAGGGACAGAGAACTACTGGAGTGAGTCCAGTGGAGGGCCACAGAGATCATGAGGGGAGTGCAGCACGTCTCATACAAGGAAAGGATGGGGCTGTTTACCCTGGAGAAGGGAAGACCAAGAGGGGATCTTATCAATGCTTATAAATATCTAATAAAATAGGATTATAATACATCGTATGTGAAAAGGGGGTATGACTATGCCATCAGCCTTATGCTTCCTCCCACCCCTCAGCAAAAAATATACTAAATGGAAACTGGGTCTTGGAAATTATAATATATATATTAAAAAAAAAAAAAAAATAACTTAAACATGNTAGCAACAATAATAGTTGAATAGAGCTTAAATCAGTCTTTATACCATTTCCTTCCAGCACAATTGTACTTCTCTGAAGCTATTGAACCTGGTATCATCAAAAGAAAATGTCACAGACTCTCAAAAGCAAAGGACAGACAATTCTACAGATTATTGGATCATGTCCTATTTATAGACATCTAACCTTTTCAGCCCCAAAGAAAAGCAAAACAGAAAAGTAGAGTCGTGTCATAGATCCAAGCCCCAAATTACAGTAATTTTGTACTGTTATTGTATTTTGTTAATCACAGAGACTCAGCAAAACACTAAGTGAGTCACCATTAGTATGAGCCTTATTTTTTTTGTCAGAATAAATAAAACTACCATACTTAAATATTCCTTAAAAAAAAAAAAAACCAAAAAACCAAATAATCAGAAAATCTCTTTGCCTTGTATGCACTTTTTATCTTTCTGCCTGTATATAGGCAACATAATTTTTTTCCAGTAACTGCTTAAATAGCAGGTAAATTTGACAATTCCAAAGTCAATCAATTATAATATAAATTCATTCCCTAGTTTAGATCTTATCTAGGAAAAAAAAAAAAAATAGACAATACATGAAATACAAGATAAATAAGTATAGGCTCAGGAACACAGTCAATTTCAATTTCACAAGAGCCAAAACGGTTCCAGATTGTGCAGCAGAACAAAGACCTCTGGAAGGCAAAATCTTTTGCAATGTTATCTACATAACCTGATTCCAACAGGCAGGTGAAACTCTGCAAAACCTTTGCATACCTGGGGCTATAATTGATGGGTCTCAGCATTAGTTGAGGCAAAAGTAAATTGATTTAAGTTCTTGATTCTTTCCAAGGCTTCACAAACCTGAAATATGCTACAGGTTCTTTATTTTTAATTGCTCTAGAAAAGTGTGGAATGAGGTACTCTATACCTCAGAACAACTCCCTACTCTAAGTGAACAACTAAAATTTAAAAGTTCATCTCAATTATATTCTTAATCTTCAACATAATATTCACCACAGTTCTTTCAATTAGCATTATATCTCCTAAAATAAAAAAAAAAGTGGGAAGATCTAAAATCTCCCTCCCACCCCCAAACTGAGTGCAGATTAGCATATCTGCTATTGCAGATATCTTACCCCTATTTCAAACACTGAGAGTTTGTTTTGAAATGTAGTCACTCCCACCTTCACCATTTTATTGAAACTATCACCATCTTCACTGGGCTAACAGCTACATTCCTTTTGTAGTGAATAACTGCCCAAAACTAAGGCCGCGTATTGAATAAAATAGCTCTGTGAGGATAGTGCAAACCATCCCTGAGGAAAAGGGTTGGCTGTATGAAATTATCAATTCATAGCATAATTTTCTTTCCAATAGACTCACTGTGATGTAACTGTGATGTGACAAGGAAAGCTTTCACCTGTTCTTTGTTCAGAACTAAATGTGTATACATATTACTTTCTATTTTAGCATCTTAGTCATCATTTCTTTTAATTCAGTGGTATCAGCTCTAAATAAAGAGGACATTTATTGGTTTTCTGAAGAGAGATCTTCCCACTTGATAGTAGGAGAGCATTATGATTTCCAATACTGACTTGCTTGGCAGGAATGACAGTGTATGTGAATTATAATATCATGCACTGTAGGTGTTACACCATGGGAAGCTTGACAAGGTTTCTAAAGTTATTTTTTTAAGAAATCAGCAGTGTTACAAATGCAAAATATTTTTCAAGAAACTTGTAATCTTCAGGTATTAGAGAAAGAAACAGTTAGGCTATTGATACAGTCCTGATTTGGTCTGATTTCAAAATTAGATTGGAAATTACTTGTGTGGATTACTTACATGATTTAATACTCTGTGCAAAAGGAAAAACATATTGGTTCTGATCTCCACAATACTCTAGGCATCAAGTAGTTACAAGAAGTTAAATCACTGTCTAGCGGAATTTATATTGGCATTATCAATCTGTCAAGAATTTATGCAATAAGTTCATTTCACTGAATGAATCTATATTTGAATTCAAAGACTGGACTATACAATTTTTTCACATGATGAAACATGTTTGCATGAGGAATTCCATTGACATCTGTCAAGCAGCTCACGCGAGAAAATTCTCATCGGTGTAAATAAATTTTGCACAATGTAGCCCTTAGTGATTTCATAACCCTTCAAGTTGTTATTATAAACCAACTGAAAAGGCTTTGATTCTGGCAAGAGAGACTCTCACAACTACAGGGTTGTTACATTTTTAAACACTGTTTAAACATCCAGTTCATATCTAAATTACAATATCATTCTATTAGAAATTGTTTTCATCACTTGTCTGCTTGACTTGAAGCCTATTGGCTTGTCGTTTCCCTCACAGTTCAAACTGCTTATTTAACTTGTTGGTTTTTTTCGGTGTTGTTGGTTGGTTGGTTGGTTTTGGTTTCTGTCATTTAGCTATCTTCACATTAGGACAGAGTTTAATATTTCTGAAATAAACTATGCTACCATGCATGATTTTATATTGTTGCTAAGCATTTTTAAAATCTGTCTGCTAAACTTCTTTCATGGTATTGGCAAGATAGATGCAATGGCAGAGTAAGTAACCTGGTAATGGTAAGTAACCTGACCTTTCTCAGGATGGCATGAACTGGCCTCATGCGTTGCATTTTTGTCTTGCTTAAGTACAAGGGAGGCCATAATAGCATTTACTGAAACACCAAACTTTAAACATGCTAATTAAACCATGGGAATACAGCTACAGCCTAAGATAAAAGGAGAAAGAAAAAAAAAAAAAAAAGAGGATGGTGTGGTCTCCAACAGTCATAGCAGATTACTCCATTAAAAGATTTCATCTGGAGATATGATCTTAACTTGGAACAACATTATAACCTGCAAATGCTTACAGAGGTCAGCCACTTAAGAGTTTAAGTCTGATACTGTAATTAAGAAACATTACAAGAAAAGGATGAGAAAATATATAGGAAAATACTTCCAGTTTTTCAGAAAAAGATATTCAAATCAGGTCACATAATTTTACTCTAGTTTCAAGCAGTAATTAAAATATTTTAATTGTATTTGTAAGCAGTTCAGGTTTGAATACAAGACATAAAGTATCATAGAAGTTTATGTAGTATTTAGGTGTGTCTGTGTCTTGGAAGCTTAAGTAAATACTGGCATAACATGAGAAACAGGGTTATCAGCTTATTTTTATATGAATTTCATCTGACTACCTGTAATCAAGTGATTCCTTTATAGTAGTGGCAAATACCTATATGTTAAGATTAATTTGATGACTCAGACTACGCAATTATTTTAAAGGCAATAGTCTGTTTCTGTAATTGTAAGGGATGTCATAAGGAATAAATGTGCTAAAAGCCTTCTCTATAAATCATTATCATTAATTAAAAATAGAACGAAATTAGAATGAATATGTCATTTACTTCAATCTAAAAATATACTGATTAAGAGTGAATACTTACACATTCCAGTAAGTATAAAACTTATGATAAGTTCTTTTGCAAGAACTGCTGCAATGCCGGGTAAGACTGTCAAAACAAAGATAAGAAAATCAATTAATCAAAAAATATTACATGAAAGACAGCTCACTAGAGTCTTCACCACTTTTATATCTTGAAATAGAATTTACATATTAGATCTATACCATATATTGACAGAACCTGATAATTCTTTACTAGCTCAAGAATTTTAACTCAGAACTGGAAATGAGAATTCCTTTTATTTCTCTTTATTTGACACAGCCCATCTATATTTTACAAAATCCCCTCAGCCAAACCTCTGTTAAGAGCCTCTATAATTTTAACAGAAAGAAATATAATCAAGATAGCCACATAGAATGAATGGCATATGTATAATTACACTCAACAACCAAGCTGATTTTACTGATTGTCAGACACCTAGGGCAAAATTGGCATTCATTTTTCATTTTGTATAGTTCCTAGCCTTTCCTGGTTCTTAACAAATAATAAACATTTCTGTCATAGCACAGAAGTACAGTAATTTCCAGATTAATTGGAGCCAAAGTTAGTGTCATATTGGCACATAATTTATTTTCCTTTGTTCCTTCCCTACTGTGTTTCACTACATACACTGTAGAGTACTGAGGAAAAAAAAAGTTTATGTAATATTAAAAAACACAAAGGAGAATCCTTGCAAAATACTAAAAAAAAAAAAAAAAAATAACCTCTCAAAAATGAGTATGAATGTGTCAAAAATTTATAGTTCTCAAAATGTCAGCTTCCCAAAGGTGAAGAAATTAAGTAGTATTACAAATAAAATACAAAATAAATAAAAAATATTCATCAGGAGTGAGACCATTTACTCAATTGGTAACACAGCAGTGGCAAAACTAAGTTCTGTGGCTGAGTGATAGACTGAGGCAGACAGGGGGTTCCCAGAGCCAGGAAAGCCTGAGGATGAGAAGAGACACACACCAGGAGCCCAGCTAGCAACCAGGAGCACTGCCAACAGGGTGTAGCATGACAGTTCATCCACAGGGAGAGTCCTGCATATAGCTTGTGAGTCCACAGCCAAGGGAAGTGCTCTAGGTCTGCCAAATTGGTGGGTATTGCCTAAGAGATAAAACCAGTGTTCCTACAGAGAAAGCCTCTGAGAATTCTGACATACCCAAGAAAGCTTGTTAATATTCAAGCACCATTTCCACCAAGCTCAAGACTGGTGCATTCTTGTGCAACCTGCTCTAAGCCAACCTGCTTCAGCAGGGTAGTTGGAGTGGATAATCCCCAGAGGTCCCTTCCAAACTTTACTGTTCTGTGACTCTGTGAACATTTAAGGGGTTTTGCCTACCAGACATTGGTTTAGTTTATAATCTATAGCTAACATTCAACCAATTTAAACCATTTTTTTTTTTAGCTTCAAAAGACAGTTGAGAGTGTCAAAACAGTTTTTGACTAGGAGATACTATTCCCTCTGAAATACCAAAAGAATTCTTGCTAGCATTATAAGCAATTTAATTAAGCTTAATAAAAGAAAGAAGAAAAGAGAAGAGAAGGAAAAGAGAAGAGAAGGAAAAGAGAAGAAAAAGAAAAAGAAAAAGAAAAAGAAAAAGAAAAAGAAAAAGAAAAAGAAAAAGAAAAAGAAAAAGAAAAAGAAAAAGAAAAGGAAAAGGAAAAGGAAAAGGAAAGAAAGGAAAAGGAAAGAAAAAGAAAAGAAAGGAAAAGGAAAGAAAAAGAAAAGAAAAAAGAAAAGAAAAAGAAAAAGAAAAGAAAGAGAAAAAGAAAAGAAAGAGAAGAAAAGAAAGAGAAGAAAAGAAAGAAGAAAAGAAAGAAGAAAAGAAAGAAGAAAAGAAAGAGAAGAAAAGAAAAGAGAAAAAGAAACACTGCTCCCAGGACTAGCTCAAATAGCAGCCTTAGAAACTTTCAAAAGCATCTGTGGAGATGGTTCTGATGCTATGAACCACAAATTTTAAATATCTTAAAAAATATATGCCTAACTACTTTTTTTAAAGGTGTACATCAGTTTTATGAAGAGAAAAATTTTTAGTTAAATGTGTGAATTCAAAGTAAACAGCTACCTACCATACAGCTTAAGAAATATTAAGGAAGCACAAAGTTCATTTAGGCAAAGAAAACATTAGTATTCAATTGATAGTGTTTTCCTTCTTTTCAGTGGTTTTGTCTGACAAGGTTTCAGACAGAATATAGTATCTTTCAGATCTGTCAACCCTGAAAAGCAGCTCCACTGACAGGAATCATCATAAATTGACTTTTCTGTTGTATGAGGACCTTACTTTCTCAATTTGACTGAAGTGGATCTGTACCTGGATAATTTTAAACAGAGCTCACTAAACAACTTGGTTTTTGTGCTATTTAGAACACAAGATTCAACTTTTTCTCTTGCAAGCTGTACCTCTCAAATAACAATATACATTTCTTGCTGGGAGAACATAGCTTAAGACAGAGCACCTGCTGACACTAAAACCAAGGCACAATGGTGTTCTGCTCATGGCCTTTGAGCTCTTCTCTATTGCTGTGTCTTCCTCTTTTTTGTCTCTCCAGCTTTCTATTCTGTTTTGCCCCTCATATTCTAACGTTCAGCATTTCTCATGGACTGAAGTTATCATCAAGTATAAAATACTAGGCACCAGAAGTAAGATTAAAGCTCTTAAGCATAAAGCAAGGTGTTACAGGGAAAATACTGTTTCTGTATATACTGAGACACAAAGGCAAAAGCCATCCAAAGAAAACAGGTAGGCTGAAGAAAACTTAATGATACAATTGTTTTGAATATTTCTTTCTCTTTGTAAAGCCAGTAAGAGATACAACTCTTACTGTTTTCCAACTTCTTATCTAAAGGAAGACCATTTTCCCCTCTGTTCCCCTTGAACAATGCTTTCACCTTGCAATGGCTTCTTAGGAATCTAATTCTCCACTGTCAGCGATGAGCTGATACCACAAAGCTCAAATAAACAGTCTGTGCTCACTGTGCTCATCTCTGCACTGCTGCCAAAGATCTGGGAAGAGGCAAGTTTATCCTCCTTGCTGTTCTCTTAGTACCAAATGCAGGCTGACATGGATTCTCCTTCTGAAATGGCTCTCTGTAATGTAGAGGTCATCTTTTGTGGGGAGACACAATAAACTTGCTCAACAAGAAACCACATGTTCAGAAGTAGCAGCCCTCTCCCCTCCATCTAAAATACTTGCGCAGCACACAAAAATGGGACAACAGCTGTTTTGTTTTTTTTTTTCTTTTCTCTNGATAGACTGAGGCAGACAGGGGGTTCCCAGAGCCAGGAAAGCCTGAGGATGAGAAGAGACACACACCAGGAGCCCAGCTAGCAACCAGGAGCACTGCCAACAGGGTGTAGCATGACAGTTCATCCACAGGGAGAGTCCTGCATATAGCTTGTGAGTCCACAGCCAAGGGAAGTGCTCTAGGTCTGCCAAATTGGTGGGTATTGCCTAAGAGATAAAACCAGTGTTCCTACAGAGAAAGCCTCTGAGAATTCTGACATACCCAAGAAAGCTTGTTAATATTCAAGCACCATTTCCACCAAGCTCAAGACTGGTGCATTCTTGTGCAACCTGCTCTAAGCCAACCTGCTTCAGCAGGGTAGTTGGAGTGGATAATCCCCAGAGGTCCCTTCCAAACTTTACTGTTCTGTGACTCTGTGAACATTTAAGGGGTTTTGCCTACCAGACATTGGTTTAGTTTATAATCTATAGCTAACATTCAACCAATTTAAACCATTTTTTTTTTTAGCTTCAAAAGACAGTTGAGAGTGTCAAAACAGTTTTTGACTAGGAGATACTATTCCCTCTGAAATACCAAAAGAATTCTTGCTAGCATTATAAGCAATTTAATTAAGCTTAATAAAAGAAAGAAGAAAAGAGAAGAGAAGGAAAAGAGAAGAGAAGGAAAAGAGAAGAAAAAGAAAAAGAAAAAGAAAAAGAAAAAGAAAAAGAAAAAGAAAAAGAAAAAGAAAAAGAAAAAGAAAAAGAAAAAGAAAAAGAAAAAGAAAAAGAAAAAGAAAAGAAAAA
>VWZY01009837.1:13803-37987 GCA_013399075.1 Chloroceryle aenea | reverse complement strand
TATTCCTGTAGGTATGGTTGGACTCAGTAATATACAGGATCCTTTCCAACCACAATTATTCTATGATTCTGTGATTCTATGACTTCAACATGGGCTCTTTTCATGAATACTGGGGTTCTGCTTCTTATTTCTTAACTCCTTTTTCAAATTTTGGACTTTAATTTTCCTGTTAATGGAAATATTTTTACTGATTCTCAGTAGTTCTCAACATTCTGAAACATTTTAATTAGAAAAAACAACTTTGATTCTGTGCCCCTCCCTGAAATCAGCCAGTATGGTTGCTAAAGTCAGCTGTGCAGTACCATGCAATTAAGTGCATGTCCTTCTCACAACCCACATTCTGTCGTGCCCCTTCAAGTTACCACTTCCTGCAGTCACCTAACAAAAGACTTTGTATTGATCATGAACTTTGGTGCATGGGGGTTTGCTCTAGGAAAATGCTGAATACCAAACAATAAAGGATAACTGTTTTGAGCAGTGTCATCAGTAACTTGCAAGAGCAGTCTCCAACCAATGGAGATCTTAGATCTGTCAGGCTTACACAGGGAAAATTACAACCAAATCCAAATTTATGACAAGATGTGTAAATTCTATTCTATTTTTTCTAACTGCTTTATAGTTCTGCTTCATAACAAATATTTGAAATTAATGCCCATTGACCTGGGCATTAAGGTCTTAAATTAAGAATTCCATAATCAGAAAACTTTCAAGTGCTATCAATTAAATGATGTTTAAATTCATGTATGTTTTATTTTAAAAAATTAAACATCCAGTGAGGTGCTGGCTCTTATTGAATGCTATTTCCTCTTTGCTGGATACATTTGCAGATTTACAGTGAGATTTTCTACATAATATTTAACTATAAGAGAAATAATACACTCATTTATATATGAACAATTATTCACTGTATTTCTTTTTCTCTCATGTTCCATTTTTTGCCTTGCTATTCTTACATTGTGCAGGAACATTTCCTGCCAGCAGATTTGGCATAAGAATTCCAATACCATTATATTATATTAAATTATGTGCTCCAGGTTGTTGAAGAAACTGCTTTCCATTGCAGAGGAAAGCAAGCTTGCATTTACAGGGTGAGCAAAGAGAAGCTGACACTTCTTATCTCTATCGTGGGAAGATAGATCATTGCAAATGTACTGTTGGTAACCTGGTCAGAAAGGCAAATGGTTGTAGAAAAATATTTAAAATGCTGTGTTTATAGAGCATCCTCCAATTATTTCCATATTTTTGGAGACGTTGATAGTGGCAAAATGGACCTATCCACCCATATGCTTTTCACCCCCTTCCAAAAAACCCCAACACCAACAAAACAGAAATAGGTACTTCAGGATAGTATGGCAACTGGAGCTATAGCCCTGGAAACAGGATGAGCAGTGTGAGGCTGTATGCTGAGGAAATAAAACCTTCATGCAGGTTGAAGAACAGAAACACTCCAAAGCCATGGACATTCAAAAGCCTGGGCCTTTAATTTAGCTGCATACCTACCCCAAGTAGTGTGTGCACAGCCTTCAAGATGTAGAAATGTGTAGTATGTCTCTGTAACTGCTAATACAGGATGCTGGATGCCTGAGGAAGACACTGTGGACATATCCTTGTGTTCCAAGCAGAAACAGGCATGTCTAAAAGGGGAAAAAAGGTAAACCCAGTTCACAAACACATGTGGAGGCTAAAGCAGGATTCAAAAATCCAAAGAGAAAAAAATGCAAAGTTCTTTATGCTAAAGCACTTTTTCCTGAACATATTTTATCAACAGATGGTTCAAAAAATTTTATTCTCCATATTTGAATTTAAACATTTCAGGAAGCTAATCTATTTATTTTTTTCTCTATCTCTTTTTTTTTGACACATTCAATTTCTCACTGTGATTTTTAACTACTTACAGAGATTCAATATGTGAAATATCTGTCGGGGCTGTGCAAGACACTATGCCACAATTTCATTTTTAACTTGGAATGTTAAAATGTTACTTTTATGTGCAAGTATTTGGATATTTGATTTTAAAAAGAATAAAAAATACATAAGGGCATGAAAATAACCTATTTGAAGCACACCTAGAAACATTTGCTATGTTGTCAGTACTAAATACTACCTTATTCTGAGCAACCTAGTAGTGATCTGCTTGGTGGAATATTTTTCTTCCATTTTAGAATTATAGCAGTCACAGTGTTTGACTAAAAAAAAAAAAAAAAATATTATGAGAATGTATGAATCCTTTTAGTAATTTTCAACAGAACATAGCTCTTATCCAAATCCCAGTGAAGCTTACTGAACATTTTCCCTTTAGTTTCAATAGTCCTTAAATCAAAGTTTATGCTCATTTGTCATTTTTGAGGAAATACACATACATTGTTCCTTACCTCTTCTCATTTTACTATCTCTTCAAATCTGGAATGCCCTTTGGGAAAAATTTTATATTGAAATTTATATTCAAAATAGGTACTAGAGATGGAAAAAAATGGGAAAAAGGTGTCATAAACCAAAGCAGTCATCTGGTATAGTGTCCTGTGAACAGTCAACAGCAGATGGCAACACTTGCCTGCAGCAGAGTTCCTTCTAAATCCTGTACGTTAGTAGTTTGTTGTGACCTAGATCATACAGCACCAAATTTCCAAAGCATTTAATTAATTTTCAAGCCTGAGAAGTCTGACCATGTTTGTCCACAGAGAGCAGAACAAATTTCATAGATCATCCCACATGATATACTAGTTTTGATAGTTTTCAGACATTCTCTTTTCAACTATTAACCAAAGGGACTGCACAGGAGCTTGAGTTCTTACTAATTTTTGCAGAATTTTGAGAGTTTACAAATCATTTATCAATGAGTAGTAACTGATTAAGCAACATTTTAAGGAACTTTGTAGCTCAACTAAAATCGAAAGGAAAATCCCTAGGGAGCATGAGTTTCATCTGTCTGCAGTCAAGTTAGAGGAGGTATAATGGGCTTGAGTCTGTTGCCTGGCACAGACCTGTCTGTGCTCTTGTTACTGGTGTATCAGAGAAATTGGTTTAAGAATAACTGTAGATGCTGACAAGGCAGAGTGATGAACAGGAATGTCTTTGGGAAACTTGAAAATTGTTGCTTATACAAGTAATTTGACTGCTTCCTTCTTGGTTGTCACAGATTGTTTCTGGAAGTTCTGCGTCATGGTGTGCATTTATCTAATTTGAAGCAGAGAGGCTGTGAAATCTTTTGTTCTAGCTCAGGGTAGAGCTAAGCAAGGCTGACTTGAGAGGTTACCCAAAGATTTATTTCATGTAACCAGACACCACCTCCTCTCAACAGGCCTGATAATGTGTAGAAACACCTTGTTCAACTCATCTTTGGCTAGTGCAGAATTCTTACAGATTCCCTAAAGTAAAGGTAAAGGACAGACAGCTGAAGGAAAGAATGATGGAAAGGGGGCTTAGAGTTAGTTTCTGCAAAGCTTTGATGGTCAAGCCCTCCTTTTTTTTTTTTATTTAAATGTTGCAGTATGTCAAAAGCATAATTAGAGACACATGCAATTTCACTTTGAATTCTGAGTGCTTAGTGTTATCCTGTCACAGATTTTAAGCTTACCTAGTGTGTTTGTTTAGCCTTGGCAAACACCTAAACTCCCACCCAACTGCTTGCTCACTCATCCCTCAGTAGGACATGGGGAAAAATCAGGAAGAACAGGAATGAGAAAGATGTGGGGGAGGGGGAGGAGGAAGAGTGAGAATAAAGACAGGGATGTTGTTTACCAACTATTGTTGCTGGCCAAGCAGGATTGACTGGGTAAAGATTAACTTCATTTATTGTCAATTAAAATAAAAGTAATTATTTATTTGGGTAATGGAAAGCAAATAGACAAACATTAAAACACTACCTTTTTTGCCCCCTTGCCCATGCTCAGCATCACTCCAGACTCCCCTACCTAACCCATGCCCCTGAGCCAGTGCAGGAAGGATGGAGAATGAGGGGGTTAGTCAGTCCATAAATGTTCTGCTTTGTCTCTCCTTTCTCTTCATATTTCTCCTGTGCTTGAGCTCCACTTGCTATAGTCCCCTCAGGAAAATCTGCTCCAGTATAGGCTCTCCACAGGTGGCAGTTTCTTCAGGAATATCCATCTGCTCTGTTGTGTTCCTCTCTGATGGCTGCTTTGCCATGGAGAACCTCCATGTCCTCCTTCTCCTTTCTTTGACCTTGATGTTCCCTCTCCTGTTCCTCACTTCTTGTTCCCCCTTCCTCACTCCCGGTGGCATTTTCTGCACTTTTTAAAAATAAATTTTCAAACAGGTGACATACACTTGGCTAATGTTGGGCTGCAGAGCTGGCAGAAACTGGCTGGAACCAGCCATGGCCAGCACAAGACTGCCTCTCACCTCCTCCCTGTGGCAGCCACTGCTACCAAAACCCTGCCACCTATACCCAGTGCATCTAATCTTACCTAGAGTGAGTGAGTTTGAATAAAATTTCTTGTATTAGTGCTGGTTTACTCATGTGCAGTAAGTTCTACCAGGTGATTGTAATTGGTTTTCTCCTCTAGTGGAATACCTTGGTTAGTCCTCAGGTAATTTACTTCTGGCCCATGCTTGAGTTAATTCAGCTAGTAAAATTCACTTCTGAGGGAACAAGTATAAAAAATTCCAGTCTGTGATTCTGATAATTTAGAAAAAAAATGTTTTCTGAATAGCTTCTGCACATGCTGGATATGCTGCTAAGTACATGCACAGTTCTTCAGAGTAGTGTGTGATACTTGTTCTCCTGATAACAGAAGTCACTGGTGTGAAAGAATCACTGTATTAACCAATTAGTAATTAATTAATTCATTTTGAAGGTCAGGTTGCTACATGCTGTAGTAATTATATAGTGAGTTTCCAAAAGAATATTAGAGCTCCAACATAAAAAAAAAGCTTCAATATAAGTGATGCTGTATTTTTTCCTTTGGGTGTATATCTGAAAGAGGGGAACCTACCAGAAAAAGGAAACAACAGCTTATTCAAAATGATTTTAATTTGTAGACCACATGTGGCTCTTGGTTTATCAAATAACTTCTGTGGAAGACAGTTAGATTATCTTGAACTGATAAGAAAAGTATCTTTCCAGATGTTAACAGTTGTAGCTAAATTATTCTAGCATGGAAATATCTGGATTGCCATCAAATTAGAAATGTCTCTACAATGTTAGTCACTGCATTGTGGGTTTTTTCTGCTTGTATTATCATATATCCACATCGATTCTGTCAGCCTTATCAAAGTAATTGGAGATTTACACCAGTCACACACATGTTGAAAGCACTGTTGAAATTGCTTCAAAATATTTAATAAAAACAGCATTGTAACCATTTATTTGTGTACTAGAAATTAGCCCTACTTTTCCTCTGTCTGGACTGTGATGTGCAGCAGTTGTATCACAGTATTACACTGGGTACTCTATGGTTGGTATAGGAGCTCCCTCTATAGGTGTTACTTTAAATACTGGTTTATGAAAACAGGAGAGTAGCTTCCATCTCTTGTCAGTGCTTCAAAAACATACTCCATTGAACAACATGACCTAATTTTTAAAAAGCAGGATTTTATAGAAGGAAAAACATAGATTTTACCAGTGGTTAAAGTATGAAAATACAACATTATAGATCTATTAAGTTTTATTTACAAAAATTTATATTTTTGATAGCAGCCTGATAAACTGCTTTACTTAAGCTACTGTTGTATGAAGGAATAACTAGCATTTTCTCTTTTTTAACTATTTTTAATACATGTAAATACCAGAGCTCTCAAACTGCATAAGTATGGCTCAGATAGTAGTACAGATTTCTCATCAGCTGAGTAACTATCTGGCTTTCTTTTATACAGAGATTTTATTGCTAACAACAACATAATAATACTCTAAAAAAAATATCTCTGTAGGAAGGAGCCCATTCTTTTAGTTCTATTTGAAAATCAAAGCCTCCTGTTTTTTATTGAAGAGCAGGCAGGAGTGAAGCTTGACACTTATTAATCAATATGCCAGTTTATGTGGACCTATAAGCTGGTGTATTGCCTCATAACAAAAGCTGTGCTCAGAAGCCAGTAATGAGGAGGTGCTCTTTGACTTATGGGCAGGTGCTCAGTATTGTGCTAGTTCTCGTATGTCCAGCTGCACACAGCTATTAAACATCTCTTTTGAGAATACCATTTAGGACAGTAATTGTATGAGATAGTGTTCCACGAGGTTTCTCTTGAATATCACACAGAAATTGGCTGGACTAAGTGACAAAGAGGTGGCTGACTTCAAGGGGTAATAATAAAAGTTTGACTTTGAAAATAAATACAAATATGGCACATAGCTATTGAGTAATAAATGTACTATTCTGCAAGTTGTCTGTACCAGTTGTCTGTTCAGCATTTCTCACGGCATGATACTGAACATTCAGGAATAGAAAGTTACTGAACAAAGGGAAATTGATGACACTTTAAAGGGAAATTTTAAGCCCACTACACAGAATGTACTTTAAGGATAATAAACAAAATCTTTATGGCCACTGGCATTAGATCACATGACTTTCAGAGATGAAAAAGGGGCTTATACACATGCATAGAAGAAAATTATTTGGTTACAAGCTAATGGAATTCCTGTGGTCATTATTGCAATTAAACACTAATTAAAACAGTTTGAGGCAATCAGCAAGGGTAGTGGCCTGGAAATAATTCTCATTGTACAGACTTTGGAAAATTGAAAATATTTTTCTTTTATGTCACTGCTGTTACAAAATGAGAGAAGAATTTTGCAAATGAGAGAAAGAATTTTGTCTGTAGTTTGTATTCTTGAAAAAAAATAAAAGAATGGGTCAGAACATTCATATATCTTAGAGGTTTCTAGGTCTTATTCCTCTGCTATTCATAAATATCATTTACAAGAAAAACATGTTAGCTTGACAACAGAAAAAAAAAAAGTAAATTAAAATGCCTATTACTGTGCTTTCTGACTACTCTTCCATCTCATCTGTGAATAGGAAGCCACTGAAAAATTCATTCTCATTCCACAGCAGTGGTACTCAGAAAGGCCATTAGGTTCAGGTTATTTAGAAATGTAGGTTCCTCTAGTTGTTATAAAATTAGTTTTTGAGGATTAACATCACTGTGTATCAAACCAATAGCAACAATGTCTGATAATGAAATTGCTGCAATCATAACTCTTCAATTTTACCAGTTACTGCCTTACTGAAATTGCTTTTGGAAGGAGCACTGAAAACCTGTAACTGTGTGAATCACTTCATCAGCACTCACATAAACAATTACATTTACAGATAAACTCTGTTTATGCCCGTGCAGCATTCTCAGCCTACAAAAGTGACATTTAATGTCTGTTTTTATAGCCAGACATGAGATTTGGTTCCTAGATCTGGGTAAGTTATTTTCTTAGTGTCCTAAGCAATGAATTTGCGATACAGGATTACACTTGATTTCAGTTTTTGTTTTCAAGATTGTTACTACTCTTCTGAAATTCTTGAACACCCCATTCTCCTCACAGGGTGGTATTACATAACTTACTGATTTAAACGGAGGGACTGGGGGGAGGGGGAGAAATTTAGACAAACTGTAGAAACGAAAGACTACAACTGACGTGTTTCTTAGAAGACTGTCTTCAAAGTAGGGTTGGTTGTGCCTGGTTATTTCTAACCTGAATAGCAACTGTAAAAGTGGCATGGCAGTCTTCTGCACCAGGACTAAGGGTATCTGAAGCTAAGGGTATCTTTAATCTACCAGAAGGTATTTACCCAAAGCATTTAAAGAGGAGAAAAGATCTCAGTCACTTCTTTATCCCTTTTCCAAATATACACAGAGTAGAAAATAAGAACATTCAGTCTTACCAAAGACAACCCTAGTTCATCTATTTTAATTCTAGAGCCTCACAGAGATAAAAGAGTTGTTTATAAATACAGTGTGGTAGAAAGAGGATTTTTTATCATACACACATAGATTTATAGTTGTGATGTGGTTGCTTGCAACAATAAGGAGGTGGATTTGATGACCCTCACATCCTTCCAGTCTCATTCCTAACTATTTTTTCTTCCTCTTTTACCACAGTCCAGAAGATGGTGAAATTCATCCTGAAATCTGTAGACTATACATCCAGTTGCAGTGTTGCTTAGAAATGTACACAACAGAAATGCTTAAGTCCATATGTCTGCTAGGATCACTGCAGTTTCATCGGAAAGGTATTGAACTGAACTACAGATGCTGATTTTAAGACAGAATAGTCTTTCGGGGCATGCATGGATATTCATGAAAGACAAAGCACCATACTGTAAAATGAACTGTGCCACTGAAGTTTTTCAGCTACTGAAAAAAACCTGTGTTTCTGGTTTTTTATCATCATTCTTCTGAAAGTGTACCACTAATGTATGATTTGGTTTGGTTTGAATTTTTTTTAAAGAGTGGTCCCAAAAGTTTTAGCTACCATTAGTTAGTTCAGTGGGTAAACTAACTTAGTGTTTTTCTTAGATGTATTTGTAGGGTTTGATATTTGAGGGAAAGTGTTTGGTGGGGCAATATGGCATGGGTTTAGTATTAAACTGATCCTTTACTATCTCTGTTGTTATTTATCCAGCAGTGCCAATTTAGAGCAAAAGTAATAAATATGGTTAAAAACTTTATAAAACTAAGAGACTAGATTCAGAGATGAAATCTACCTTATTCTTGCACACAAAGGATATGTCCTTGCTCTAGTGAAAATGCATCTCTCTAATGATTTCATATTTGATTAGCAGCCTACTGAAAGGAAGACACAGAAATGCAGATAATTCACTGAACAGTTTACTTAGTAACCTCATTACTCAGTGATGGCATACACTGATTGGGACAGTATCTGTGCTGAGAGTAGCTACTCTTTCCCCAGACAATATCTCAGCAGAATATTCTAGAAAAAGACAAGACAAAGTTCTGTAATGAACTGTAATGACGGTCTTGTGACAAACCCTATGTGTTACCTGTCATGCTGGAAGATCCCTTAATGTATTTTTCACATGTCCTACAGGAAACAGCTAAAGCCAGTGATATTTTTTATTGTGAAAGTAGGAATTATAGGTTTAAAGATGCTCAGTTGAGCTCCTCAGTGATTTTCTAAAGTCGAAAAGTAACCTATAAAACAGGAAGAGACAGGATTAACAGAGCCATCATATAACAAGACGCCAGTAGCTGCTAAAATGAATCATTTTTAAGACATTTTGTGCTACATTTCCTAGCCTTCGCTACAGCTGTAAAACCTCCTTCTGTAGAAAGTAGCTTGAGGTGACCTGAGTAACCCCAATATGTCTTATCTCTCACTTTTGCCTCTGAATGGCATCTGCATTAATCAGCTAAACATCAAACTGTTAGATGTCTAACCTTGGATGAGTTACAGTTTTATAGTATGGGCTAGCTTAGTTCCTATCTGGCAGTACAATTGAATTACTTTTTTAATATGTAAAAGAACTTTGATATGATAAAGAACTTTTAATATGATAAAAGAACTTTGCTGATTCATATGTCCACAATGCTATTATATTCCTTTCATTGTTAGGAAAAAAACCTGTAAAATATTATCATTAGATTGTTACAGCATGTCAGTGTTGAAGTACTATACTGAAGTTTAATGTCTGTGTATGTTTATATAGAGACCATTAATTTCTTAGGATCATCTACAGATATATTTGGGGGTTGTGGTTATATAATTACATATATTAGAAGATACTCTTAAAAATGCTAAAATGCAGACTGCAATAATTTTATTAGTTAAGCTATGCAGCATTTGAGCAGGACACTCATTTTAATGATTAAGGGAGTAAGCATGTAACAAAGCAAAGGCAAGATGGGACAGCCAAAGTGAACTGGAAGTGTTTTGCAGAGTTCAAAACATGCTGTAAAAATAGTTAAAGCTACTTTATCAAAGTACAGGGTTTGAAACTGGTAGCCATTTATGCTGTTTGATGAAAATAACTCACTGCTATTGTATAGTTACAACAATACATAATTCTTCTGGTCCAGAATCAGTTCAACCTGCTATATTGTTTGTAAGTTGTTGGAAAAGAAGCTTAACACACATAGAGATGTAAATCCTGCTCTCAGTTATTTACACACAGAATAGAATTTAATAGAATTTGAGTATCCATTGGAAAAAATTAGTCCAGGATACACTAGATGCCCAGAATCTTACAGTTTCTTGTATGAAATGGTCTCAAAGTGTTATATTTTCCTGTGTCTTGTTTTCTTATCAGAAAAAGATACAAAATACTTTAATGCTTATAACCTACATATTGTTTATTCTTGCCACAAGCGTATTTGGAAGCCTTGAAGAAAAAATTGCAGTTTTGTCACATAGAGCACAATGGTCACAGATGATGTATGCAACCTTACTGAACTGATCATTTTCTACCCTCTTATTTATACTAACTCAAGGTTGATCTTCAGCATTATTTAATTTATTGAATTTAATTTTGTACAAAAGGCATGTTCTGCTTCTTAAAGTGAAAAAGGTACACTGAATTAGAGGCTAGAAGACAAAGAATACATCATGTTTTATATTAAAATTTCACAGTGAAAAGCTGTGAAATCTGTCTAATCAACTGGCAAGATCAGCAACTGTATGTGGACACCTTTAACAACACTGTGTGCATGGTCCAACACCACCTAAAATTAATTGAAGTCTTTCCACTGACTAAATTGAAAGTAAAATTTAGCTTTCATATTCATATTTGAAAAATGTGTACTACGCTGGAAGGATGAGAAGATTAAAGAGCTTTTGTTTCTCTACAGGCTGTGCTATGTAGTAGAAATGTTAAGCCTGAGTCATATACATTATTTAAGTGAAACCTTTATTATGAGCTGACTCTCTAACTGTTTTCAAGTCATAGAGCAGATGCTCTGAAATTTAAGAAAGGCTTCATGAATTGTTCACAATACAACAGAATTACTGGTAAAGAGCACTTTTCAGTTGAAGAGAAATCTTTGCCGTTCATTCTGCTAAATCTGCAAGAGCTTGCCTTTGTGGTAACAAAAAGAATGTATCAGTCTCAGTGCTTCTGTTCTGAAGTTGTGAAAAAGAACCTTAACTGTTATTTCATCTAGTATTGTTATGCTTTCCATTGAAACACCTTTCACATCCCTGAAGAATGTGCCTATAGACAGGGTTGTTCTTGACAGCCTGTCTCTAAAGGTCAGGTCAGAATTCCAAAATAACACTTCAAAATAATGGGAGAATTAACTAGTACACAATTGCAGCAGTAATACCTTGTGATATCAGTGGCAAATGAAATGGTTTCCTTGGGGCACTCTTCATTTACAAAGAAGTGGTAAGATATTGGTAAAAGTATGTTGTGTTAAGGGCTTCTTGTAATGGGAAAAATACTGAATAATGAAGCTTACACGAATGAACAGTTAAAATTGTACAATATGAAATACCTTAAGATAACAGCATACACTTCAGTTAAGAACTAGGAAATAATGAAAGCTGGACCTAGAGGGTGATAAAGAGTAAAACATAATCTCGGAAATAGGTTTAGGATGCTCTTCTACAAGCAATTGAGTCAGCCTGATAGCTTGCTACTACCAGAAAAATCTTGATCCCTGCAACTATTATCTCCTGTCCCTTGTCATGCCTTCACTTCTTCCTCCCCTCCACTGCTTCTGGCCGTATGATCATCCTTTTCTTCTGGCACTTGGACTTTTCCTTGAATTGGAGTAATCTTCTACAATTTGATGGGTTAAAGTGGCTCACAGAGGGACCTGGCAAAGCACAAGTTAGCAGTCTGATGCCACAGGAAGCATCAGAGATAGGACAGGGGACATCATTCTTTTACAGATGGTAAACTTCTTATGTCAGGTTAGACAATCTCTTGGAATCACAGATGACATAGCTGGGGGGAAGCAAGTAAAAGGGCTTCCTTCTGACTTTAAAGAGTAATGAAAACATTCAGCAAGTATCTTCTTTCAGAAAGATGCATATCCAAGAATACTTTTTTCATCAAAGGAATAACTTACTAGAATACAACAGTTTAGAGGCCCAGCCCAAAAAGTGTGTTGTAAAATCCAGAAATTTCTAGCTTTAAAAAACACCAGGTTACAAGCCTGATAGTGGGGTTACTTATTTGTGATATAGAAGAGCAATACAGCACCATTTGCAGCCTTTGTCTCTAGTGTCCCAGAAAAATGAGCTAAATGACCACTGCTCTATTATCTGTTCTTGTTCTTTCTATTGTTTGTTAAACCTCAGAGGAGTTAGTCAGGTTTGTCCTGATGTGAAAAATTTTCAAATTACAAAAATTCTAAGATGAAAAAATGTTTCTTACTTAACTACTCATAACACTGGTTTAAACACTGACTTTTTTTTTTTCCTCTTTTTTTAGAAAATTTTCATTCTTTCTGTCTGAGGTTTTTTACTCCATTTTGTGAGAGAACTCTTAAGGGGAAGAAGACTCCACAACATGGCTGGGATGCACTCCAATTTGAATTTTCTCATTTAAACATACTTGGTGCCAGGACTGTACTTACCATTACAGAAGAATGCCATCAGATAGTCCATGGGAAGTTTTCAAGGATAACAAAAAATCCCACCAGTTCTTAACTCTCTTGCATGCTCTGTTCTCATGGTCCATATCCTTTATTCCTTTCAATCCCTGACAAAAGCCCTGGCTAATCTGTTATGAAGCCCCCATTCAATTCTAACACTGCGTATCATTTCCATATAATGAGCATGAACAAGGCAAGTGTACTCACGGAAATTCAGAATATAATGCATATTTGGCTGTGAGTGGTGGCATCTATGTAAATCACAAAGTGCAAAACTGCATATTTTTGTCTTCTGTTTCCCCTTACTATTTCTGTAGTACTAGAAGATATGGAATGCAGTGTTCTCTAGTGTCAAAAAGTTTTTTAATTTCCTTTCAGTATGTATACTGTAGTTTTTTACTTATTTTTTTTCTTTTTTGTCCTCTGTTTCTTATTTTGTGTCAAATGTGAGCCACTGGAGTTGAACTGAAACCCTTCAAAACACTCACTATGTAAAATTCTAAGTTACTCACAGGCGTACATGGGAATTTTCTTTGTTTGGTAGGCATAACATAAAGCAGCACTAGTGATTAGCAGATTGGTGTGCTCTGCTCTGTTCCCAAACAACTCTCACACAGAGCTTGCATTCACCATCCTCTCTCTTAATCTGTACTATGCAAGATCAAGATCAAAACATCAAAAATATAATCTGAGTATACATTTTAATGAATAAATAATGGGGATATATGCTTTGTTTAAATGTTTTGAAGGAAAGGAACCTTGTGGCCCACCCAAGATCCTAGATACTAAAGTGGAAGAGAGTTCCGAAGTACCTATTTTAGAAGACACATCATCATCACCAACAGATATTCAACAGCATTTATGGCAGGTTTCCACAGATATTGAAAACACCGAAAGGTATATGTGGCACTCCATTCCTTAGCAAAAATAACTTTCTGTCTAGGGTTTATTTAGTCTTTTCCAACGAGGCAGCCAGCGTTGCTACTGTAAAAGGTTAAACAACCTGGTAAAATTCCTGTTACATTTAACATATCTGAGAACAACTCCTAAAAGAAGGACAGAGAGAACCGACATCATTCATTAGGCTAATTACCAGAGGGTAATTGTCAAAATCAAAGGGTGGGAGATGATGTTGTTAGTGGGCTAGGTTCTCTAAAAGAAACAGATTTGTCTCATATTGAGTGCTTTATGATTTTGTACCTGGAATCAGCTGGCCTGTGCTTCTGTATTCATAAAGTAAAAGCACGGAATCTAGTTAATTTTTTTCTGCCCTTAGTTATGAATGTGGAAGCCTTAGGAGGGGGAGGGAACATCATCCACAGGTTTATCGAAGTCAAATTCTCTTACCTTATTAACTATGCAATTGAAACTGAAAAATGAGACCCTTTAATAGGGAGTAATCCTGATGGCCCACATTTCTTTGCAGAAAATCCCTATTTTGATGACTTTGTGTGTTAACCTGCTGGCATTTAAAGGGTTATCATGTTTATTTATATAAAATGAAGTTCTGTTCTAATGAGAGAGTAACTTGGAGAATAAAACTGAGTAATTTCTTAGTAGTCATGCTCTTTCATTTCTAAGAACCATTTTACATGTAGGTGAATGAGGCAACACCACATTGGTTTTAAACCCTGAGAGCCTTAAGGAATTACAGCTGTGCACACAAAATTGCTAGTCTGCCATCTAGCTGTAAAACATGAAACTTCGGCAACTTCTGGCATGTCTCAAAACATATCAAAATGTAACTTGCTTTGTGATTATATTTTGTTATCATATTTTCCATCTTATGCTTTTTAGAAAATTTCATGCCAGAGTCCTCCTAAGAGGGGTGAGAGTGACAGACCTGTTTCTAAAATATTTATGTGCAGGGAGCTTTAAAGTTTATGGATTAGCAACATGTATTTTAACTTCTTTCTGAACAATGAAACACATTCATGGCACATGCTACAAAATGGTGATAAGGGATATTAAGTTTTTATTAGTACTAGTTTGTACTGCTTTTAAAGCGTATTGTGTAATTTACCACTAGGATTACATTGTACCCACCAACTAATTTAATATGGAACACTTAAGTGCCAGAATAAATCCTTATTAAATCTTCTGCCCTTTATTTTGTTATGCGTCTTCTGATAAATGTATGTGAACCAAATGCTTGTCCAATAGCTTTTTGTGTTTATTGCTCAATTATTTCAGCATATAAAGCTATACTGTGAGCCAGTCCACACTCAGTCTCCAACTGCTGCTCTATTGTATCTCTTTCAACTTTTATATCCACAGAGATATGAGAGAAATGAAAAACCTTTTAAGTAAACTCAGGGAGACTATGCCTTTACCACTGAAAAATCAAGGTAGGTTTTGTATTTTCTTCATGTACAGAAAATGAAAATAATTAAAGGTTTGCCTTCCATTACATCTGAAAAATCTATTTTTTTTTTATTACAAGTCACAAAAACCAAAATCTAGGTGAAATCTCTTCCCTACTGGTTCAGGGGAGCCAGAATAAAGATGTGAACTTTGGCCTCTTGAGTTTCACATGAGGTGTTCTTGAACTTCATAGATATGATATCTATAGATAAAATAATAGATTTTTCCTGGTGACATGAAGGCAGCAGCACAACTCTTAGTTCCCTGCGTCAGGAAGCTTTCTTTTTCAAAGGTAATGTATGTGTAAATTGCACAGACTATGAAAGGGATCCTACTGAGTGATGGAGCTTGCTTTACCTCTCTGTGACACCACACTGACTATGCAGAAAAGCTAGGTGCCTTGAATCTGGTAACAGCCTTCTTTTCCCAATAGCTAGCTATAAGGCACCCCATACAAATGCACAGGGGGGCAGGAACTCCATCCTATGCATGTATTTAGCAATGGGCCTTCATTTCATGGTGCAGCAGTGTTACATATCCCACATCTTCAGGGACTCTCTTCATGTGAAAAAATAATTAAAAATATAATAATTTTCCTTTTTGACTTCTTCTTGATAATGAGTATTTCTTAAGTGCTGTGAAGTCTTTGCACAGTGGCAGCTGAAGAAGTATGCCTAATGTGTCCTAGTAATAATGTGCCTAATGTCCCAAGTAACTAATCAGTCTAGCATTCATCATAATGTGGTAAGAGATAGAATGGATTAATTCATTATACAAGTGAGAATTTAAGGCAGGATGACTTAATGGAAAACTATGTGGAAGGAGAAGGGGAATTGCTTATGGTACATGATACAGATGTGCCACTGTAGAGACTGGAAAAATGCCAAAAAGTCTATGGAAGAAAGGAGCATAGTGGAAGTAAGAAAGTGAAAGACATGTTTGAAGGATATAAAGCATATGAAAACTTAAATTCAGAACAGAGATAAAAGATATACAGAATTCTTCTCTTCTGTTTGGTGTCTACACTGCCCTTCAACATTGGCCAGAAAATCATTGATCACCTGTGCAGCAGGATGGAAAACATGTCAGCTAGCATTTAAAAGTTTTGAGACATGCCCCAGGAAGGAGGTAATCATAAATGGTGTTTTTGCAGCTACCACAACATACAGCTGTGATGATAGATGATAGTTTTCAGATGACCTCTGAGAGAATGGATAGTCGTACTAATTATTCAATCAACACTTTTTTTTTATATTCCAAGACCTTTAATTAATAAAAAATATGTAACAGTGCAAGTAAATAGAATGAACAGCATTATAGGTAATTAATATGGTCTATACTGTAATCTTGACATGTATATGAATTACAAGCACTATTTAAGAGAATGATTATGAGATGGATGAATGAATGAATGCCATTGAATGAGTTGATCTTTACAAAACCTAATCCTGCTTTCAGTAAATGAATTACTGTTTTGCTGTTGATTTCAATGGCAGACATAAAAGCTTTACATATTGTTACTGACTGCTCAAAGACATGACTTTTTTATGGAATTCTCTTAAATGACAGCAGGAAAGTTACTATGCTTGGAAATTTATTTGATGTGTTTGAAAGCTTGAGATCTCCTATCTGAGTCCTTTAAGTATTTGTATTACAGTAGTATCTAGAAACTACAATTAAAACTTGGTCCCTGATGTAAACAGAATAGGAACATAATGAGGAATAGCTCCTAGCCTGAATCCATGCCCGAAGATGGCTCAAACTGTTTTCTAAAGGTTTTGTGAGATGGCTCACTGACAGTGTACGAGTTAACATAAGTATAAGCAGCAATATATACATGTTGTGAAAGCTAGCAAGAAACAGGGTGCCAACTTTCCCAGACAGTTGCTCTTTCTCTTGATCTGCCAAGATGTTTTAGTGTTGCAGTTCTAAATGTCAAGACCTCTTTGATGTGAACAAAAGGCCACCTAATAATGTGGTTTCTTTACTGCTTAAATTGAGCCAGAATTCAGTCTTGGGATCAATATTTCCAAACTTGCATCTCAAGCTCTACTTATCTTTAGGTTTTATTTGGGATCCTAATATTATTAATCCATTCAGGAATATTGTGTTTAGGTCTCCCAGTACTGGAGGTGTAATTTCATTTAGGTTTCATCAGTGAACTCTTATTCTTCTTGCCAAAATTTCTATTACATTATCATGGAGATCCTGATAACTATCACTGTAAAACTCTTACATACAAAATTCAGACTATTATTTTCTCTGTGCCTAGAACAATATAATCTATTACATGATTATGTAGGTGCTGTATGGACACAGAAATGATATAAACTCTTGCATGTGTGTGTGCATGCATGTGTACATGCCTGTATTAAAATGTGGGATTTTTTCATTACAGATGATAGCAGCCTCCTAAACTTAACTCCTTATCCATTGGTAAGAAGACGGAAGAGAAGGTTCTTTGGACTGTGTTGTCTTGTCTCAAGTTAGAAGTTCAAATACAGAAGCACCAAGAAATTCATAACTTCAATTAAACCGCTATTATTTGACCACTGAAAAGATGAACATTACAAGTCCTGATTATAAAGTACATTTTCTACACTCTCCTATTCCTTTTTCTCTTTCTGCCTCATCCCCCTTTTCAAAATAAAGGTTTTAATAGTTTAAAGTTATGGTGTTCAGAAACCATCTGTGGAATATATCTAGCAAGCTAAGAATGTTTTTAAAACTTTTTAAAGTATGTTTTGCATGCTTACTTTCAACCACTTAGAGAAAACACACATGAATTATAGTTAATAGATAATTAAATGATTTTTTTTTTTACTGCAGCTAAAAGTTTATGCATGGTACAGTACTTTTATTAGTATCACATTAAAATACTTCATCATATTCTAAGTCTTTAGGCATAGAAACCTACTTAACAGCAAAAGTGTTAAAAGTTCTAAAACATTTAAACAATATTGTAACAGAATTTGCACAAAATATCCAGTCACTTTTTATGCTCTCACTCATATTTTGTCTTCCACTATATCTCAATTTAAAAGCTTAATGGAAAAATATGATACACAAACCATATATGAAAATATTTAGAACTTGTAAATACAGAGAAATCATTATATCTACATGCCATACAATGCATAGAAGCAACAGATATCCCTTTATGCCAATAGTATCTCTACAAGCTTTTGGAAAAAAAATATTTTATTAAAAGAAGCTGTACTAAAATAAACAATGTAAAACACAACACCAACCCATATTGCTTCCAATAGATTTCAAAGCATGGTGTCTGTATATCACTATTAATTCTTATAGGGCATGCAGGAATTATTTGAGACTGTAAGATAATAAATGTTTTACATTGTTAATAAAGTTTTTTATTTAAACTGAATGCTGTCTTGTTTCCAGATCTGTTGCCAGATTATGTCTTTTTTTTTTCCTAATTTTGCTGTCAGAGTACTATGCAAAGTTTTGATAATTTTTCCATTTCAGGGAGTATGTTTGCAAAGACAGATAAATTACATTGAATAAATAAATGCTAAAATGACAGTAGCAGCTATAGATATGAATAGTTCAGGCTCATTGTACTGGTATTTCAGGATGATAGGCAAGACAACAGAACCAGTGCTAGACTGCAACCCTGTAAAACCCAAAAAAATGTGTAACTACTGTTCAGAGCAGGTCACCATATACTTGTAGTCAGTAATACATGACGAAGGTGACTGTGAGCCCTTCTGCTATTCCACCACGACCCAGAATGTCAACAGGAACCTTCTCACTGTGTAAGAGTTTAGTGGTGGGTAATGAGGTGTTGCTTGCTTGTCACAGGAAACACCCTGACAGTTAAATTCTCTTAGGTTTTTTGATAGCATGTTAGCACACTTCCCAAAGCTGTTTATTAGGGATTGTTATTCACTGCACCTACAAAGTTTGATTTGACTGATTTTTCTACCAAGTATTTCTCCTGGAATGCTGTTCACTGAGATAGGAAAAAACCACTGACATTGTCAAAAATACTAGGTTACTGTCTATAGCAAGGACCAAAAATTCAGATCTAACACCTAGGAAAGCAAGGCAGAAAATTTTCTCCCTGAAGAGCCATAACACTCCTGGTTTAGGCACTCATGTAACTAAGCTTCCAGCATTTCTCTGTAAGGATATTTTTCTTTTCAGTCTGATAAAGAACAGTGTTTTGTTTTTTTTTTTCCCAGGTTGAACAGATCTGTTCACCATTCACCTATCAGTATCCCAGATAGAAACTAATATTTTCTGATTTATCAGGCCCCCAAATAAATACTTTAAACACAATGTGGTCAAATAAATATAAAATGTCCTCATGGAAATTATGTGTTTCCATAAGCAAAATTAATTCCATCTGAGGAATGCATGACTAAATTCTTTATATAGCAAAGAAAAGAGTAACTGCCGTGTGTTTTAATATTTCAGGTCACAAACTTCTTCAGCATATGTGGCATTTAATTCAGGGAGACCCCTATATGCTTACACAACTGTGTGCTTGTGAACATGAATGCATTTTTAAGACAAATATAATCCAAGTCCACAGCAGGATGTTTTTTCAAAATGAACTCTTTGGCATTTTCCTCACATCCCTCATGAAAACATCATTAACTAGATCCTAGTTTTCTGTAACTGCAAATAAATGTCCAAAAGATGGCAGCACTGACGTGTTTTCCTTAAAAGTCTACAAACAATAGACTTGACCTATAACTCCATCCCCACAGATGCAATAGGTGTTGCAACTCTTAAAACTTTGGGAAAACAACTCCTGATGTCTAACGGCTATTATAAAATACTGTCTGGGAAGATGATTTGTAATTACAATTAACCAATTAATTTTGATTCAGCATCAGTTAAAAGATACTGATACTATTTTATTAACTATTTTATTAATGTGAGAAAAACAGTGTATGAACACAAGGCTGAATCTGAATATGATATGAGAGAGAAAGAAAGGGAGAAAGAAAATTTCATACAAACTGTATTAATTCCTTTAAAAGCTTGTTTTATTGGTACACACAGAGAAATTGCTGTATCAGGTCAGTGTGGTGTCTTTTGTAACTACTTTCGAAGGAAGATGGGCAGATAAAGCAGTAAGCAAGTCTAGTGCAGTACCTGCCCACATATCATCACACAGAAGTTAACATGCCAAGTTACATGGCAGCTCTTATCTCTATATTTTTAGTGAACCTATTGCAATGGAATATACATTAGTGAGAAGCTAAACTCTTGAAATCAGTCATATAACACACAATGTGTTGCACAAATTTAGCAGTCTGTGATGGAAAACATATTTACATATAATTTACTTTCAAGTCCTTTTTGTTTGCACTGTTTTAAATTGTACAGTAATCTGCACATCCTTGTACCTTTTGTTTTTCTGGAAACTTTAGCTGTGTCTCTTCTTCCTGAAATAAAGACTACTAAAATTTCAGCCTTTAATCATTTTGAAGGCTTTCCGGACTTCTAACTAATTTTGCAGCTTTTCTCAAACCCCTTGAATTGATTACACCTTTTACTTATTCTAATGGATACATGCTTTAATTCCCAGTCTTTATGGCCACTCAGAGAATACTGGTGACCATGAGCAATTTTCACTATAAGTTAAAAGGGAAATTAAACCTTTTTTAAGCTCCAGAACCTCATGTAGGTCCAAGAAGGATAAATATTAATGGTATTACTGCATTTTATTTTAATGGACTACTGCAATGTGGGATCAAAGTTAAAACGTTCCCTCAACAAAATGATACACAAATCACTTTGAGATTATTTAGAACCATTGTTCTATTTCATTGTTTTCCAAGACTTACAAAAGAAAAAAAAAAAGGGACAACTTTACATACTTTACATGTATAGATACCTGGATGCATGGAAACAAGCAATTTAGGGAAAATACTGAGGAAAATAGTACTTGCTTTCTAAATCCTTAATGGGACATTTTAATTGAAAATGCTGCAGGGTAAAGGCATCACAGCTCTTTTGCAGGATAGGAAAACAGAAACAAAATTTATCTACCCATCAAATATAAGTTCCAACAACTCTTTTTAGTAAAATTTTGTGCAGTACCAGTTTTTTCAGAGCAAAATTAAATTCTTTATAACCATCATTAACTTGTAGAATTTTTTTTCTTTTCACAGTTATTCCATGTCATAAAAAATATCTGTTTAAAAAGTCACTTATCTATGTACTTTGTAAAGTTTTCAGAGCAGAAGCAAAATACAAGCATACAGAATAAACAGTCAATACATATTGCAAGTTGGTTGCTAACACCCAATATGCAAAAGTTAGTGTGCAAAACCTGCATGTTGACTTATGCAATCCATAAAAGGCTGTCCCTGTGACCTTGTGATGAGATACAATATAAACGCATTCATTTTTCAATATGAGGTAAATACATAACTGTAAGTTAAAGGAGTTACAAGAGTTTGGAGAGCTGTCTAGGCTGTGGTGATGCTAAGACCTAAGAGATGTTTATTACATAACTTAGTATCTGTTTTCATTGAAGCAGAGGTAGAGACTCCACAGATGTGAAGACACAAAATCAGTGAGAATACATTAAACTAAATGAAAATGAAAAAATGTGAAAACTATGAGAGATCACAACAACAAGCTTAAGGGAACTTTTTTGTTGAACATTTTGGTAACTTGACCTTGTCTGGCCCATAGTGTCCACCAAGCTGCTCTATCACTCCCTCTCCTCAACTGGACAAGAAATTATGACAAGAGGCTCGGGTCAAGCTGTGGACAGAGAGAGAGATCACTCAACAATTCAGTTACCATCATGGGCAAAACAGACTCCATATGGGAAAATTAATTCACTGCCTGTTAACAATGAGATAGAAGAATGAGAAATAAGATCAAATTTTAAAACACCTCCCTTCTCCATATGCTCAACTTCCCTCCCAATTTCCCTATTTCCTCACCATAAGTGGCACAGGGGGAGAGGTGATGGAACTTGTGATCAGTTCAACACACATGANTATATACAAATATATTAAAAAAAAAACAGTATGAAACCTAACAGCTCCCCACACCACTATACCGCCTCCCAATGGCAATTACCTCANTGCTTCTTCCTCCTCACACTCTTTATTACACCCCAATATTGGGGTCCCCACCCATGGAAGACAGTCCAACCTGAACTTCTTCAATGTAGGTCATTCCCATGAGCAGCAGTTGTTCATGAACTGCTCTGTCGTGGGTCCCTTCCACGGGGTACAGTCCTTCAGGAACAGACTGCTCCTGTATGAGATTGCCGTGGGGTCACAAGTCCTGGTAGCAAATCTGCNCTGATCCCTCAGCTTTATACTGAATATGATGGATATGGGATGGAATACCTCGTTGGTCAGTTTAGGGTCACCGGTCCTGCCCTGTCTCCCTGCAGGTGCAGCCTTTCACTTTCTGCGCCCTCCAATATGGTCACAAGATCCAGCAGTGGCCTTGGTCTGCACACCAATCCTTGGCAGTAACTCTAAACACAGGGTGTCTGTGAGAACAGGCTACTGACTTCAGACAGTGCAGTTAGTCAGAAGGACTAAAAAGTAAAATCACTGAACAGAAGTAGTTCTGTTCTCACTCAAACCAGGACAATCTGCTATCACAAAGGCACTACCACCATTGCATATGAGATGGGCTCAGCTTTGGCCAGGGGTGCGTCTGTCTTGGAGCTGTCTAGAACTGGCTCTGTCCCCATGGTGATGAAGTTAAAAAGACATCTACTTCTCCTCCCACTCAGTCCTGAGCTGCTTCAGTCGCTGAAGAGATTTGTAGCATTATTTTAGGAACTTTGTCATCCTATTTAAGTTCAAGGGCTTTGATGGCACTGACTGACAGGCAGCAAAACTTACTTTTTACGTGCAGAACCTTCCTTTTCTGCTTCAAAAAGAGATGAGCCAGGGTAAATGCAGCTGGACAGGAGACATTTTCTAGGCATCAGTGTGGCAAATGTTGAAACACTGACTTTAAATTAAACTGTTAGATGAATAATGTTATATTAAATCTAGATTTTTTTTGGTTTTGTTTTTGTGAGCTTCTCTTTGCTTGTAGTACTTTTAAAATCCCAATGTCTTGGTCACATCTCAAGTAAGAGTTATACCTTTACTCCTTAGTTGGTGGCTGTAGCTTCTAATGTGTTTTTCAAATTTCCTGCTCCTAGTGTATCCATACTGTGCTGCCTAGATCTACCCTCATGTTTCCTGCCTCAGACATGTTTCGTTTTCCTGTCTGTACTCATCTAGCTTTGACCTATCAGTCTCCTCACTAGTACTTGAGACTTCACTTTATTTCCTATTGTCTGTAAATGTTCTTGGTGTAATATTTATATCCCTCCCACTCTTCTAAAATGCAATCAAGTATCAGTAGTAATGTGAATTCAGGAGTCCAAAAGAGCACCTGGTTCTAGTTGCCCATTCTGTTGCTGTCTCATGCAAACACATCTTAATTTGAGACAATGTATATACCAAATTCCCACTTTCAGAGGAATTTCTTTCCTGGGACTGTGTTTCTTCACTGTATAGAAAGTTTGTACCAATTTCCAGCCTAAATCTACTTCTGGACAACTAATACCAATTTGTTTGTATAGTTACCTTATCCTTTAAGTGCCTTCTTTTCTATTATTTACATCTTAGCCACTCATATTTAGGGAGGACTATACCCTTATCAGTTTGCATTTTCTAATTGACAGTCTTTTTTTTTCTAGTTTTCTGTGAACATTCCTACAAAAATATATTTAGAGAAAAAATGCCTTCCCCCTCAAAGACTGAGAAAAAATCAATTTTCTTCTGGTCTGAGTAACAGTAACAGTTTACTGAAACAAGATGTAATACAATGTACTTACCAAATTTAAAATAGGAAAAAAAGTAAAATGAGGCTTGTTTAGGAATACAAAAGCTCAGTTTAAAGCATCCAGAAAAGACCAAAAGGGGGTGTCTGGCTTTTTTTTTTTTGCTCATATTTGGAATAGCTTATTCATTTTTAGCCTTCAGATGAAACGTAATCTACATATATACTCATTTCACAACAGACGATAAACATTTATTCCTCTCTGCTTTTTCTTCCATTAACTTACTTAGCTCCTGTATTCTCTGCAGTAACTTGGAAAAAATATTTTTTTGGACATCTGGGAAACATTAGAGAATAATTTGTACTGTCAGCATTGAAAAGAGGCTTTTTAATCTTTTCTGTGCTGCAACTTAGAAGAAGAGTATAAAGCTGCCTAAGCTAGGGTGGGACTTGGGGTCCAGGAAGAGACAGTTGCTGATCCCAAGAGCAACACTCTTTTGTCTGCCTTTTTATAGCTTCA